>CM070764.1:3611313-3930350 GCA_036346245.1 Bonia amplexicaulis
AGCTTTTGTCACCATTTCAAATGGTGACAAAAGCTCTATCATCGAACGAATAGATGATAGAGTGCCACATCAGCACCATAGGTTATATCGTCATTTCAATTAGCGATAGAGAGACTAATTGTCAATTAAAATGGTAACAAAACCTCCACACCTTCGATCGTCATTTCAAATGGCGATAGAAGCCCTCGCACTATCTGTCAATAGAGACTTTATCACCATTTCATATGGGGCGACAAAACCTCCGTCACCAATTGAAATGGCAATAGAGACCTGGACGTCAAATTTTTTTTAGTCGTAGTACCACACCACTACCGATCACTGGAACCAAACAGCTTGGTACACCAAACAAATTGGGTGATTACCCATTACACCACCAAATTTCCCTGTGCTCTCATTTCCACACCACGTTACCATTAACATTTTTGAACCTAACACCACCAAAATATACTCACTCGTGTGCAGTTGATTTGGAGATAAACACAGTGTAGAATGTTCGTCTTATTTATAAGCGGGGCCTAGAACCATAAGAGCCCTGCTATTGTGTACTGAACTAAACTGTACGTCCATAATAACATCTTAATATAGTACATCTGCTATAAAGGCCATTTTTACAAGAAAAAAAGGCTCACCACCTACCAGTGGGAAGAAATGAGTTCCAAATCAACATATATTCTACAACTACAAAACCTAGATAAATCTGAGAGACACGGCAAATCAACAAGTGGCATTGAATTTGACAAGGATGCTGCACAATCTCTGCGCCTCCATTCACTTGTAGTCTTGCACTCGCAACAAGCCATTAACCAGTAATAATGCCAGCAAGGACATCACTTTTTCCTCTTGCAAATATAGTGTAGACTAGGCGTATAGCGTCTAGCCAACCGTCGAGAGCCTCCCAGTTATCAGCAACCTGTCACAGGCAATAAATAAATAAGAAAAAAAAGAATTATGCACTCGAAACTATACACTCAATTTTTCATCATTATTTTGACTTTAGTGATAGCCAAAGTGGTTATAATAGATATGGCATTGCATTTGCTACCCATCGAAAGTGAACAGGGAATCAAAAGGTGAATCAATTTTTTCCAGAAAAAAAAAAGAAATGACCGAGTCAATTTGCAAATAATGGAAAGCATATATTGTCCATTTCAATAGAACAAATGAACAATAACAATGATCTGGCAAGCACATACCAAGAATCTAGGACCATGAATAGTATCTATACAAAGGCCAGCACCAGGTGGCAGGGTTAGATCAGAGCATGCTGCCACAGAAACAATATCTGCAACATCTATTCTGACAGGCTTTCTGCCTCTGTCCATATGCCCAGGTGATTGTGATGCAGGCTGGTCAGAGGCATCCGCCTACGATTTACATCCCGTATCAGTTTCAGAGAACAAGGCCATGAAAAAGAGCAGAAACAGACATCAGTAACATCAAACTGCAAAAGATTATCATCTGGAATAGGTGTGCAAATAACACATGAACAGTGGCAGAACTACCTGCTGGAATCCCTCATGGTTCAAAATAAACTGTGACCTCTCCCAATCTTTGTGTGGTGCAATGGCATTATTTGCTGGAGCAGCAGTCAAATATCCCACTTTGAGATATGGCAAAGGTAGCTGCATGGTGTAGTATGACAACAAGAACAATGTTACTTCTGAAAGAAACCATCTAGAGAACAGAAAGACGTGTGAAGACTGTAGACTAACAAAGCATTATCCAAAGAAACGAAATGTAAGCAGGTTAGAAGCCCGAGGGTTAACAACCTTTTTCCCCTCATGAATATACTGAGACAAGAGAACTGAAAAAAAACATCTCCCAGACACTATCAACTTTTAACTATTCCCGGGTAACAATAACAAACAAATAAAAGAATTTAACAACAGAGTTTGTCAAGAAATAGAATAAATGACTCCTACCATTGAGCGGACTAGTCGCAAAGCACTGCGATAGACCTGCATTAGACCAAAAGATCACACCATCAGCTCTCAAGGTTTTATGCAAAGCCAGGAGAGCAGGGCAGGTGACAGAAAAAAATTGACAAAAACAGATACCGAGTAATTTGGCTTCAATGCATGGGCAGCTGCAACATAGATAGCAGACTGACTGTAAAGCTCGTTAGGGGATACATCTGGCCTACCAGATCTCATGGTATCCTCAGCTAAGCCGTACTGCAACATTAAAAGAGATAAAGAAGACAGATTCTTCATTATTGTTATTATCATGAAACTTAATCAGCTAAGGTATTCAAACTGAAGCAGTCATGTCAACCAATTTTTTTTAAAAAAGTATCACAGACAAAACTATGCCTCATTATTGATTTATGGAAGAAAGCACACCAAGACAGTTCCAAGGTTGTATATTGCCCGATGGAAATCAAATTGCAACTGAATCGCAGCACGAAACTGCCAAGACAGCAGAAGTGGGTGTCAGTGGTTTATCATAGATATATCTTTTAGCAAGCATACCATCAGAAATTATTCCCAGAAACAGTAATTAGAAAGTGTAACTACCTTACTTATAGCTGTTTTTATGATGGTTTGTTTCTCCCGAGCAGGAACAATGACACTCAGTTCCTGTATTGCAAATCCATACTATTAATAATAAATGGATATCATAGGCAGGTATAGCTCAAGAGCAAAGAGTAACGAACATTCCAGATTGAGAAGGCTAAGATAACAAAAGGTCACATGATAGTGTACCTGTAGTCCAAGACCCCAGTTATTGAGAGCCTGCAATCAAAGAGACAGCCATGTTATGTCAACAATAACACTAGCTATTAACAGAAATGAAAATAGGGTAAGTGAATATTACAATCATAAGATTATAAAATTTCAGGTTGAAGTGGTCTGAGTCATCTGACATTATTTCGTTTCATATCTTTCCACAAAATGCAGAATGAAGAGAAATAAAGAAAAAAATGATTGTTTATAAAAGTTCAGGTACTAAAAGGTGGCAGGAATTGTACACAATTAAGGATGAGGTATAGCATGTTTTGGTTTCTTGAGCGGTAATAATTTTTGCATTTTCCTCAGATCTGTTGGAACACTTGATGGAAGGGTGAATGTTTGATGATGACTTTTTCTTCAATGGACATATTAGGACATAAACAATCAATTGTTCCAAATAGAAACCTAGTTCATCTACAAAAGGTTGCCAACATGTGCCATCATGCGTGTCATGTTGCCAGCATGTATGATGGCACTTTTACAGTTCAAAGATGTGTGGAATGTTTTTTTTACTCAAAAATGCAGGAGAATTGTGTTTCATTCATTAAGAATAAGAGCAATACAGTGGTGACCGAAAGGCCGAAATAAAGGCCCAAAGGACCTGTTACAAAGAACATGACTCTGATCAACCTGACAAGACAAATGTCCGTGGCTAACACCCCCGACGACGAGCGGACTACCACCACCGATGGACTAATACCGGCCAACGCACACGCAGAAACACGAAGAGGGTGGGGTCAGGTGGCCCAAGGCAACACCTCCAAGATGTGTGCAATGTTAATCCATATTTAACTTCCTCGCAAGGGAAAATTTTCTTATCTTTCCATTTCTCCTTATAATGTGAAGTTAAGATAAAGAAAAAGATTCAGCACTGACCTGTGGGCTATTCCAGTTTAGCTGGACAGCCTTCGCATAATTCAGTATTGCCTGCAAAGAAACAGAGATGTAAATAACGCATGCCATCAAACTTCATTGATAAACTTTAACAATACAGCAGTGCGTTCGGCATAAAAAGGAATAATTATCGAACTTCTGAGTTAGTGAATTAAACCGTAGTAAAAAAGAGGAATGGGATCTACTGTGAAAGAGTGAAATTCTGGTTTTCATTTATTTAGCACATGCCAAAAAAAATTAAGAGGTCACTTAGGGTAGCAAATAAGTACTTCAACAAAGAAACCAGTCATAAGAACACTGGATTCCATGACTATTTGAACAAGGTGGATTTGGCCCAATCGCCACAAAACCACACCTAGGAATCAGAATCCAAATCCAACATATAGCTTGCTTGGGTAGAATCTGTCAGAAAGCAAACAAGGCCATTGAGAGGAAAAAGACATGGGGAGATTATTTTCTAATCCCCTGGGGTTGGTTTTGCCCCAAGTATCACAAAATATTGCTTTCCAAATTTTCAGCAAGGCCAAGGTAAAAATAGAAATAATCTAGATACAACTAAGCCTGAAGCATCATTAGCGCGTTATATTAGTGTAGATAACATTTGGGCTAACAACCCAAAAAGAAAATTGCACAAAATTTGGTAATTTGAACAACATAATCAATTAAATTGAGTCAGTGAATAAGCATCACACTTATAACAGACAAACTAATATCAGCTACAAATGTTGTATCTGGGTATACTAGCATAAGAAAAGCTTGACAATTAAAATAGCAAAACCTATAGATATGTGAGACATGTGACTAAACCTGCTTCCAAAGTTCTTCAGCTTCTTTGGTACGACCTCGCATTTTAGCCCGATCAGCAATAGCAATAGCCCAGTTATAATATGCCTAAAGGAGCATCAATAGTCAAATGTGGATATCAGAGACAATAATAAGTGACTGACAATAACAATTTATCCATCAGAACCATGCGATAACATTCTGCAATGATTTCAAAGCTTTTCATAGACTATTGGTAAATAATGACCATGCCATCCTTTTCTTTTCAATAAGGCCAAAAATCTAAAAAAAATCTATCAATTCAAATTCTTCAAATCAAACCAATGTGAGAAATGAGAAACTTACATCATAAAGAGTTGGGCAAAGACGGGTAGCTTCAGCATACTTTTTGCAAGCCTCCTCAAGCAAGGAATCTTTAGAGGAACTAGAATTTGGATCCACATTGTCTGCACTCTCCTGAAATAATATTTTAAAACAAATGTCATTTATCATAATGCCCGTTTAACATTCACACGTTAAACAGAAAACAAAAATCAATTCTGCATTGGTCACAGTTAAGTGTTAACAACATAATGTCTGTTACGCCATGTAAATGAAGGGATGTAGATGTACCTGAAGGACTAGGGCCCAATTATAATATGCATCAGGGTCATCAGGATTTCTTTCAATTGCACCTACATATCTGCACAACAGATCTATAAGACTTGGCAGTAACAAGTAATTACAAATGAGGTTCATTAAAAGTGTGAGCTAATTAAAACATTAGGATAAAAAGGTTAATAAGGTAAATAACCAAAACCTTTTGGCAGCAAAAGAAAGAATCCTTTGGCGAGAACGGCCTTCCTCATCAACTCCAGTGACACTATTTATCAAGTCCATGGCTACATCATGATGGGATGAAAACTGCTGCATACTCTCTTGGCTGAAATGGATTGATGAATTAATAAAACTCTTACCGTTGTTAACACTCTTACCATTGAGAGCATTTTCATGAGAACACTTTGGGTAAGTCAAGAGAATGCACAGTCAACTAGTTCCTTAATAGTAGTAGATGAATTAATGATATACAACATTACAGAGTGTTTAGGCAGATAAATGCATCCATTTACAACCATCTGATACCCAATTACCCATATACCGAAAAGAGACAGCCCGACATCTATAATGAATATTTTCAAAACAGGCTTTCGTCAAAATGCACATCAGCATCATCAACCACTAAGGACCCAGAATGTTTAGCGCTACCCTTGGCAAACGCTTTTCAATGGTTATGCAATTGAATTGCAATTTGGTCCGGTTATGTGATGCAACTTGGTTAGTGCCTGAAAATGGAACACTTGCCAACATGTATGGAGAAAGACTTGCACTATCCATTGTACACAACACAGTGTCTATCCATGATGTTGCAGAGTTCTAGTGAAATGCTGCCATCCTAATAAGGCCCAAGTCATGACAAGAACAACTCATCAATCATCACCGGGCAAGGTGATGATAAGCTTCTAGTTGCCTTGTGGCAGGGAATACAACATAGGATGCAATGACAAACAATTTCATCCTGCTGTGTGGTTTTTTCATTTGACAAGCTCACAAACAATATAACCATCCATGATGTTGCACAAGGGTGTTAGCTAGTTTTCCGGCATTTAGTATTAGTGCATGCAGATGAAAGTGCTAGTCATTTGTTATGATATGTATAGATTTAATTTTCTTTCCCACTATGTGACCGCCTGACCGGTATCCATAAAGGAACCCATCATCGTCCACGCATCAAACAGCCAAAGAATATGACGAGACAATAGTATTCAACAACTATTTTGTCATACATAACACCCATTTGCAATCTAATCATCACGTTGGGAGGAACACTTCGAAATTTCCCCCCCCATAAAGCAATGCGCTGAGATGAAAAGTGACTTCCATATCCATACTTAACCAACAAATTAACCCTAACAGAAGGCGACTAGGTGAGAGTTCTGCTAGACTCGCATGGCTGCTAATTTTGCTTTGCTGAAGTAAGATGATTGTTTTCTCGACAAGCTATTACCATCAAAAGAAAGAATTACGGTTGCAGCTAGCTAACCAGTATAATGCAACAGCTATCATAAGTAGTGCAATTCACGTTGGCGAGACAGACCCAAATATGATTGTAGAAGTCTTAACAATGCAGCAGCAAACCATCAAAACTATGGAGCAGCACAATTCAGTAATTCACGTAGGTGATATGGATCTAAATTGAAGCTAGAAGTCTTAAAAACCAAATGAAACAACTTAACCAGTCGCGGTGATATAATACATAGAGTGAGATCCAATTATCCAAATGGCTTTGCACTAAAACCCAACGTGACCAAGTCGCAGTGATACAATACGTAAAGTGAGATCTAAAAGGCGTGCATCTTCACCAACCTGTACGAGGAGCTCTCGGCATCGGCAGATCCAATCCCGTTCCCCTCCCCGAACGCTGATCTGACGCCACCTCCGCTCCCAGACACCGCCGCCGCGGCCTCGCCGTCCTCCCTAAGCTCGCCAAGGAGCTCCCGCATGGTGAACGGGCGGGACCCCTCGGTGCCAAGCGCCGCCTTCGCCTCCTCCTGCTTCACCGTCGCCGATCGCGGCGGCTCCTCCTCCTCCACCACCTCCTCCGCCACCGCCACCTCCGGCGCCAGCGCCTCCGCCTCCGCGAGCTCCGCCGCGCCGTTTGGGAGGTCCGCCGCGTCCGCGGGCCTGGGCTGCGCCGGCTCCTCCATGGTACGGACGGATCGAGGTCGGGTTTGCGCGGTGGGATCTGGGAGCGGAGGCGCGAGCTGGCGGTGGTCACCGGTCTCGTTCCGTGCTCTCGTCTCGCCCCCCACGGCCGCGTAGAACTGGGCGAACGAAGGGAAGCGACAGGCCGAGCGGGCTGACTTCGCCGGGGGAAAGCTGACGTGTCACCACTTGCCATCACAGGCTAATGGGCCGGGCCTGGAGCTCAGCACGAGGAAAGAAGAGTCCAAGCCCATCCAAAGCCAGTTAACGAAGGGTATTTTGGGAATACCAGCGCGCTTGGCGACGCAGGGTCCGGAGTCCGGACGAGCCGGACTCAAATACTGCAGATTCCGACGCCACCGACCGCGGAGCGGAGGCCTGTCCAGCCGCGTGATTCCTCTTCGCACTCGGTGCGCCACTCCTATCCCTTCGCTTCCCGACGAGACGACCTCCACCTCGCGGGTCAGTGAGCCAACGGCCAGCCAACAACAGCCCAACCGCTTCCCTTTCGATGTTCCGTGGATCGATCGGGTACGGTATTCGGTGCACAAGGAGTGCTGATTTTTTTTTCTTGGGGGAGGGGTGGAGTTTTTTGCTCGTGGCGTGGGCGTCTGCCGCCATGGCTGGTGAGAAGGTCTTTGGCTTCGAGGAGGTCGCCAAGGATTGCTGGCTCCTTAGCGCGGATGCCGGTGACGACAAACGTCACCTGACCGACGAAATCTTCAATGGTCTCCCTTTCTTCCATCTTCAGCACTTTGAAGTCCCGCTTGAGGGTATGCAGCTTGGCTTGGCTCACGCGTTCATGTCTCATGTGCGCCGTGTCTTGATTTCCAGTACGACCTGGTACATGACGTACAATGCCATCCGATCCTTTTGGTACTCCGCGGTACCAGGCTCCACTACTTTCCACACGTTATGAGCCTGAAGAGCGACACGCATCTTCATCGTCCAAATCGTGTTGTTTGTGAGGGTGAGCTGCGGGTATGACAACGTCACTGCGCTCTCCCTCTTCACCACCTGCAAACTAGAGGCGGACGGACCACCTCGTAGAAGGCCTCGCACTGCTGACGGAGACACATTCCTTCCTTCCCTCAGCATCTTCTTTGACTAACGGGAACCTGCTTTGATGCCAATTGTTAGCCCAGCCCAGAGAAGAAACACACACGAGTAGAGAATGAGTAAACACAGGATAGACTTTTTTTATGGCAACACACGCATTTTCTTCCTTTCTCTGATATTTACTCAGCTTTCTCAAATTGCTCTACAGATTACATGGCTTAAATAGACACAACGCACATGCAGACCACTCACCCACTATAGCCACACGACTCCCTGTGATCCGATTTTGCCGGCCACGACCCCTATGACTTGCGCACACCACGTACTAACCGAAAGACTCGCTCCACTAACCAACCAACACAGCTAGTGGATACAACTGGTGCAGACACACTGCTACCTGACCACTTCGAGTTCTTCAACCACGCCACTTCGACCATGAATGCTCAACCACACCTCTACGGCCATGGCATTTCGACCACGGTACTTCGACCACGGCGTCTCGACCACGGCTCTTCAACCACAATTTTTCGACCACAGCTCTTCGACCACGACTGCTACTCGACTTAGGAGCATTTCAACCACGGTGTTGTAGCTTACGAGTATCGACTGGTTACTGTAGCTTCGACTACTGATCAGTTATTGTAGCTCTTGAATAACGACTACTATTGTAGCTTACGACTACCAACAAGTTATTGTAGCTTACGACTACCTACTGGTTACTGTAGTTCCGACTACCGACCAGTTCACTGTAGCTTACGACTACCGATCAGTTCACTGTAGCTTACGAATACCGATCAGTTCACTATAGCTTACAACCACCAACCAGGTCCTGTAGCTCCGAAGTCTCCGATTCCGGGGTCTCCGACTTCTGCACGTACTCGGACACACAAGTACTCGACACACGACTACACAGTACTCAAACATACGAGTACTTGACACAGACCACTATCAATAATAAGATTATGGGAAATTCCAGCAAATCTTTGCATCTAGTGAGGGCTTGGACCGGTTGAGGTTCGGTGATTATGGGAAATTCTGAATTGAGTGGATGAAAGCAGAATACCTTTCTGAACGTACTTCTTGCATGGACACCGAACATCTTTCAGGACAGGAAGCTATTTGCCTCCGCGCCGCGAGCATCCGCTACCGCCCACCGGCGTGGCACTGAAGCAAATCACGCTCCTCTCGAAGTACAGTTTGTCTGGCCACAAATCCACCAACGAAACCACACTACATCGGATTTATCATCCACAATCCAAGAAGTGACGACAGAAAACAAGATCCACAAATCTGCTCTGTACACACAAGTCACATAGGTGATAGATTCGACATGCAGAGGGGGCACACCAAGAAACATGACAAAAATTGTACATTAGAATTGCAGGCACATGACTGAAAAATAGGACTTACAGAGCAGCCACATAAAAAGCTCTTTCCACTGTCCAGTATGCTGGCCAGTTACCTCCATCAACGTGTATCTATCCATAACTTGAACGTACAATGGGATTGGATATAACGAAAGTATGATAACGTGAAAACTACTACAACAAATCGTACGAAATAAGCATGAGCAGATCATAACTACTCAATCCTATCGTGAAGGGTCACCACTAAATCATGCGCGTCGTCCAGGAGCTTCCAGATGTCCAGCTGCCCAGCCATACTGTTACACTCCCTAATGATCTCATCCATACTGCGATAGCTCTCTATTATCAATTTCCTCTTCTGCAACACGCTAGCTGCAATTGCATACAGTAGCAAGTCATCCGTAGGAGGGGCTCCTAACCGCAATTTTCCCCAGGATGATTTTGCGATCCCAGCACGGTGCGCTGCCTGATCAGCCCACATCACCTCCCACAGACTGAGGGTCTGATCAAAGGTGAGCTCCCTTCGGAACATTACAACCACCATTCTGTAAACGAAAAAGCAGTCTTCAGCTTGGAGCATCTCCAAATGTCTGTAAAGATGGAAGTCCTTGTGTTTGATTATCTTGGACACCATGTTGAGTTGCCTGCGAATACCCACTTCATCAAGCCTGAAATTGTGACGGGCTTTCCTCATAAAACCAGCAAAGCACCAGAAGGCTTCATCATCTTCCTCCAGCACAGCAAGGAGAGGTGCAAGGAGGTCACTCATGCCCTGGCAATATCCAATTTCTGGGTCATAGATTGCATAAGCCTCAAGTATTGCAACAAGACGTGACGCATGATGGATCCTATGTGATTCCAAGTGCTCGTAGTCTTTGAGACAAACAGCTTTAGCACATTCAATTGCCTTCTCCCTGGAAACTGCAGCTTGGGATGAAGAGTAGGAAACCCATTCATCATTAGCACGAACTGCATCCAAACGAATAATCCGTTGCCAGGTCTCAAAATCCTCAATTGTCCGTGCAGACTTCACAGGACGGGCAGCCTTAGATAACTCATTATCAATTTCCGTATTTCCTCCTGTGTTGGAATATCTGGGCATACTTTCTTGTTCATCCTCAACTGGAGACTGGTGCACTGAGGCCACATCCTTACAAGATGCTTCTACATGAGTCACATCACTTTTCTCACTCTCATCCTCAACAGATGAACTAGATGATGTGAGATTTTCATCCATCCACTTCTCTGGGATTGTTTTAGCTGTCTCATCCTGAATTTCTTGCTCTGAATTGACACAAGGATTTTCTTCCTCATTCGTGAGACGCTCTTCCACACTATGTTTTTCAGGTACTTCATCAGATCCAACGGGACTAACAGATTCTTTGCCTTTTTCAGAACTTACGCTATCTTCATGGTTAACTCCAGCTGTTTCATTTGATTGCTTGCTCGCTTCATTGTTGTACACAGATTTTCGCAAGCAATGTTTCCTCAATAGCAGATATCCCTTCCTACATAAAATCCTCCACCATTGTCAAGTTCACCTTACAAAATTAACAAACATTTACTATTCTTTAATTAAAGAAGCAATGTGTCGCTGTAGTGGTCAAAACAAACAATAGTGGAGACTGGGGACACCATATTAGACTAGAAAAAATTGATCATATACCCTCCATTTAGATGGAAATTGAGGATTTACCCTCCTGGCCCACGAGTCAGTGACTTATGATGACCCTACATGTCATTGAGATGTGGAGGGTAAATCCTCAATTTCCCAACTAAAATGAGGGTATATGATCAACTTCCCCATTAGACTATTAGTGGAAGGTTGCTCTCAAATTTGTTTGATCAACATCAGGCAAGTATATGGAGTTAAAAATAACAGTGTTCACCTAGGTGCTAGGCGCTAGTCGGGCGCCAGATCAGCGCCTAGCGCCTAATCGCCGCCTAGGCGGGAACAATCAGCTAGGCAGGCAAGGCGCCACCCTCCCGCCTAGCGCCTAGGCCTAGGGGATCAGTGAAAAACAAAGAACAGAGAAGTAATAAACAGAAACACTGTTGTACCTGTTCTGGGCCTTAATTGCTTCTCTTTCAGCTTCTGAACTGTCAAGACTATAACTGCATGAGAGTTAAAAATTCAGATTACTTGGAGGTAATCATCCTGATTACTGAACACACATACATATGACACTGAAATTTCGGCGAAGTACCGCTTACTGGAACAATAAATCTAGTCATATTGTGCCCGTCAAAAGAAAAAAAATCATCACACAAGCAGTACTCAATCAAGGTTGAATCGTGTGTACAACTAGCGTATTCACCAATGTTCCCCATCTATTTAGCCTGAAAGTCTAAAACTGTATGCATTAAGTTACACTATGGCCTATAAGCTTCCCTGAAATGCAGGAACATCCATCACCACGGACAAGGTTCAACGATTGAATCCTTTGCTAAAGTACAAAACGATCTTACCATGGGTTTCTCACGTGCAAGCATATTGTCGATCTAGTCATACATCTGCAAGCATAACTACAACTGTCTTCAGAGCACAATTTCCAAAGTACTTACACTCCCAGAAGGAATGGCCAGACGTGTGCTCTGATGCTCGGTCCAAGCCCCTATCACAGAAGCACATAACGTAATCTCATAACTTTGTACACTACACCATCAATTCATGGGATAGAGTGGGAAAACATCAAACAAAAGCAAGCTTCGTATCTTACCCCGCTCCGAACTTTCTTCAGAAGTTTCACTCCGCCGTCGTGAAACTTCCCCTCCGGCGTGAACAAGCTACGCCATTCCTGGGCCGTAAGCGCGGCCTTCTTCCGACGCCTCCACCACGGCGATTTGAGCCCGCCTCTGGATCCAAAGCACACGCGTTGAGACTGGCCACAGCAACAGGAACAATTTCAGGGAGGCTTCGGCAGCGTGGCGCCGTGACCTACTGACCTGCGGGAGGAAACGATGATGGCGACGAGCGTGAGGCCGGCGGCGGCCGTGACCCCGACAGCGACGGCGCTGTTCCAGCGGCCGTCGTGGGCGCCGACGGGGCAGAGGAGACCGGCGGCGACGCGCTGGATGCAGCCCCACGCCCACATCGGGCGCAGATGCCCGCCGGATCGCTCCACGGCTCCCCTCCGGTGCTTCTTTCCCGCCGCCGCGACCCGCCTCCGGTGCCCTCTATCCGCCTCCGGTGCCCTCGATCGACGGATTCGGGCCTCCGGTTTTTTACCTTTCTCTCTCTCTCTCTCTAACTCTCGCTGTCTGGTCTTGAGTGATAGATTTCGGAGCGATTGCGAGGAAGTGGTGCATCACCGACCGGGCCGTGTTCGTGGCCCTTGCGGGGACGGCTGGGTGCGACACGTCACGTGTCGGTTCGGGCCCTAGCGAGTAGCGACTGGGCTGCTCGCGTGCAACTTCCTAAGACTCACGTCTCTATGTGACACGATTACAAAGCTGACTTTTTAAGTCAAAACTTTGTAATCTTTGATTCATAATAGGTTTCGTTCTATTTGTATTTGAATGTATTTTTTATATCATGATTTTGTGACAGAACTAAAGTTTATAGTTCAATTTAGAATACCGCATTAAGTAAATTGTGTCTTATAGAAATAAACAGAGGAGTAATTGTAAATGATATTTCTGAAAAGACGGACTAGTAATCCTAATTCAACACGATGTATTATGGAACATGATTTTTTTTTTCATTTTTGCCATGGCATTGTAGAGATTCATGGTTAAGAATCAACAAAAGGAGACAGTTCATTCCCTGTCTATAATGCAGACAGTTTCAGAAAAATGGTGCACCAGAACTGAAAGTAACACTGCGCGCAACTATGCAAGCATATACGCTTTGACTCTCCTTCTCACACCAAGCTATCTCTTCCCTTAACAAGTAAAGGCTTTCTTATTCTTAGTTTCTAAAAACTATTTTTTGATTTTTTTTTACAATAACAATCTTTCAAATATGGTGTCTTTTTAATATGAGGTCTAGTCGTAGTACGTACTATATCGACTTTATTTATATTAATCAAAATTATACGTAATTTTATCTTGCTCTGTATTTGGCATTTACAAACAACAAAAAATCATAACCTATGACCATAAGCTATATAAGCTGAAAAAGACGGACCCAAAAAGTAAAGACACCATGAGAATGATTAGTAACTTCGGAGGGAGGCCAATAAACGAGCTCAACACCCCGTCACCTACTAAAAGTCCCACCACCCAAGAGGCCAAGACCCGTCCCCTATAAACTTCCATGCACCCCTCACTTGCATCGCGTCATACAAACGTATGCATCCAAACAAGCAACAGCTCCCATAAGCAAGCCACATATCGAGTGATCGATCAGTTCCGAATTACCAATCCACACCTACGTGCGACAGCGGCGGCGATGGACTCTCTCACCGTGTCGACGACGGCGGCGCATGGCAACAAGGAGCGCGAGGGAGAGAAGATCATCACCGGCGCGGAGGAGTGCTACAACCACTTTCCAAGGAGCTCCTCAGGGCGCTGGGGTTCCCGGCGGGCGTGATGCCGCTGCGTGGCCTGGACGAGCGCGGGCTGGTGCCGGAGACGGGGTTCGTGTGGATGAAGCGGAAGCAGCCGTACGAGCACTACTCCGGCCGCGGCTCGGGCAAGCGGGTGCATGCGGTACGACGCCGACGTGACGGCGTACGTGGAGGAGGGCCGGACGAAGCGGGTGACGGGCTTCAGGAGCAAGCAGATGATGCTCTGGGTTCCCATCGTCGAGATAAGCGTCGGCGGCGCCGACAAGATCTACTTCAAGTCCTCCGTCGGGATCGGCCGCTCCTTCCCGGCCGCCGCCTACGCCGAGGAGGAGGAGGAGGACGCGCCGATCGCCGCTGCGAACAAGTAATTTGCCTTTCAGCTGCGCGCCGTGACGCCCCATGAGTTCTCTCCGGCGCGCGCGGTGCGGGTCATGAGTACGTGACCGTGCAACGTGCATGGTTTTTGGTGGTGACCTGTGAGTGATCAGTGCACGCATGAGTACGTGACAGTCGTGACTGCGTGAGGATGCATGCATTTTTTTTCTTTTTCAGTTTGCTTCTATTGCCACGATTGCTACATGAATAATCGATTAAAGTCTTTGTTATACAAGAACAAGATGTTGAGCATGCTTTTCTCAACAAAAAAAAAAAGTTGAGCATAGCTGAATAGGTGGAACGAGTTGACTGGTTGAACCACCAAATTGGTATTACCATCTTTCTTTTTACGGAAAGCTCTAGGTATTCATTATTAACCACAAGAAGTTTACAGAAAAGGCCCTAAGAGATAAGAACTTACAGAAAGGTCCAAGATGCAAGCATGAACAAAAAGATATAAAAATTACAATTGGGCCCTTGCTTTCTTCTCCCACTAGTCTTCATGCCGTTGATGCCTAGCACAGGTACTACTACAGAAACCCTAATACTAAACGTTACACCATAGACGGTTTTCTAAAATCGTCAATATTAAATACAAGCACAAACAATTTTAGTTTAGAGACCGTTTGTGTTGCTCCTAGTGATAAAAATCGTTTGTGAAGAGATAATATCACAGACAGTTTACGGTAAAACCCGCCTGTAAAGTATCACAGACGGTTATTAACAAGAACCGTCTGTGATATTAACAAATATCAGACAATTTTTTTGTTTGAACCGTCTGTGATACTTCATAGACAGTTTGTAATACAAACCGTATGTGATAATTAAGTCATCACATACGGTTTTTAAATAAAAATGTCTGTGATAATTTCACTATATTAATTGCGCACAGACACGTCGACCCTCCGTCTTAAATTTTAGATCTAGCTAGGCTGCTGCTTTGAGCTGGAGGCAGGGCTTTGAGGTAGCTATTTGGTGAAAGAAGACTATTTAGCAAGAGTGATTGTAGATCCATTCCTTTCTAGACTACCTATGGTTAGTAATTTGTTCCTAATTGCATTATAATTTAGATATATAGCTTTTGGTGAAAGAAGAATTGAAGATGGTTTAGATCGAGCTAGCTTGATGTAGAGAGAAGATTATTTACATCTAGCATGGTTTAGGGTTTAGGCCCTGTTTGTTTCCACTTAAGATTATTATAATCTAGCTTATGAATCATAAGTGGAAACAAACAGTCCAAATTATAAGGTAGCTTATTATAATCTAACAGCCCAGATTATTGTAATCTAATAAGCTCAAAAAAGAAGCTTATTTCAGCTTATTTCAGCTTATAGATCACCTTTTATCTAAATGACCATAAAACTTCAGAAAAATTACCCACATTTGCCATTCATTAACTCCCCAATCTTTAAACATTATAAGCTCAATGGCATTGTAGTCTTTAAACATTCGAATACAACAATTCATAACTCTGATAATCCAGGCTGCCAAACACCGGACAACTTATTTCCCACCAGCTTATTATAAGTTAGCTTATATAATCTGCATCTATAAGCTAGATTATAATAATCTTAAGTGGAAACAAACAGGGCCTTAGTCAATTCATAGTCTATTTCTATTTAATTCTATTTAATTAATTATTCTTGCTACATATAGCTATTTTCTTATAAAACATGTGCAAAATCATTCATACTGCTATATGTGTAACGTAGGACCGAAGCTAAATATACGTTGGGAACCGTGTGAGTGAAGAGTACATTAATGGCATGTCTACTTTTACAAGAGCTGGTGAAGAGGATATGTTGAATAAGGGGGTAGAATATATGTATTATCCATGTATTGACTGTGAGAATCTAAATATGTTTAAGAACCGAGCGCAGATTGAAGCGCACTTGATTCAAAGGAGTTTAAAAAAGGGGTATGCATGTTGGACCATTCGGGGTGAAGAGCAGATTACACAGGAAGATAGTAATAATGACATCACCGATGAAGTCAATGATATGCCGCCGGATGATATCGATTATGGTTTCGATTCGGATAGATTGTATGATGACAATCTGGATCAGATGCTTCGTGATGCAGAAGAAAACTGTGATGAGAGAGTATATTAAATTTTGGGGATTGATGGAGGACTCGGAGAAACCTTTGTTCATGTACTGCAAGTCAAAATACATGAGATTGTCAACCATGCTTGAACTGCTGAAATTGAAGGAAGCAATAGTTGGTCCGACAAGAGTTTTACGACACTGTTAGATCTTTTAGCGGACATGCTTCTGGAGGGAAACGAGTTGCCCAAAACCACCTGCAAAGCCAAGAAGTTTATTTGTTCATTGGGAATGGAAGTAGAAATAATACATGCATGTCCGAACGATTGTATCCTCTACCGTAAAGAGTATGCAAACATGCATGTATGTCCTATATGCAACACCTCCTGATACAAGTGTAAGAATCAATCAGATAACGACAAGGGAATAGAGGTAAAGAGAGGACCTCCTACTAAGGTGGCATTATTTTCGCCACGATATCCATGACTGTATCTTCACAGTGACCTTTAAGGACTTATTCGATCTCTTCATACTCGACGCCCTTGACGCCTCACTCATTCGATACTAGACATTGTAAGTGTATGTAATCAAGGTCTACATTAATGTAATACCAATAAATATCATATATAACTCATTGCTTTTATGTGTGTGTATTCATAGTGATTGAAGCCAGATTAACGAAATTGTCGGTTGGTTTTCTCGACCCACGCTTGGTAGATATGGATATCATCAAGGAGGATGCATCCTTCGTCGAGAATTACATGACGAAGACATTGGTGGCTCAACGCAACAAGAAACTCATACTTATGCCCTACAATCAGGGGTAAGTGCTGCACTAGTGGCTACACTTATTGATTTGTACTTTATAAGCAACATGAACTTAGATTTAATGAGCATGACGATATACCTGTGTAGGTTCTACTAAATTCTAATTCTAATTATACCAAAATAGAACATGGTAATATATCTTGATTTCCTAAAGAAGAACAAAACCCACTACACAGTTGTTATACAATTAATCGACAGGTAAACATATTTTCTTTATAAATAACTCTATTGTAGTTTTTCCTTCTTCCCAATGACTAAGGCTAACCTTTTGGAATCACGTGGGTCGTTCGCTGCGTACGTTGCAGAGGTACACAAATCCACGGGAGGGAGCAACGCCCTGCGACACGATCTAGATTTCTCGGTATTCTCTAGTACACAGTAATCCTATATAACACTTCATAGTAAATGCCTCTCGAACTAATAAATTCTAATTTTACAGTGCCACCAGCAGCCACCGGGCAACACTTGTGGATTCTATATTTGCCACAACATGCAACTACTCCTCAATTCTGTGAAGACCAAAGATCTTCAGGTTTGTCAATCTTGCAATAATTATGTCATACTTATCAATTTATATATGTATGTACGACATTGATTTTCCTACCAACAGGCTGCGCCTATCGATACAACAACGTTGGAACAGGACGACATCAAACAAACTCGAGGACAGTGTGCGTACTTCTTGTTGTGTAGAGTCATAAAAGAAGATGGAGAGCTTCACAGTGTAGAATAAATTTCACTACGGTAAGATTGAGCTTAATTTTACATGTGTGTATTTGTTCATGGATGGATAATTTACTTCATTTCAGTTAATTAATTTATGAAATGGATGTTGTTTCTGAAATGAATGAATGCAAATTGAATGTATATTGTGTTGATCTGGTTATTTTAGAGGGCATGTCTAGCATTTTCTGAGACTTGCCAACAAATAGAAATAGACTTAAGAATAGAAAAGAGACTATCACAGATGGTTTTTAGTTAAAACCGTCTGTGATACATCATATATCATAGACGATTTCTACTAAAAGCCATCTGTGATAGTCCACTATCATAGACGGTTATGATTTAATAACCATCTATGATAGACTATATCACAGATAGTTCAAAAGACATCTGTGATGACTTCATGTTATTACTGACCTATAAACTCAGACAGCTCATGAAACTATCTGTGATGACATTTTTGAACCGTCTGTGATGACTTTTCTACAGTAGTGAGGCCAGCTGCCTGGGTTGGCGGAAGACGGAGGGCCTCCTTTGAGTGGAGGTTGAGGTGGGTGTCCGAGGATCTGCGACGGTTTTAATTGATGTTGAGGTCTTCAATCCCGGCGACTTGAGTTTTGATGCTTGAGTGGAGGTGATGTAGTGGTCGATGAACCTCAGTGCGCCAGTGGAGTCGGAGGCAAGGATGAAGGCCATGGAGGAGCCGTTTGTGGCGGATGGGGGGCAACCGTGGGGACGAAATGCATTGCGAGGGGAGGTGGAGGCGGACGTGGGGATGAGGGACCCGAAGGCGGAGGCAGAGGTCACAGAAGAGATCTACAATAGTGGATCTACCGAAGGCGGCAAAGTCAGAGGGAGTGGTCCGCTGAGTGGGCAACAGAGAAGTGGGGAAATATGATGAGAGAATACGTGCGAGAGAGAAGTGGGGAAAGTGTCGATGCTCCCTAGCCTTATCCATTTACTCCATGACGTGCTACTTTGATCGCACACTACCACTTCTCAGTAGTTGCGACACAAGCCGACCCGTTTCAAACCGTGTCTCACTTCACGAAGTTGGAAGCTGACGCAGCTTGGAACGGGACCAAAGAAGGCCTCAGAGGTGGTAGCAAAGAGCGCATTAGATCCCAAAGCTTGCATGGTGGCGCCGAAGAGTACATACACCATCACCAAGGGATCACAATCACCAAGGGAAGAAACGAATCTAGTAGTGTAGCGTGGTCTCGAAATCTGTAAGATCATTTGTATAAAATATTTAGACTTTTATAGATTTATGTATAAATACTAGTACTCATTAGACTTTTTTTTAAAAAAATCTGTGAGATCAATTGATCCTCTAGGATTGGACTGGTTACACCACTGAGCGAATCTACGACGACGGACGGCTCCTAGCAACGACCTCCTCTGTGCAAAAAGCAGAAGAAGACCAAGATCTGTGGGGGTGGGACCCTCTTCCGCTCGACGCTAGCAGCTGGGGAAGAGAGAGTGGAGGGGAGACGAAACTAGAAGGGAAAGGTGCAGGTTGGGGGAGCAGCGTTGCACGCAATTACTCCTAATTAAGCTCGGTACGGGGAAATACTGTACTACCGCTAAGAACAGTACCCAACAAGTTATGGTGCCAAAAAGGCTCCCATAACGTGCGAGGTCAATTGTCCATTTGATCCCCACAAGTTTTATAGTGTATTTAAATTGCATGAGCCGTATATAAAAGTTTCTGGAACAACTGCTCTTGCAAAGCCACTGGGAAATGCTGGACTAGAAACCTGATTAGATGCAGAATGCATGTTTATTTTGTTTCCCAACTAATTTATTTTGGTTTAGTGCTCCTTTCATCATATGTACATATACCAGAAAAGGTTCACATTTGAGAAATAACAATTGAATGACATGCCCAACTGGGTTCACACATAGAAACTTCCAAAGTGCTAACCACATTGGAAATTAAGCAATGCTCAGCCCAACTTGGCCCATCTGAGTGGTCAGGGGTGAAGCAAAATAGGGCCTAGCAAACATATCCGGAAAGCCCATGACTTTTGATAGCATAACCTAAACTTGGCCCAGTCTAGAAAAGTCAAGGCGCCAAGCAAAGAGAGCAGCAAACTGTCGCTGCTGCTCTAGTCTGGCCTGTTGTTCTCTGTTCGAAAGCTTAATGAAACGACTCCTTCAAGCGTTAGGATCACAACAAATTGTCGAGGGTTTTGAGCGATGTTTAGGTCTTGTGGCGTGCATGCCGATCAGGGCCGGACTCATGGGCGTGCAAACCGTACAACCGCACATGGCCCCCAATTTCCAGGGCCTCGGCCGCGCTCGTCCAGCGGCTCCTCGTCGCCGCGTCCGTCATCCTCCACCGCGAGCCCAACCTCGTCCGCGTCGACCCGCGGCCCGACCAGAAGCCAAGGAAACCCTGGGAAGGTTTATAGCCGCCGCCGCGCAATGGCGGAGTGGGGGCCCGCTAGGATGCCTTGCGGCGGGCGTGCGTGGGCGGCGACCGCGTGAAGCGCTCGAGAGAGGAGTCGTGGGACGGCAGCCACTACAACATCTCCAGCGGAATCCTGCCGTCGCTCGGCGCGCGGAGCAACCGCCGCATCAAGCTCCGCCCCTTCATCATCTCCCCCTACGACCGCCGATACAGGTTCGCCCGCCGCCGCGGCATCCTCGTTAGTCTCCGCGCCGTTTGCCCTCCTCTGTCGTCATCTCACCCCATCTCTCTATCTCTGCGCTGCTTTGTTTCAAAGCTTTTTTTGGGTGCATTGTTTGTTTCCGGTTTGTTGATTCTTTGCCATGGCTTCTTCGTGTTCAACGGGGATTACGTGGATCGCGGCGCCTGGGGCCTCGAGACCCTCCTCCTCCTTGCTTGGAAGGTGAATTATCCTAATTCTACTCGTTTAAGCTTGTTGCCACAACACCATGCGCATTGCAATTCCTTGCCTTTTCTGGATCCGCTTAATTGATGCAATAGATATCACTGTGTTGGATAATGCAAACTGAGTAGACTGAGTTATGAACAAAGATTGTAGCTTCATATAATATTGCTTTTTAAAAATTGAACTTGACAAGTGTGTGTTTGGTCAATTTGCTCTATGTGCAATTTAACTGAAATCAGCACAGAATTCTGAGCCCCAATACCTAATTTGCATATCTACCATTAAAGTGTGCGTTTGATCATTTTGTTCCATGTGCGCATTCAAATTGATATCAACATAAATTCTGATTCTGTGAGACCGATTCCCTAATATTGGCGTGGCATCTCCAACCATTGAACTGTTCTGTTACATACAAGTGTTTCTACAAAATCCAATATCCTGTAATAACAATCCATAAAAGATCAAAGATTTGGCCATGTTAGCAAATTTATCCTTCAGCATTGTAAAAAATGTCAGCAGATGGATTCCCTTTAAAGCTTTGTACAGGACCTCTAAATTTGACGGCACGGCCCTGATGTCGATGCTAGAGCCAATACGATGATGCTGCACGTACAATACGGGCTGTTTGCTCTGTTGGTGTCGAAAGGTACGTCAAGTTGTCGACTCACTGTTTTTGTTTCGTGATGTAAACCACATCAGGGTGTACCCCTCCGGCACACGGAAAACGAGCATAGTTTACCATAGTTCTCGCGAAAGCAAGCTGTTTGGCTAATCTCAAGAAAACGAACATGCCTTGAAAAGATCTCATCGGACGCCACATTTTACTAGTCATTCATCTGGCGCGTTGATCAGGAATCTTCGAAAGGGAGTGAAGGATCGAACAACGCCAAGTCTATTCCGTCCAAAAAGCACCGTAGGAATATGCGTAGACGAAGCTACAAGTGGCATGCTCAAAAGCTCGATAGAGACTGAAGTTAGCCCGCTATAGACAATCCAAACGAATATGGGAAAAGAAGAGAAAGGAAAAAAGCCCAAAAAAACTATGTCGATATTTTACTATCGATTTTACGTATGATTTGCTTGGATTCGGGAGAACTCTTTGAAAACTCGACGTATCCGGCTGCGAAGTAGAGATACGAGAAACTTTATCATGTTCGAGCTTTCTTTTAAGAGAATAATAACCTTACGTCCAATATGATTGTTAGTTGCTAGAAAGTAGATTACAACAGAAAGTTACACGAATGGCTAGTGCTATCTTGCGTGAATGATTCACCGAATCGTCCTCCTCTTTCCTTTTGACGTTAACATTTAAATAGCCGGTGAAGCGATGGCAGTTGTCCCACGCCGGAAGACGCCTAGACGCTTCGGATGATAACCGCCTGGCGGAAGTTACTGTCAGAGAGACACAAGAGGCAGTTCACCGTGAAGAGGTTGTTGTCAGAGAAAGATCGTGTGCGGTTAGTGGACTAACGTACGTTCTAACCGCCTTGTTAGACGAATCGATAATGTAGTTCATTGTTGTAAATAAGACGGTTGGAGATAGACTTATCGTGGAAATTTCTATGATCACAAAGTGGTCGCAGTAAGATTTACGACTACATGGTTGTAAAAAGATTTACGACTATGAGATAGTCGCAGTAAGACTTACGACTATGTGATTGTAGAAAGACTCACAACTATATGGATAATCGCAGTAGGACATATGACTATATGGTCGTAGGTCTTACGACTATATGGTCGTAGAAGTGCTTACGACTATCCTGCTATATTTATTTCTTATCGATAAAGGGTATATTTAAGAAATATAATAATATAATAAAAAGATAAAATTAAAACAATGAACTAAAAATTAAAAGTCAGAAATTGAAACTGAAATAAACGGAGCTAATAATCTAGTGAACCCATCATAGGTCATCGTATCTCGTGAAGAAGGCACGAAAAGCGCGCCTTAATTGAAAGATACTAGTCTCGTAGGCGCGGCGCAACGCCGCGCCAGCCACCGTACGTAAAAAAAATAAAAGAGGCGATAATTCGTGAGGAGTAAAAAAAACCAGGGAAAAAACGTATTTTCGAAAAAGCTAAAGGTTTGTACGTAAAAAACGAGGGGATAAAAAAACCGGGGGTAAAAACGTATATTCGGGAGAAGTAAAGGTTTTTCTGAAAAAAAACAAGGGCTTGTACGTAAGGAAAAAAAATCCAGGTACCTTTTCGCGAGAAACAGGGACTTGTACGCAATTTCGAGAAAACTCGGGTTACTACCACGGTCGGTCAGACGAAAATCCGGGCGCCACGCGCCTGCTGGCTGGGGCGGCTTGCTGGGGCGACGTGGCCTCGCCCGCAGGCGTTCCCCGAGTTGCTATGGGTAGGTATTACTAGCACGCCACTTGTTACTTGTTAGCACTTCCTTAGTTCTTTTTTTTTTTTTGCCAAACGTTTTTAACTTCTACAGTTTTGAAGATACAATTTTAACAACTGCTTTTTATAACTTTATAATAAGATATACTAATAAAAATATAATATTATAAAAGTATTTTTTACGATAAATCTAATAATATAATTTTTATATTATCAATCTAGATAATTTTAAACTTATTGGTAGTCAAACTATAAAGAATTTGATAGCACGGATTTTAAAACGTTTAAGGAAAAAAACAGGAGGGAGTAATTAGAAGCCACAGGGACGACACTACTGTCACGAAATTCCCCAGTACACGAATTAATTCCGCTTTTGCATTGTGCACGCCTGAAGATTCGTCGAGCCAAGGGCACACACTTTAGTGATTCAGTTCTCGGTGTCTCGCAATGAGAAGTGCGAAGCATTGGTGGCGTCTCCAGTTGTCTGCCATTTCCAATGGGACCAACGTGCTGGCACTACATGCAGTCCACACTTCGAGATCATTTGATGATAATAAGAACCGGCAATTCTTGCGCATGGAAATTATACCATCTCTGTTTTAGCCGGTTCAGACCAGAAAAGAGAATACATTGAATCAATTTAATACATTAAAGTAGTCGATTTTAATAAAAAAAATACATGAAATCGGACTCTATTTAGAAGTCGATTCAAAATATTAAATAATTCATATGAGCATTAAACAACTACATAGGAGAGAGTGTAGTTGAGAGATGATATTACTATTTTGTGGTTTTTTAATATAATGTGGGTCTCAGTTATTAGTAGGAATCGATTCAATACATTAGAAAAAAAAAATAAGATTAGTTCTTAGAATGCTTACGTAGCATGACTTTAAATCGACATCGATTCAATACACTAAAGATACTTTTACTAATCAATTAATTTTGTAGTATCATCAACTCATACGTTCGACGACTCTCTTTATTCGATCAGGCATTCCAAAACACACTCTGTACATTAATATCATAGTGATCGAAATGATTAATTCTTGTCAGATCCTCAATCACTTGTGCTTAATTACTTCAACCGGTCGCGGAAATTTGGCTTTTCATAAAAGTGACTACACGTGCTAGCACTGTTTTGGAACTTTCGATCGAGCTACACATATAAAAATCTAGATCGAGATGGAACTTTCTTTTGTTCCAAAGCAAGAATACTAGAATTATAGGCGCGGCACGCGCGCCACCCACCCACGCATTTAAAATAAAAGAGACGATAATTCGCGAGGAGTTTCTTAAAAAACGGGGGGCGAAAACGTATTTTTAGAAAAGGCAAAGGGGTTATTCGCAAAAAAGGAAGACCCGTTTAAAAAAACAGGGGGCGAAAACGTTTTTTCAGAAAAAGCAAAGGGTCTTTTTGAAAAACCCCGAGGACTTGTATGTGAAAAACCAGGGATCCGTGCGCAATTTCCAAAAACGCGGAGGGCCATCCTGCAAAATGGAGGGGCTTAAAAAAAATTCCAGGGACTTTTTTGCGAGAACTAAAGACCTATACGTAATTTCAGAAAAAAAGGAGGAAATAACCAGGCCCGATCGTACAGAGATTCTCCCCGCCACGCGGCGGGCGCACGCGCGGGGGACGTGGCCGCTGGAGGAGCCGGGGAATCCCCCGGTAATAAGGGCTGGAAGCATGCATACATGTGCTCATTTCTGTCGGGAAACAAACACTGGAATTTATTTGCTAATCACGCAGCATTACATTGATGCCTGTGCAACACGCCTAGCTCTTTGTTTATCTAGCTGCGCTTGTACGAATAATGGCTTTCAGATAAGCCCTGTGGGAATTTGAGAGCAGCAAAAAATAGGAAATATAAGGCTGGGTTTGAATCGTTTGCTGTTTTTGGCTTTTATTCTTTGCTGTAATAACTTATTTTTAAATGGTATATTTTTTAAGACGAAATTTATAAATTAATTATAGTATATAATATACTAATTTTAACTATATTAGTTAAAATCGTATATAACTAACTCTCTCCAGCTAAAAAACAGTGAAAATGTTTTGGTATGTCCCTAAACTACCATGTTTATTTAACTAATATAATTATTTTTCTATGTCTTCCAAGGCAAATATGTCCATCAAATTAATCGGGCTTTTCAGGTGGTAGGGCATAACTAATATCATGACATTTTAATATAAATTTTACCCTAAAATATTGACTTGAACAAAATAACATAATGAAATTATAATTAAATAAATAAATAAGACAATTACGGATTCAACATGATTAAAGATGCGTAAAAGACATAAAGCCAACAATAATAGACCACAGACCAAAAAAAAACTCAAACTAAGTCATGTACTGTATACTACTCATGTGGATGACTGGATGGTCCTGATCTGCCGATGTGATACGATAGATCCGTGGAGTTACGGCCCCCGGGCCTGTGCCACGTCGTGAGATGGATTGACACTGGGATGGACGATTGGATGGGTGGATTCCTTTCTGACTGCTACCGCCACTCGAGGGCAGGCTCCACCGAGTTGCAACGTTTCAGGCCGCGCCGTCCGTGTCATCTCCACGCGAGCCGTCCCAGCCGCGACTACTTACTAATCAATTGCTACTCAAAAATCATTTTTTTTACATCGCGGGGCTGGGCTGGGCGTCTTTTAAATTATGAATAATTCTACCTTATCGTTATTAACGGTCAAATCGTCAATCTTACCGATTATAAAAAAGCTAAATTTTTTAGAATAAATTAGAAAAAATTAAAAATAATCTTTATTACTATGAACTAATTACAAGATGTTCATAACAAAATATTAACCAAAAAATACTATCAGTCCTAGTCTCTGTAATCTTCTATCTGGTTAGAAGGTTTTGATTAATCTTTTAGGACTCCGGTGCTATTCTTCTTGGGTTGTTCTGTTGTCTCCTTGTGTCTCATCTCGTCATTCCTTAAATAGTGCTTAAGGAGTGTTGGTTATCCATATGAGCATGTGCCTTATTGAATCGTCTTGTCTGGTCGAGCGGACAATTGCTATCAGCGAGAGAGATATGACAAAAACTGATCTTCGATTATTGTTAGTGGGAGAGAATCGTAGAGACAATTGCATGGCGGTTATTGTTAGAGACGTAAGGCTGAATCGTAGTGCTGTTTGGAGGGAATAAAGCACGTGCTTTACTCGCCGCATGGGAGGAGTTGCCTAGATGAGGGCCCTTATACCAGTTCATGAGATCTCTGAATGGTCCGCTGGTCGGGTGAAATGTATAGTGAACCTCCGACCAGACGTACTCGATTGTCGAATCCGAATTTTGCTAATCCAGAATCATATGTGATTCTACTGCACTATTTCCTAAATCAGTAGGTAGTGTTCACAATATATCACTGAACATCAAATACATATCATGTAAAATCGTAAAATATAATGGTAGACTTACTTATGGGCCAATCAGGCTAAAATCATTAAAAAGCAACAGCGAAAATGAAAACTTCATATAGGGTGGAATCCTCAGGGCACGTCCACAGGTAGTCAACTGAGGTTCGCGATCTAGTTTCTAGCCTCATTATCTTCTAGTCTTATCAGCTCCTTTAGATAACCACAGGGCTTAGCTTTATCCTTATTAATGATTGAATAATAGTAATTGAGCAACAATGAGTATAAAGGTACTCAACAAGCTACTATACAAAATGCAATAACAATATATACAAAATTGTCAAGGGAGGCTTGAGGTTTTTTTATTTGCGAAAACATCATTATTTTAAGATATAATTATAGAAAATTTCTGAGACTTAGCATTTTTACTAAACCATGTTTTTGAAGAATGTAAGAGTGTGCAGTAATCATAGTAGTTCAGATTCCATTCACCTATTACAGAGCATGGTTCCATCCACCATATACTATTTTTATTACTAGGATTATATCCACCCTCTATTATCAATGAGTTACATCCACCCAAGACAATCCAAATACAGGGTTACATTCACCCGATGAGTTTTTCATCCCACACATAAAGTTTTTAGAAACATACACTAACTCGAGTAAGTTCCCATGCCTGCCCATGATCGTGGGTACGGCTGTTCGAATAATTTTTACTCTGCAGAGGTCGTACACTTTACCCATAAGAAACAACCAACCTGTTATATTTCACATGTTTTCTTTAACACGTAGATCAAGAAGGTCACCACAAGACCTTTACAATGTGTCTCCCAGCGAAGGTTACACCTGCTAAGATTTTATCTTAATGGGGCTATGTGCACCCTCACCAAGACCCCCACTTGCACCACACGATGGCTTATATCCAGCGACACGACTCATGGGTCACTCCTATGGTGTAATCCGCACTAGTTGATACAAATGAGTTAGCCAGATCATACCCATTATAAATTTATAGTTACACTATTTTACATTAGGAGGTTATCACAAGATTCATTTCTTAGAGTTATCTGTTTGGTTCTGCGACAAACACACATTCTCGTGCTACATCCATGCCAATACATCTTACCATTCGCCCAGATATGTAAAGCAAATTTTAGGGTTTTGTGGGATTGTAGAATCGTATGATTCTACGACTAGAATCGTGATTTTAACAAACTTGGGCGCACATGTATACTATTTGTATGATGAGGAAGGTCACATGATAAAAGATCATACGAGTTTGAAGCAAATGAAGTATGCAAGATCGGTGGCGGTAGCAAAGTTTGATTATAATGTACTAGTCATCAGTCAATTAGGCATTTCTCATGACTGAATATTATATTCATTTTGTTGTTTCCATATATGTTCAGCGAGGGAGATGTTTGACGAAATATCTCTACGCTCGTCACGTAGAACTGTCAATTAGCGGATTTTAAGGAGTATGCAATTACTGAGGTGCGAACGATTGGAGATGTATGATGGAGTACATCGCATATTGACGGGAGTTCGGTATGTTCCTGGTTTAAAGAAGAATATAATATATGTGAGGTCGTTTGAACTCAAAGGTTGTGAGATATCACTTCGATGTAGAGTCATGCAAGTTACTAGCAAATAACAAGTAATCATGAAAAGTATCTAAGTAATGGAGGATACCAATTAAAGAGTAATCTAAAAGGTGGAGCAACCAATGAGAGATCCGATAAACATGTTGGTTAGGAGAAGGAACATGTGTCATCAATGGTAGGTACTTCGATCTCATCTGTGGTTACATACGAAACTGCAAAGATGGTTGTAAAATCAAGCAGACGCAAAGATGAATGTGTGAGCTGTTGAAAAAAAGGAAGGCATGGTGGGACCAAAATACGGTACCGAGGAGTAGGCGGTGCTCGGAGGTAGTACAAACCTATGACATAGAGGGCTGCAACAACATGAGGTGTGGTTAACCAAACTACGCAATAAATGAGCTCTCAAGTGGAGGATTCGGGCAGACTAGTCTGGACACTGACACACACATTGTGATGATATGTATAAACCCTTGTGGTGGGGGCACTCTCAAAGGTAGGAGAGAAAACAAAACAAAAACAAAAAAAAAAGGTAAGGCCGACTTAGAGCGAAGTCTTGAAGGAGCATAGTGGCTTCAACGGATGAGAGTTAAGATAGAGATTGTTGAGTTTAGGTGACTCATATATAGTCTTTTAGGATTTTAAAAGGTGTGCTATAAAGAGTCATAGATGAATTCTACTAGGATTAGAACTCGTGCTCGTATTTAGATTAAGATTTATATTCTAAATTAGAGAAGAGCTAAGAGGGACTATATAAACCATGAAAAGTAACTAAAATCAAAGAATCCACTCATGCAAAAATAGAGACACACGGGAGGATTAGAGGTTATGATATTCTTTAGCACTAGATTCTTATATATAGCAAAAATCCGAGAGTCTTAAAAGATTCGAGAGGGTTGCGAGTGAGCGACAATTCTTTATACTGTTTTGAGATATGCTTAAGAAATCTGTTGTCGATATTGTCAAATTTTTTCTTTCTCATCGTGGTTGCCTCAACGTCGTTATTCTGGTTCTCTCTACGAGATTTATCTTTCTCATTCTTATACCGTGTATGTTCATATTGTATTTTACAAATCTTGATTTGATCTGAGAGACTGCTGCGTAGAAGAAAAGATATCAGAGTATAACGAGTAGTTCGGCACAATTTTGCCTTCTTGGTCCATGGGTTAGTCAAACAGGTGTCACAAAGTGATGGATCGCCTACACCTACAAGTGGCCAGTCCAGATTCCAGAAGCAGATACGACATCCTAATTCAGCTTGGCTTTCGGATGCTCCCTTTTGCTGCCAGATTTGGGAAGGTTCACGACCAGATTCATTTGAGATTTCGAAGGGCCTGTTTGGCAGTTAAGAAGTTAAGTGGTTTTTAATTTTTGCTATAATATCTAACTTTTAAATGAAGTATTTTTTTAAAACGGGGTCTACAAGTTAAATGTAGTACATATTAAAAACCCAACATCTGTACCAGTCAAAATCGTAAGTAAGTATCAGTCTCTCCGTAATCTATACCGTAAACAGCTAAAATTTAAAATTTTTAACTAAAAATCAAAAACCACAACAAAAAAAAAAAAACATACCCTTCAATTAAGGAGCTAGCGAGTGACGTTGTGTGCTTCAGGATGTATAAGTCTGCTTTTCCTAGCTGTTACGTGATCTTCCAAAGTTAGCATGCACGGTGCCCAATTTTGACTATTAGTAGTAGGCATGGCAGGAGGTCGCCTGTGAGTTTGGTTCATTGAACATGCCCGTCTTTTGACCACAAACAAGGGCACTGGATCTTGTTTCATACGTGTGTACAATCACTGTGGCCAGCCGGTTAAACTGTTCTGCAATGCTGTTAATAATGTACCAGTAAAGACTTGCCGGCAATTAACCAATGGATAAGCGTGATGCTTAGCTAGCATGCATTAATCAGAGTATATCACGATAAGTCGATTACTCTCCACGTAAATGCTGAGCATTCCACTTGACATGAATCTGATATTGAAGCAACAATTTATTACGAACGGGTGAAGCCCACAAAACAGGGGAGAGTTTTTAGATCGGTTCTTATTGAAGCAATAATTTATTACGAACGGGCGAAGCCCACAAAACAGGGGAGAGTTTTTAGATCGGTTCTTATTGAAGCAACAATTTATTACGAACGGGCGAAGCCCACAAAACAGAGGAGAGTTTTTAGATCGGTTCTTATTGAAGTAACAATTTATTACGAACGGGCGAAGCCACAATACTGTGGAGAGTTTTTAGGGTCGGTTTTTTTAGCTATGTCTTTTATTTTTAGATTATGATTTTTAAATTCTGTCTATTCGTGAGAGACAGTATGTAAAAAGAAACGGTCATATGTGATTTTGATCGGTATAACTGAACTCGGTACAATATCTATTATAATATAGCTATTGACTCAATCTTAAAAAGATATACCGTTTAAAAACTAATTATTGTGGCAGGAAGTAAAAAACCGGAGCTAAAAAAAAACTCACGCATGGATCACTTCTACCCTGGCCGTAAAAAGGCCCCCGGCTCATTCCGCCCTTCTGTTAATAATGTACCAATAAAGACTTGCCGGCAATTAACCAACGGATAAGCGTGATGCTTAGCTAGCATGCATTAATCAGAGTATATCACGATAAGTCGATTACTCTCCACGTAAATGCTGAGCATTTCACTTGACATGAATCTGATATTGAAGTAGCAATTTATTATGAACGGTTCTTATTGAAGTAACAATTTATCACTTCTAACCTGGCCGTAAAAAGGGCCCCGGCTCATTCTGCCCTTCCATTCGCCGTCCGTTCTTCCACGCGTACGGTTCACAGCTACCCACGTCACAGGAACTCATCTCCCATCTCCAAGCCACAGAAGATCCCGTTCTCACCTATAAATTGCCACCGTCCCCTGTTCCCCTCCCCGCACCGCTCTCCAAACTCCCGCTCTTTCTAAGACACCCATCCCAGTGGCCCATCTTATGGCCGCCTCCGACCTCGTCACCCTCAAGCGCCCCCTGCCCCAGAACGACGGCTTCGGCGACGACAACGGCAACTTCGACGAGAAGCCGAAGGCGCGCCGCCGGGAGGAAGACCCGGCGGCGGCGCTTGCCGCGGCGCGTCACGAGTTCGGCGAGCATGGCGGCGTGAACATGTCCATCGAGGCGTCGGCGACGTTCACAGTGATGGAGCCGGACACCATGCGCCGGCTCTTCACCGGGGAGCTGGGCCCCGACCGTGGCGACCTGTACATCTACAGCCGCCACTTCAACCCCACGGTGCTGGCGCTCGGTCGCCAGATGGCCGCGCTCGAGGGCACCGAGGCCGCGTACTGCACCGCCTCCGGCATGTCGGCCATCTCATCCGTGCTGATGCAGCTGGTGGGCGCGGGGGGCCACGTAGTGGCGTCGCGGTGCCTGTACGGCGGCACCCACGCGCTGCTGTCCCAGTTCCTGCCCCGCGCGTCCGGCGTGCGCACGACGTTCGTGGACGCGGACGACGAGGCGGCCGTGCGCGCGGCGGTGCGGCCCGGGGAGACGCGGGTGGTGTACGTGGAGACCATGTCAAACCCGACCCTGGCGGTCGCGGACATCCCGATGCTGGCGCGGGTGGCGCGCGAGGCCGGGGCCAAGCTGGTGGTGGACAACACCTTCACCCCCGTGATCGTCTCGCCCGCGCGGCTCGGCGCCGACGTCGTCGTCCACAGCGTGTCCAAGTTCATCAGCGGCGGCGCCGACATCATCGCCGGTAAGGATCCTACATGTGCATGCATGCAAAGGCAAGAATGCCTAACAATTATACACACATGCACATATAAACACACACATTAGCACTTGCGGTCAAGAAAGAAGCACGTACTACCGGTCTAGTAGATTCAACAAGAACCACGACTAAAAACCTAGAGAACTAGTGGAGTACTAATAATTACGAAACCATACAGTGATTATGACATGACTCGTTATCATTTCTAGTCCATTAATTCCCCATGCTTGTCAATGGATTACTATACGAGACACGTGCGATTTGGAGTTCTTTAATTTGAAACTCATATCGTGATTTTGTACAGACGAGTAGGTCTAGCTTTATCTAGATTGATCTGCACTTTGTGACCAAATTTTGTAACAGCATTATTGCTCCGGTACAATTTACTCCGTAGTTTTACCGAGAAGCACTGCGTCCATTCAGCGCCAGAGACTCGAGTTTCGCCTTCCCAACCACGTAGTACATACGACAACTACGCTTGGCCGATGCGCTCGATCCACGCGTGCCGCGACAATACACGACGCCGACCTCATCTCGATCCTGAGCTATAGCTAGCCTAGTACGTGACATGGTGACCCATCTGTCCGTCTTTTTTAGCACAGGATAGACGAACACAATCCACGCACGTAACATGTACACACATACGTGGCTTCTATACATACTTAGAAATTAATCTGAGACTCATACTTAGAAATTAATCTGAGACTCAACAGTCTTTGTGTCATGGGAGCGTGCTCTTTCACTTAACATGCACGAATGTACTCGAAGGGCACGTCTGATAGTCTTATCTTTTAAGGTGGTCTTAAGATTTTTACCTAACCAAAGACAACACTAGAGATAACATTTTTAATGATTCATCTCTAAAATTAATTTATCTAACTATTTATATTATTTTTATCATATTTCTCTCTCACATTTTATTACTATTTGCATTGATTTGAGTTCTCAGTTTATCTCTTATATGAGTGATATTATATTCTCTTTTCTCATCTTTTATTTTTTTATGTAGAAATTTATTGATATGATATAACTAAAAGACAGCTTTTAGCTACTGCTGAACATACTCTAATTATTAAATAATAATTAAATAAAATATTCGGATAATAGTTAGTAAGAAAATATCTGGATAATGTTTATCCATAATACCTATTAAATAATGAGGCGCCACTGTGTTCGAACCATGAGTACGGGCAGCACGCTGACCTGGCGAGCTATCCGACCGAGCCGCAGCTGGTCCTCCATCTGCCCGTTTTGGCCTGCCACGCGCCATGTGTGACATGCCTGCCTTTTCCTCCGATTCCTTTTGCGCTTTTTTGTGCTACCGTCCGGTTAATAATTGTGTGCGCTGGGCCCCTTTCAAAAAAAATAATCGTGTGCGCTGGTGTCACCCGTGATGCAAATTTATATGTCCTTTGCTTCGTAGTGATACCATTTTTCTTTTTTGCTTTTTTTTTTGGTCCTTCAGTAGTGGTTGATGCAGCTGAACTGCTGGACTGGAGTGTGCACCCTGCACCGCCTGCAGTGTGATTGTCCATTGTCCTGGCCCGCGAACGCAGCAGAGCTAGCTGGCCATGCTTTCTTGTCGTTTGGTGTTTAGTATACGTGCTACATAGCGCAATTTGCTCGTGCAACTAATTAACCTGCCTTGGTTAAATCTTGCAGTGGCAGCAGTAGTTTGTTGCAAACTAAATTTGATCCTAGTGTCAAGTACGTACACGATTAAACATAAGTGTATGATCTGTGTACGCACGTACGTGCTGATTTGTGACCAATCAATCATTTTCAGGTGCGATCTGCGGGCCGGCGAGCCTGATGAACGCGATGATGGGGCTGCATGACGGCGCGCTGATGCTGCTGGGGCCGACGATGAACGCCAAGGTGGCGTTCGAGCTATCGGAGCGGCTGCCGCACCTGCCGCTGCGGATGCAGGAGCACTCGCGACGCGCCGCGGAGTACGCGGCGCGAATGCGGCGCCTGGGCCTGCGCGTCACCTACCCGGGCCTCCCCAACCACCCGCACCACGCGCGCCTCGCCGCCATGGGCAACCCCGGGTACGGTTTCGGCGGCATGCTCTGCGTCGACATGGGCACCGAGGAGCGCGCCAACCGCCTCATGCACCACCTGCAGAACACCACCCAGTTCGGCCTCATGGCCGTCAGCCTCGGTTACTACGAGACGCTCATGTCCTGCTCCGGGAACAGCACCAGCAGCGAGATGCCGCCCGAGGACCGCGCCCGCGCCGGCATCTCCCCGGGACTCGTCCGCATGTCCGTCGGATACAACGGCACGCTCGAGCAGCGCTGGGCGCAGTTCGAGCGCGCGCTCGCGCTCATGCAGCCGGCCGACCGCGACCCGCCGCCCGGCAAGTACGGCAAGGTCTGACGAGCTAGCGCGCGCGTCGCCATGCCATGCATGCATGGATCGATCGAGTGTGTGCACAGTGGCAGTGTTGGTGGTGTATCGGTGTATATCCTAAGGTTAAGCGCCGGCTGATCCCTCAGGTTCAGATGGATGGCAATGTTAGTGATATACTCTAGAGGTAATCATAGAGATAATTGTATCACTTTTATCTCTATGAATGTTTAAATAAAATGTTATTTTATTCCTTGAATAAATATCTTTTATATTGATTAACAAGTATGTGACTTATTATATTCATGTTTTGATGTTATTCTAAATTATTCCTGATCTTATATCATTATGTAGGACAATTATGATTTATATATCAGCACATGTATTGATTGATGATCATGTTTCACGGATCATGGATATGAGATGTCAAATCAATAATGCGGATTCATGTTAGAGAACATGATGTTGGATTGACTCATCATGAGACACTGCGGGAATTGTTATATTTTTAAGTGTCATCCGTTGGTCTCATACATAGTGATATAAGATCCTTAGACCTGAGGTCGTCATTATTTTCTACATGTGTAATAGTTTGCTTAGGGGTTAACAAACACTACTCCGTAACTGGGTGGTAATAAAGATAGCTTTCGGGCTTGCTATGAAACGTGCGAAGGAATATGAGCAATCAAGATGGAATTTTTCCCTCCTATATAATGGGAGAGATATCTCTAGGCTCCTCGATGTGGTTGGATTAAGAAAGTGCATGACAATGCCAAATATGGTTGATGAGTCAATCACAACTAAGTAATCCACTACAGGTTCGAGTGAAGGATCGAGCTATCATAGGATGACACGTTTCTAGCCTTGAGTTCGATCTGGTATCATGAGGTAAAGGGATTGGTACATAAGCATTATGTATGTTCGTCCGATATGATCTTTATGTGTGTTTGGGAGTTATTCTGTCCTGCTAGGGACCGCTACTGACTTATGGGCCGGAAAGGAGTTTTCGGCCCATGGCCAAATACACATGTACCTATAGGGTCACACACTTAATGGGCTGGAACGATAAGGAGTCGAATGATAGTTTTCGAGTAGGATTCGATCTCTACTCGTATCGGATATGGATCCGATTGGAGACTATATAAGGAGAGGTGTGGGGCTGAGGGAGGTATCCCAAAATACACCCGTCGAAACCCTAGCTGCCACCTCTCGTATCCCCTGCCGTGCGCACTGGTGCTAGCACATCGACGCATGGTGCTCCATCCCTGGATGTATGGACTTCGGTAGAAGAGCTGCTATGACTGCGGCGCTGATCGGACGATCACGAGGAGGAGACGGTTGGACGGAGTACGTTCGACTACTACTGCAACACCGACGCACTCTTCGTTGAATCGACTGCTTCAACCCTACTTCCGCTGCACTGCGCTTCTAGTGGTAACGATCTATGATCTCTTACTCGCATGGCTTCCTGGTTTACGTGGTAGAAAAGTTTTAACCTGCGCTAGTGTAGCCTACCTATATCCCAATAGGCAATGTTAAGCTGCTTAATCTCTGGGGAACTAGGAAATGTGTATTGGAATAAGTTGGTTAAGTTTGCCTGTGTGTATCATCGCCTTTCCTTTCTTTCACTTGCATACTTCAATTCTGGTGTTGATGGGTTTTTTAGCTGATAGCTTATGATTTATGGGTTAAATATTTAGATTTTGGTTATACGCGAGAGGTAGTATGCATAGAAAAATAATTTTATGGTGAGTTTTTTTAGCTGATAGCTTATAGCTTATGGGTTAAATATTTGAATTTTGGTGTATGCGAGAAGTAGTACGTACAAGAAAATAATCGCATGTGATTTTGACCGATATACCTGAACTCAATACACTTTTTACTACAATCTTTTTGTTAATATTGTTTTAAAAAAAACGCACCGTTTAAAAGCTAGTTACTGTAGACAGTATAAACATAAATCGACCAAAAATCGAAAAGAACTCAGCCACATGTCAGCCACATGCCCTATAGCCAATATAGTGAGCCAAAGCCTGAGTAACAACCTTGCTTCAACATACAGCTGTGCTCTACACAACCGGACACTGAGAAACTAGACAGAATTTACAATGACATGAGCCTGAATTAGGCAAAGAAAGTGTCTCATTACTCTTACTTCAAGTTGCTGTCATGTTTGGTATTGGTATTACTGCAAACGCTCATGCAGTTTGGAATATGTTCTGGATCATTTTCTTCGGAGATTCCATCGCTGCAGCTTCGAGCTCTGAAATTTCAGTGGGACTCAGCCCCCAGCCGAGTGCACCTAAGTTCTCCTCGACGTGTCTGACTGTTTTCACGCCGGGAATAGGGATTGTACCTTTGCAAATGCACCAGTTTATGGCCACCTGCATGCGTTGAGACCGTGATCATAGTATCAGGTTTGTTCATATGCTGCGACGTCGCATTATCTAAGGAGTGGGAAATTAATGGAAATGAAGTAAAATGAACTTGGCTACCCACATGGCAATGCGGTCTGACAAGTTAAGCAAGAACTATGCATGTGCATAGAAAATTTCACTTATGCAGAAAAACATCATATAGCCTAATTTGGGTCACTTCATTCTGCTCATGGAAAACACTTACCTGAGACATGGTCTTCCCCTTTCTTTCTGCAATACTTCTCAGACAAGCCAGTAAAGATTCCAGCCCAGGAAGAATTTGCCGGAACAACACAAACCTACAGTGCAGAGAACAAATACACTGAACCTAAAACATGCACCTGTCAACTGCCATAAAGTTCAGAAAAGATATATACTGCACCCATCACCTTGGTCCGCTTGGAAGGTTAGAAGCATCATACTTTCCGGTCAGCATTCCCAATCCCAGTGGACTATAAGCAATCAGACGAATCCCCAAGGAATCACAAACAGTTTTCAGCTCCATCTGCTCATCACCCATGCTCAGTAGTGAGAACTGAACCTGCATTTCATAGCACATTCAGGTACAACTTCACTGAATCAAGAACATATCAGCTCAAGATATACAGCTAACCATTTTCTGCAGGTACCTGAGCTGAGCTCAAGGGAACACCTCTAGACGTTAGATAGCTGTGAATCTTCAGAAGCTGCTTTGGCCCGTAATTGCTGACACCGACAGCTCGAACCAGACCCTTTAAAACACAACTTATAGTCAAAATTCGAAGAAACCAAACACACAAAGCTGGAGAATATCTTGCCTCCAAAGAACCTGTTCTTGTACCTAACTGATGATACGACATGTAGCGCTGAATATACAGAGAGGAATTCAGTATCATTGAACAATGACATTAGAAGATTTAATTTGGAAGTGTGGTGACCTTTTCATACATTTCAACTAGACCATCCCAAAGAGCGCGCTCCTGCAGAGGTGCATAGTTTGCAGTAGACCAATGCAACTGCCCTATCCCGAGCCGATCAAGCTGCAATCTTTCCAATGAAGACCTGCAAATAGGCACTCCGTAAGTCAAGCTAAAGGTCTCAGTTATGTTCCATACTCAATGAGCTATATGCTTCTGTTAGATCATATATGCTAATATGATGCCGCACACATTCAAGGCATTAGAGTAAAATCTGTACACTGAACAAAGTGAAAAATGGCTGATATACATTAAGCAAACAAATTGGAAGAATACTTGCAGGCGTTGACAAACTGGCCCGATGTTAGTCTCCAAGGATATGCAGCAAACTTTGTTGCAATGACCACATCATCTGGAGATTTGATCGGCCCTGGGACATAATAAGGACACAGAATGAAATCATTTTGGCTAATACAAATGATAGTAAGAGCATCAGTTCACAGTTGCTGAATTCATTTTGAGTCATTAAGGTATCCAACCTTCAAACTCACGGATAAATTTTCCAAGCAGACTTTCGCTCCGACCATTCAACCTTCCAGTTCCATAAGAGTCAGCAGTGTCAAAAAGGTTTATGCCATTCCTCAGAGCCAAATTGAAACACTCCTGAAGTTCATTGTCCATGCTTTCTTGATAGCCCCAAAGTAGCTGGTTCCCCCATGCCCATGTTCCAAAACCCATGGGGGAAACAAAAAAGGGACCAACTTTCACCTAGATTTGTGAACAGCATTGTTACCTTAAGCAGATGTCATTGAACAAGTATGAATGAAAACTTCATGTACCAATGATACACTCTAATTTCTTCAGATACTGTCCTATGTTATGGTTCAGAGACTGAAATTTGAGCACAGAAAAATGCAGAATGGGCTATTTGGCTTAACAGACCCAGCTTTAAAACTTTCACAAAGTCTGAAATTATAAGTGTTCAAAGTTCCACTTGTCCATCGGAATTTGGTGGCAGAGGGATAAAAATCCTCCGCTTGATTTGCCAGTTGTCTGATGCATCAACTAATTCTAATATAGCCACTATGTCAGTAGCTTTCTACCCATCTAGAGTAAAATAAGCATGGCCATGGAATGGTAACAACAGCATACTTCTGTCATCTAGGTTGTTTCCAACGGCAATCACACAACATGGAACTTTTGGGTTTCCGTGCACGGCTTCGATAAAGAGGAACACCAGCCTCAGAATACATACGAACAATAGCTTTGAACAAAAAAAATGCCGTTTGATTCGTAGCTGGATACCAAAAAAGTACTACTAATCTAATCACATTCCTGCTCGAGCTTCATGAATAGGGGCGTGCGTGGTCATCGGATCCTTCTTGTGGTTTGTGCTTAAGGAGGCACAAAATCTAGGTACAGTAAAGTTGTGCACATTCAGACAGAACATGAGCTTTGTACTGGTGTCTCATTTACTTGCTTTGTTCTTAATGGCAAGTTGTACATTCAGCTCATGTCATGTCACAAAATCAGCAACGCAGTGCAGTCTCTGGAGTAAAAGCTAGTACTGTGTAAGCCTTGAATGTTGTGATGACACTGTATAGAAAAAACTGCAACCAAGTCCTACAGGGCCACTTCGCAGTTCACAGCGCTATAGTTTGAGGTCTCAAGAACGCAAGACTTTCACATAGTGAAGACTAAAGAGGTTCACTTGCCTACTTCTAAGCAGTGCAAGTATTCAATGACAATGGGATTTTGCCGAGTGTAATTCGGACTGTGGTATCATGCATGTAACCTGTAAATTAAAGGAGAGCTAGCGTGTTGGGACCTTTTGCCAGGGCCAGAAGAGGGGCCCGAGGCGCAGCGCCGCGGCAGGCGACGACGGTCGCCGGAGGTTGCCTCCGCTGTGCGGTTGGGATGCGAAAGTCATCGCCGGCGCCGCATTGGCAGCCGGCAGAGCCATCGGTGGTGGAGGAGGCACAAATTTAGGCGCGTTCTTGTCCGTTCATCTCCTGATAAGATCCCGTGTTTTCGTTGCAGTAGTGGTTTCCTGGCATACGCACCGCACATGCTCTGCTGTTTTGCTACTAGGTCCTTGTCTTCCCCTAGATTTACGTGCAAGCCGGTGATGGTGTTAAAGCCTGGCACGAATTAAACCAGATCTGGGCTAAATTATTGTGGCCCACATCCAGCCATCTAGGGGTGGGCATTCTGTTTTTCAGTGTTTTTCGGTGTGGTTTTGTTTCGTACAAATAATTCAGTTTTCTAGCACTGACAACCAAAATCACCGTAGGATAAATACAAACCGAACCTAGTAAGTCGAAATAATGATGGCGCCGTGACCTACTGACCTGCAGGAGGAAACGATGATGGCGACGAGCGTGAGGCCGGCGGCGGCCGTGACCCCGACAGCGACGGCGCTGTTCCAGCGGCCGTCGTGGGCGCCGACGGGCAGAGGAGGCCGGCGGCGACGCGCTGGATGCAGCCCCACGCCCACATCGGGCGCAGATGCCCGCCGGATCGCTCCACGGCTCCCCTCCGGTGCTTCTTTCCCGCCGCCGCGACCCGCCTCCGGTGCCCTCGATCGACGGATTCGGGCCTCCGGTTTTTTACCTCTCTCTCTCTCTCTCTAATTCTCGCTGTCTGGTCTTGAGTGATAGATTTCGGAGCGATTGCGAGTGAAAGAGGAAGAATTGATCAACCCGGCAGCACGGGTCGTGTCGCCGGAGGCGTTGCTGCGGCTGGATCCGGCAGCGTTGCTGTGGCTGGATCTATGGCCGGCGGTGAGAGCTTGCCCAACCTCGGCGTTGGCGTCGTGTTTCTCGCTGAGCTCCTCCAGGATCAGGAACGATCGGGCGCTCATGAAGGTATGGGGCGGGAACTTGGCAGTAATCACCCGCTTGAGATGACGATAACGTGGGCTGAGGCCCCGGAGCAGGTTGAGAACCTGGCTCGGCTCGGAGACGGGGTGGCCGATGTCGCGAAGTTGATCGGCGAGGCGTTTGAGCTTGGTGCAGTAGTCGTTGATGGACATGTCACTTTGATGCAGGTTGCGCAGCTCGGCCTCGAGGTAGACGGCGCGTTGCAGTTCGTTGTCGAGGAAGAGCCCTTCGACAGCAGTCCACAGGAGTAGGCGGTGAGATGTGGCTTGTGGACGATGTCGAAGACGGACTTGGAGACGGTGTTGAGGATCCAATTGACGATGCAGGGGTCGATGAGATGCCACTTGCCGGTGCGCTCCGCCGTCGGCGTCGGCGACTGGACGTGCGCCGTGAGACCGAACTTGCCAAGAACGGAGTCGAAGAAGCATCGCCATTGCGAGTAGTTGCTGTCGTCGAGGTCGAGTGTGACAGGGACGTGGGAACGGATGTTGACGGTTTGGAGAACAGCAGCAGCAGCGGGTTCTGGTGGATTGAGGTCAGAGTCGGAGGAGGCGTCGGGGTGGGAAGGGGAAGGTGCCATGGGTGCGGAAGCTGTGGCGAACGGATGGAAGGAGGATCCGTCGGTCACTGATACCATGAAAGAGGAAGAATTGATCAACCGCATCACTTCATTGATCTCAGGGTATACATTTATACAGATGCAATACAACGTTAGTCTAACTAACTGTGCAGCGATCCTGCGGCATGGCGAGCGCTGCGCCGAGAGACTGGGTCCAGTCCTTGCATTACGGCATGCAGAGACTGCTTCTCTAACTGCTTCTCTAACAGCGAGGAAGTGGTGCATCACCGACCGGGCCGTGTTCCTGGCCCTTGCGGGGACGGCTGGGTGCGACACGTCACGTGTCGGTTCGGGCCCTAGCGAGTAGCGACTGGGCTGCTCGCGTGCAACTTCCTAAGACTCACGTCTCTATGTGACACGATTACAAAGCTGACTTTTTAAGTCAAAACTTTGTAATCTTTGATTCATAATAGGTTTCGTTCTATTTGTATTTGCATGCATTTTTTTATATCATGATTTTGTAACAGAACTAAAGTTTATAGTGCAATTTAGAAGACCACATTAAGTTAAATTGCGTATTATAGAAATAAGCAGAGGAGTAATTGTAAATGATATTTCTGAAAAAACGGACTAGTAATCCTAATTCAACACGATGTATTTATGGAACGATGATTTTTTTTCTTTTTTGCCATGGCAATGTAGAGATTCATGGTTAAGAATCAACAAAAGGAGACAGTTCATTCCCTGCCTGTAATGCATGCAGCTTCAGAAAAATGGTGCACCAGAACTGGAAGTAACACTGCGCGCAACTATGCAAGCATATACGCTTTGACTCTCTCCTTCTCACACCAAGCTATCTCTTCCTTTAACAAGTAAAGGCTTTCTTATTTTTAGTTACTAAAAACTGTTTTTGATTTTTTTTACAATAACAACCTTTTAAATAGGGTGTTTTTTAAGGTAATGTCTATACGTTACTTGTAGTACACATTATATTGATTTTATTTATATTAACTATAATCATACGTGACTTTATCTTGCTCTATATTTGGCATTCACAAATAACTAAAAATCATAACCTATGATTATAAGCTATATAATCTGAAAAAGACGGACCCAAAAAGTAAAGACACCATGAGAATGATTAGTAACTTCGGAGGGAGGCCAATAAATGAGCTCAACACCCCGTCACCTACTAGAAGTCCCACCACCCAAGAGGCCAAGACCCGTCCCCTGTAAACTTCCATGCACCCCTCACTTGCATCGCACCGTACAAACGTACGCATCCAAACAAGCAACAGCTCCCATAAGCAAGCCACATATCGAGTGATCGATCAGTTCCGAATTTCCGATCCACACCTACGTGCGACGACGGCGGCGATGGGCTCTCTCACCATGTCGACGACGGCGGCGCATGGCAACAAGGAGCAAGGGAGCGAAGATCATCACCGGCATGGAGGAGTGCTACAACCACTTTCCAAGGAGCTCCTCCGGGCGCTGGGGTTCCCGGCGGGCGTGATGTGTAAATTTCTATTTAATTCAATTTCATTAATTATTCTGACTACATATAACTATTTTCTTATGAAACATGCGCAAAATCATTCATACTGTCATATGTGTAACGTAGGACCGAAACTGGATATACGTTGAGAACCGTGTGAGTGAAGAGTACATTAATGGCGTGTCTACTTTTACAAGAGCCACTGAGAAGGATATGTTGAATAAGGGGAGAAATATATGTACCATCCATGCATTGACTGTGATAATCTAAATATGTTTAAGAACTGAGCGCAGATTGAAGCGCACTTGATTCGAAGGGGTTTCAAAAAGGGGTATGCACGTTGGACTAGTCGTGATGAAAAGCAGATTAGACAGGAAGGTAGTAATAATGACATCACCGATGAAGTCAATGATATGCCACCGGATGATATCGATTATGGTTTCGATTCGGATAGGTTGTATGATGACAATCTGAATCAGATGCTTCGCGATGCTGAAGAAAACAGTGATGAGAGAGAGTATGTTAAATTTTGGGGATTGAACAAAGTATGCAAAGAGTGCACATGATCCTTAGAGTTGCAAGCGCGACCACCCCAAGTTTCTTTATAACAAATTCGTAACGGTGAAACCAAAATCCACAACAAATATATGCTACCCGACTGTAAGTCGATTGTTCGGAACAAACTTTCATGCACGTAGACCAACAAAAATACAAAACCACATGTGCATATAAGTACATACACTTTCTTAACCCTAAAAAGTGTCTCCCAATTCATACAAGGGGTATTCAATTATTAAAAGATGGGATACTGATTTGAATTTTAAAAGTTTGTATCAATCTCAAGACATATTTAACGATCGTAACATCACATGTACCTATATACATATCCTACTTCAACAACGGAGGAGGCCGCGGGGGCGATAGGAAAAGTGACTGGCGGCCAGGAGGCAAGAGAGAGAGAGAGAGGTAAGCTGAGATTCCAGAAATATTTCAACCACTCGCGCGGAAAGTCTAAAAAGTGTGTAAGTGCGTTGAGGGCCTCCCAACCGCCTCGATCTGAACCATACAGACTAGATACGACGATCCTAGATGGTATCAGCGTCTTATCATTGAATAGGGCTTTGTCACCGGATATACTTTCGGACATGTTCTTTAACTGTTTCTAAAAATGACTTTTGGCTTTGCTACTGTATCTAATTTTTAAACCAAGTATTTTCTCAAGTAAGTTTACAAGTTAACTGTAGTACACGTTAAAAGTCCAACATCTGTATCAATCATAATCGTAAGTGAGTATCTCTCTTCGTAATCTAAGTCAAAAACAACTAAAATTCAAAAACTTTAACCAAAAACTAAAATTTACAGCCATATCAAACAGAGCAAATGTAAAGTGAAACAAGATCTGTCGTTGCCTAAGCTAACTTGTGAGTGACGGAGGGCCCACATCACAAGGTATTGCGTAGCCCTTGCCGGGGTGCTCTTCTCGAAAACGGGGTGGGGAATCGAGGTAAATTAGGGCACAGCGCTGAAATTGAATTGGCGCCTTTATGGCTCCCTGCTTCTTGCATTGGTGCAGGCCTGCGCGTAGGGCAGGGCCATCAATGCTGCATGGTGACTCCTCTTTTTCCTCGCACAAGTCGTCGTAGCTACTGACTGACTCACTCACACATCTAGTCCTAGCTAGCTAGCTATTCCTCGCTACTGCAACTCCGATGGGGTACAGCTACGTATATATATGCAGCAGTAAGTTACTAGTATAAAACGCAGCAGCAGTTTACATGCACAACTACGTATATATATGCCGCGCGCATTTCTCATACGTATAGTCAAACGTAAACCTGTGGAATTTCCTCAAATATACCGTTGACCAGAAGCTGGTATTGTGATACTGATCCCAGTAATGTAAGCTTGACGCATGCTGTAATTTTATGAATGCTTTTCTCTTTGGCTGCAATTTGGCAAAATGGCAATTAACCACAGGGCTCGTGAACTCACTTCTGTAACAAACTAGCGGCAATTGCCAAGTAAAGATTATTTGTAAATAAAATTATCAGTAGAAATTCCCGAGTACAAATGATCTTTGCAAGGTTGAACTTATATATATGTTCAGCTCTTGAAACTTAGCAAAGATATCTATGCACTTAGCGCAGGGCTAGCTAGTTAATTGTCAAAAAGAACCCTATGATATGGACAAAGGTTATAGTCAAGGGAGTGACTATTGCCAAGGCGACTGAAATTTTTTTGTCTCTCAGTCACTTGAAGTTACACTCTCAATCAACTAAAATTGCAGTTGTTCTGAGAGTGCAACTTTTGGAGGGAGGCTACAATTTTAGTTGATTGAAAGTGCAACTTTCAAGTGACTGAGAGACAAAAAAATTTCAGTCGCCTTGGCAATAGCAAAACCGTATAGTCAATGGATTGTTCAACCCTACAGAACTACAAGTAGGAACAAGAAGAAGAGACGAAGTGTGCGACGTTAGTAATACGGAGAAGGTAGCATTGTATGTATCAAGATTCAAGAACGCTGAATAAAACAATCTGATGATGCATGCTCAAGTGCCTCAGTTACATGTACACTGCCTTCTCAGTTCCTTGTAAGAGCAACGTCTTGCTATATATATGCACTGTGCATTATTTTCCGATAACATTTTGATGGGTGCTAGTATTGATAATTTCAGAACTACATTTTAGATTCGTGGAGAAATAGTATTAAAACAGCCAAAACTACCATACTGTGGATCAAATCGAGAAATATCATTTAATTTGGCTTGTTTTTCAGCCATGTGCTAGAAATAGTATTAAAACAGCCAAAACTACCATACTGTGGATCAAATCGAGAAATATCATTTAATTTGGCTTGTTTTTCAGCCATGTGCTACTGCAGATGTTAAGGACGTACGATTTTTACATGCTGACATGCAACAGAAATTATATATCCCAGCCAAAGGTAGTTGTGCATGAATCATGACTTATGACTATACTTACAGAAATGAACAAAAATTGATCCCATAATTCCGCCAACAATATGTGGTGTTATGACAGATGAAAGGTTCGCTGGATTTCATCTCTACATATAGAAGTAACCAAGGAAGATGTGTTGAGATCAACTTGCTGAGCCAATGATCAGGATCGATCGATGTGATGAAAACTGAAGAACTGGAAACAAGAACCAATTAAATAAGCACAGATGCAGAATCACTCGGCATGACATTGAAAATTAAATGGAAAAGGTTTCTCAGGACTTCTGTAAGATCCAGTGATTTTTTACCGGCCGATTTGCGCCGATTTTCAGCGGTTTGCGGTTTTACCAGTATGGGCCGGTTGTTGTACAAACCGCCCTCAAATATTTTGGCCCAGTTTGAATGATAGCCTAGCCTGAACCGGCCCATTCGGTCGCAGTTTTCTTATGACCCAGTTACGGTCAATCCCCGTCTCCCATAGTCACACTCCCCTCCTGTTGCGGCTCGCTCAGACTCAGTGGCAGCAGCGCTCTCCTAGGCCCCATTCCCCTTTGCTTCGCCTCCGTCCGCATTGTGCGCTCCCCTCTGGTCCGCTCCACGCCTCTGTCACTACGACAGAAAGAGTCATCACAGATGGTTCAGAACTGTAGTGGTTTCGGCCCTCCGACTAGTTTAAGAGCATCAGCATCGGTGGTAGGAGGTATGGTTTGTCGAGATATCACATGTTCTTTGAAATTCATCTTGATGCATGCCTGCTCATAGATCTATCCTTCTGCATACAACTTCCAGCATCTATGTTCTTCTTGTATGATCGACTAATTAGGTCAACTTCCAGCATTGTTAGGGCATGTGTTCGATTTCAGTTTAGCAAGGATATATGCATGATTCCAGCATTGCAATGTATGTGTCATTGTGCATTTCCGTTGATTTACATTGTGAATTAATAACATCTTCATGTGCATTGTTCTGTTGTTGTCTTCATAACTAGTTATCTGCTCTGTGGACTGCAAATACCGTCCGATGTTTTTCCATTTTTTCAACTAATTTCGGCCGATCTTTGGCCGATAATCGGCCGGTATTGTTTACAGTTCAAATTTCATTTGAATTTTTGGCCCGAATGTCTCCAAAAAAAAACTGAAAACTAGCCTAACCGGATTTACCAGCCCCTATGGTAAAAAAATAAAAACCGGCAATGTGAACCCTGGTAAGATAATGATATGCCAAAACCCTAGCTAGGAGAGAGCATTGCATCAAATATAGATTGGACGAAAACTATAGCAAAAAAATATGAAGTTCGTGTTCACAGGAACAGAAGGGTACATACAGGAAGAAAATACAGATTACAAACTGGACTAATAATCTAGTAGTAGCATAATACCATACACAGTTTCTTTGCTCAAACGAAGTATTATGTGTTCAGCAAACAATCTTGCTAGGTAAAAAAATATATATACAGTAACACAAAGAAGTACAATAATCTTCTCAGATTTCTTCTTTGATACTCTTCCTCTCTATTTCAAAGTCTCCATATATTCATGAAGGCAAAAGATAGATTGAACTACTCAAATCCACAATAGAAAATGAGCTTCACAGCTTCTAACGCACACCAAGATTCCAATGATATATTGCACCTGAGAAACAAACACAAGAGCACTACATGGATCATGTTAGCTCGAGAAATATAGAAACTTTGTACTGAAAACAAACATATGTATACACCTCTGCCCCTACATTACTGAAGAAAATATCTACATATGTATACTACATCTAGTCCTGAGAACTAAAGCTCAAACTTTGAAGAGCCAGAACCAAGAAATTAAACTATCGTCCTACCTAGAACAGATACATTTCCGAAAGCAAGAGTAATCAGATCCAGATAAATAAGTTTGCACCAACTTGATTAATTAGATCAGTACATCTCTCATGCATAAAGAGAATGGAAAAAGAAGAAAATCGAAAGAGAGAAGCAAAGAGAGAAGATGGGAGAGAGAGCCAAGATCCGTCCAATCAAAAGGTAATGATGAAACTTTCCAGCACCTGCCAGAGAGACAGAGAAAAGAGGATTCAAAGCAAGCCATCATTACACCAATCTTCCTAATTCCTCGGTTCTCAACATACAAACAAACAAAAAAAATGCAGTGATGTGTAAGAACTTCCTCGGTTACCCACAAACAAACAAATAAAACGCAGTGAAGCGAAATAAAAGAGGGAGAGAAAGTACTACCAAACTCTACCAAAAACAAGCATCACATGGGGGAAAACCTCAATAATATCTCAAAAGAATAGTTTCTAGATCTCATATTTGAAGCTATCTCTAAGGGGAATGAAGCCTGGTCCGAGATTCCGTAGATTAGAGAAATGAAAAATCATACAATAAATCATCCTCAAATTACAATCAAAACCTTGAACCAGACAACATTCCACTCAGAAGCAAATAACTTCATATCCTTCCACCCCTCTCTTCTCTCTTTCTCATCCCTACATCTTATCCTTTGCAAGAAGCTATGGAAGAGGAGCATGGGTATGTATAGACACAAGCACACAAGTGACATGGTCAGTGAGTGGTCATGATGTGTGAAATGATTACTGCTACACACATCATCACAAAAATGTTTTGGAGTCACCGAATTATTCAGAAGAAAATACTCACCATGCATTTATTGAACGAGACATACACTTACATAGTCACCGACAAGTGGACCATGTTGCAACCGTAGTATCGCTGGTGCCCACCTGTCAGTGGCACCGGACACGAGAAGCGATACGTTAGAACGGTTGCAGGCAAAACCACATGGAAAAAAGAGAAGGCATTAAACAACCATAAAGGGAGGAGTGAATGGTGACAAAGAACACGGCGGCAGAGAGTCGGACCTACAGCTGTGGTCGCTGTTGAGACTTGGGGCGCCATCGCAGCCGTCCATCATGATCATGACGGGTGGGATAGCGATGAGAGGCCGTGAAACCCTAGAAATGACGAGGGGGCAGCCAGTGGGGGAGTAGTTGAGTTAAATGCGCGGCCCAAGATTTGGAATTTGGTGTGCTTGCTCGTGTTGCCCTAGGCCATTCATTATTGCTGGGAGCACACAGCTAGCTATGGAATCACCGAGTCATTGACAGGAGACATATGATATACTCCTCTGTTCTTTCTTACCTAAAGTTTGACTATTAATGAATTTAAAATTATCTAGATTGACTGTACAAAAATTATATCATTATTTTTGTCTTTAAAATACTTTCATAATATTACACTCCTATTAGTATATCTTAGTGCAAAATTATAAAAAAAAAGCGGTCAAAGTCGTATCTTGAAGACCGTAAAAAATAAAAAACACCAAATAAAAAATAACAGGGAGAGTAATACATGCACCGTAAAGTCTGACTGCATGGTTAAGACATTTAAGGAGTTTAACCTCTAAACAGTGTCAAACCAGAGGGCAAATTACACTAGGAGCGGCCAGATCAGACCATATGCATATATATGCACACATCCTCAGCGCCGTGGTGTGCTGCATGCTTTATCAGCTGACAGAACCACCTTGATTCACGCCTGCTCGTTTCGGCTTCAGTTTCTGGCTTATTTTTTACTATTCATAAATTTTGCTTTTTTCTGAACTTTTGGCTTTTTTGAGCTTTTTTGCTGGTTCTTTTTTTCCCGCATTCGTTTGCGTTGTCCGTGATGAGCTATCATATTTTTTCTATTTTTAATTTTTTAAATTTAATTACACTAAATAAGCCAACTTCAGTTACAGTGAAATTTCAATCATAAGCCATAGCTTTTCAACCTAACCGAGCGGGACCAACAATAGAAAAGACGATCCTATCTTTCTTTATGTTTCTCAGATATGTTTGATTAATGCCCATGTCTTGTGACATAATGAAATCTTTTATCAGCAAATTGTCTTATTAGATGCATAGTCATCTTGATCATGCCTACCCGGCATTACAAAAATATGATCTACGTACTGCTGATATGTCGTACACGACGAACAATACATGCATTTGAGTTGCTGCAGGCCTGCAGCAGAGCCCCTTGTTTTATGCGTGTCGCAAACCACATGTGATAAGGCGGACACTGTTTGGTTTTGTTAATATGTACGCGAGCAATTTTCTGTCCATGTATTGGGTTTGTTATATGTGAGGTGTGGCACACTGACACTACACATTACTACAAAAAAACTAATACTAGACGTTTCATCACAGACGGTTAACTAAAATCGTCAGTATTAAATACAATCACAGACGGTTTCGGTTTAGAGACCGTCTATATTGCTGCCAGTGCAATAAATCATATGTGAAGAGGTAATATCACAGACAGTTCATGATAAACACCATCTGCGAAATATCATAGACGGTTAGTTAATAACCGTCTGTGATATAATCAAACATCACAAACGATTTTTTCTTTAAACTGTCTGTATACTTCATAGATGGTTTGTATTAAAAATTGTCTGTAATAATTTCACTTATTAATTGCAGACCCGTCGACCCTCACAAATATGTCTTAAATTCTAGATCTATTCTCGCAGGCTGCTACTCTGAGGAGGTGGAGCTTTTAGGCCATTTGGTGAAAGGAGACCACGGATTTGGTAAGAGTAATTGTAGATCCATTAAGTTCTTGACTATCTATGGTTAGTAATTTGTTTCTAATTGCATTATATTTTAGATCTAGCTTTTGGTGAAAGGAGAATTGAAGATGGTTTAGATCTAGCTTGATGTAGAGAGAAGATTAATTACATCTAGCATGATTTATGGTTTAGAGTTTAGCCAATTCATAGTCTATTTCTACTTAAATTAATTTAAGTAATTATTCTTGCTATATATAGCTACTTTAGATCATATATATCTAGTATAGTACTTAATTAATTTAATATTTAATACTAAATTGTTATATGTGTAACATATGACTGAAGCTAAATGTACACTGGGAACCGTGTGAGTGAAGAGTACATTAATGTCGTGTCTGTTTTTACATGAGGTGTCGAGGAGGATATGTTGAATAAGGGGGTGGAATATATGTAATATACATGCATTGACTATGAAAATCTGAAGATGTTTAAGAACCGAGCGTAGATTGAAATGCACTTGATTCGAATGGATTTCAAAAAGGGGTATGTACATTGGACCAGTCATGGTGAAGAGCAGATTATACAGGAAGTTAGTAATAATGACATCGCCAATGAAATCAATGATATGCCACCGGATGATGTTGATTGTGGTTCCGATTCAGATAGGCTGCATGATAACAATCTGGATCAGATACTTCGCGATGTAGAAGGGAACTGCGATGAGAGAGAATATGTTAAATTTCGGGACTTGATGGATGACTCGGAGAAACCTTTGTTCATGTGCTGCAACTCAAAGTACACGAGCTTGTCAGCCGTACTTAAAATGTTGAAATTGAAGGCAAGCAACGGTTGATCCGATAAGAGTTTCATGGTGTTGTTGGGTCTTTTAGCGGATATGCTTCCGGAGGAAAAGGAATTGCCCAAAATCACCTACAAACTAAGAAGGTTCTCTGTCCATTGGGAATGGAAGTACAAAGAATACATAGAAGAGCAAACGATTGTATCCTCTACCGTAAAGAGTATGCAAATATGCATGTATGTCTGGTGTGCAACACACCTTGATACAACCGTAAGAATCAATAAGATGATGGCGAGGGAATAGAAGTGAAGAAAGGACCTCTGCTAAGGTGATATAGTATCTTCCTGTAATTCCCCATTTGAAGTGATTTTTTACGAATTCAAAGGAGACAAAACTACTATGTTGTCACTCGGAGGAGCGTAAGAAGGATGGCAAGGGCAAACCGAAGAAGACCGATAATATTACCTACTTGTCATTGGCCCAAAAATTCATGCTAGGCGAGCCATTAGTCGTCTTGATAGAGTGCGGCCAAACCTTAGAACTGGCTTACCAGAGATTACATGCATGTTATATGGAACAGGCCAATAAGCCAGAGGAACAATGACGCTTAGGTGTTAATGTCAAGTTCAGGCCGCATCATCTTTAGCACGATATTCATGATTGTGTCTTCAAACTCGACACTTCACTTATTCAATGCTGGACACTGTAAGTGTGTACAATCACGGTCTACGTTCGTGTAATACCAATCAATATCATATATAACTCATTACTTTTGTATACACACACACATGGTGACGGAAGCCAGATTAACGAAATCACCGGTAGCATTCCTCAACCCACACTTGGTCCCTCCATAGATATCATCGAGAATACATTATTCATCGAGAATTACATAACAACAACATTGGTGGCTCACCGTAATAAGAAATTCATACTTATACGTTATAACCAGGGGTAAGTGCTGTACTAGTGGCTATACTTGTTGATTTGTACTTTATAAGCAACACGAACTTAGGTTTAATGACAATGACGACATACCTGTGTAGGTTTCATTGGATTCTAATTGTAATTATACAAAATGGAACAAGATAATATACCTTTATTCGCTAAAGAAGGCTAAAACTGACTTCACAATTGTCCAACAATTAATCGATAGGTAAATACATTTTCTCCATAGATAACTCTATTGTAGTATTTTCTTCCTTCGCAATGACTAAGGCTAACTTTTTTGAATCACGTAGGTCGTTTGCCTCATATGTTGCTACTGTACGGAAATCCAAGAGAGAGATCAACACCCTGCGACATGATCTAGATTTCTCAGTATTAGCTAGTACACATTAATCCTATATAACACTTCGTAGTAATACCTTTCGAACTAACAAATTCTATTTTTGCAGTGCCACCAGCAACCGCTGAGCAACACCTGTGGATACTATGTTTGCCACAAAATGGAATCACTCCTCGGTTCCGCGAAAACCAATGATCTTCAGGTTTGTTAATCTTGCAATAACTATTTCATACTTATCAATTTATATGTATGCATGATATTGATCTTCCTACCGACAAGTTGCGACTATCGCTAAACTGTGTTGGTACAGGCTGAGCTCCAAAAAATTCAAGAACAGTGTGTATACTTCTTGATGTCTTAGGTCATAAGAAAAGATGGAGAGTTCAATAATGTAGAGTGAACTTGTTTAGAATAAGATTGAAATTAATGGTACATATGTATTTGTTCATGCATGGTTAATTTATTTTATTTCAGTTAATTGATTTGTGAAATAGATGTTCTTGTTTCTAAAATAAATGTAAATTGGATGTATAAGTGTACTTGTTATGTTTCTACTTATTTCAGAGGGCATGGCTAGTATTTCCTGAGGCTAGCCAACAAACAGAAATATATTTAGGAATACAAAAGAATAAACTATCACAGCTAGTTTATAGTTGAAACCATCTGAATTCATCAGATATCATAGACGGTTTCTTACTATAAACCGTCTGTGATAGTCAACTATCACAGATGGTCATGAGTTAATAATCGTCTGTGATAGTATGTATCATAGACGATCCGAAAACCGTCGGTGATGACCTATCATTATTGACTCATAAACTCAGACGGCTTATGAAACTATTTATGATGTCGTTTTTAAACCGTTTATAATGATTTTTTCTACAGCAATGATCAAAGCAAAAAATAGTGTATCATGTCCAACTACTATTCAAAGCCTCGCCCATGGTACGAGGGACGGGTCTGCGAGCCGGGGTTCATATGGGGTCGGGTGTGTATCAGCATGGTCGGCCTTTGGCCCTAATTCAAAAGGTTAGGCCAGCTTGTCATGTCATCATCACATACTACTAGTATTGCACAGTACGTTGTACAAACTATACTCTTGTTAACCAATCACTAACATGCATGCAGTAGTACTTATGCATTGTTCTTTCTACATATATAATCATTAACATGCATGTAATTCTACTTCACGCATTGTCGAAACATCTGATCATGTTTACCAAAACAAATATCATGCAGCAAATGTTGACTACATATATAATTCATTCTCCAATATATTTCCAAGGCCTAACTTCTTTGTGCTTAGATCAACATTTAAGAGATCCACCAATTAAAAGAGAGCAACAGTAAAAATACAAGAGAAGCAATGAGGAGGGAGGCCATGCAGCATGGATAAGTGATAAGTCCAGTTGCACATGTCAGGGCCTTGCTGCGACTTACCCATCTGGATCGATCTCTGCCTACTCTTCTGGCCTTCATCTGATCCAGATCTGGAAGAGCTCACTACTACAAAAAGAATTATTACAGACGGTTCGAAACTATCATCACAGACGATTTTTTGAACTGCTTGTATTTATGTGTCAGTAATAATCGGAGGTTATCATAAACGGTTTGTGAATCGTCTGTGATAAAGACAACACAGATGGTTTATAACTAAAACCGTCTGTGAAGAACACTACGCGATTCGAACCAAAAGCGTCGTGATACTCACACATCACGATGTTATAGTTACGAGCGATGCGTGATTAGCGAGTATCACAGACGATTGGTATGTAGAACCGTCTGTGATAGCCCTTCATAGACGGTTTATAGCACAATTCGTCTGTGATAATTCATTCTATACCTAAATTTTTTTTCTATTTTTTGGATAGCCTCAAGAAATAATGTTACCTATACCCTTTAAAAACAAGCAAATACAGTGGAAAATACAACAACACATTACATTTCCATTAAGATTAGAATCTACCAATACAGCATAAGAAGATAACGAACCCAACTCTTTAACACGGCAAGAATATATAAGAAGCAGGGATCCTAACAAACATTAGAAGCTGGATGCATCGGATAGCAGCCGGATATCACCGGCAATGGAGAGGCGGCGGTAGCGCCACCTTTGTGGAACGACAGTTAGACTACACAAGACACTCTTACGACACTTACGACAAGAGTGTGTTGTGCAGTCGACCGTGGTGTCACAACGGTGGCGCTAGCTCACGGCGATAGTCGGTGTCATCGAGGAACAAGCTGGATGCATTGGATGACAGTAGCGCCACCTTTGTGGCACGACGGTGAGACTGCATAAGACACTCTTACGACAAGAGTGTGTTATGCAGTCGACCGTGGTGTCACAACGGAGACACTAGCTCACGGTGATAGTCGACATTGTCGAGGGGAAGATGCAGGAAGCTAGCTAGCGGATGAACTCACGCGTGACTGCCGGTGGAAAGGTAGATGGGGAGTAATTAATAAGGGTCGAGCGGTGGGAGGAACCGTTGCCTGCCATTCGATATGGAGAGAATGGACGGGTGAGATCAAAATCCTAAGGGATACGCCACGGATCGGTAATGTGTCATTATCAGATACGGTTTGTTATACGAACCGTCTGTGATGTCCGCAATATCACAAACCATTCGTATTAATAACCGTATGTGATAATTCACAGACGATTATTCATACAAACCATATGTGATGTCCATAATATCATAAACGGTTTGTTATTAGAACCGTCTGTGATGTCCACAATATCAGAGACGGTTTTTACATGAATCGTCTGTGCTACCCGTAACTTTCACAGATGGTTATTAACACGAACCGTCTGTGATGTCTCAATTATCATAGACGGTTTGTGTTAATAATCATATGTGAAAATATCACAGACGGTTGCTAGTATAAACCATATGCGATAGTTAAACATAGACGGTTCCATATGAACGGCCAGTCACTACTACAAAAGAGGCTATACTGGACAGTTATATCACAGATAATTTCATATAAACTGTCTGTGTTGTAGTTATTCAATATAATCTTTTTTATAGTAGTGACTGGTCATGCATATGGTTGCCAAACCCTTCCCGATTTCAACAGCATAGGGTCTCTCCACTCGTCACGTGGAAACACCGCGTACGCACACCAGTAGCAACCGAGGCGGACGCTATTTCCCGAGAAAAAGCCGAATATGGCATGGCAACGGGACAAGGATCGAGCTCTAGCTAGGTTCTCTGATCTAAGAATGTAGGCAGCAGCTAGCGAGCGCCCGTAGCTTCGGCTCGTCTCTCCAGTAGCGTCCATGTCTTTACCCCTACTGCTCTTGCTGTTTAGGTTTAGCTACTTGCAGTGAAGGAATCAGGGAATAGTCCACACATGCTAGCCACTCGATTCCTTGTTTCCTTTGCGTCCTTTGGTTCGTTGCTTCCGTGAGGAGCTAGCTAGCTGGCAGCGCGTAATTTGTTCACGCGTTAGGTATTCTGTGACCGAATTCTGTGCCCTGCTTGTATCACATCTCTCACAGAGAGAGAGAGAGAGAGAGTTGGTTTGTCTGACTGCGATGACTGGCCAGTTTGGTCACTCTGGCTTGCGTGCGTTTTGCCGATTGAAAGCCCACGACGCCCACTGTTGGGAGGCCTGGTTGCCCGTACGTCGTGCGGGGACGAGGCCTTTTCGGTGCGAACGCGCGGTGGGATCGGCGGCCGAGCCGAACCCACCGCTCCACCCCCTCAAACGACACGTTTTGGTGGGCCAAGCACGCAGAGGGCCCGTGGGTTCACACACGGTGCGCAGCGTGGCCCGTGAGTTTAATAGACCGGGCTGATTCGTAGCCCTTTACGAAGAAGTTTTGGTGGCCGATCGGTTCGGCCTGCGCACTCATCCAGGAAAAGCTGGAGTTCTGAGCTGGGCCGGCCGGTATTCTGCGAACCGGCCGTACAAGTGGTAAGCTGTGTGTATGCACGTCCTATGTAAAAAAAAAAAGTGTGCAGTCTACACGGAAAGGCAAAGGAGGAATTTTTATACTTTTTTCAATAATAATTTATATAATCTTAAAGCGTGATAAATGATAAATTGATGTTACCTATCTCTTCGTTTGCTTTGAGCTTAGTACTATTTTTGTTAGAGAGACAAGTATAAAAGTACTGCTCGCTGGGGAAAACCGCATGTCCATGTACATATGGTGCTGTTAGACGCGTTTTGATGTGGTGCACAATTCATCCATTAAATATGGTAAAAAAACTCCTTGTATTTGGTGGGTGAAATACATAGGCTCTCCTCTCTCTCCTCACATGGGATGATTAGATGGCTATGCAAAATTTGAACTTTATAACATTGTAAGATATTTGTTTGTAAAAGTTTTTGGAGTTTGGCACATCTTTTGGTATGTATTTTGTAAACTTTCTTTGGAGTTTGTAACATTTTTTGTTTTTATGTTCTGACATTTCAAATTTGTTGGAGGGGAGGTGATTTCAGTACAAAAATTTTGTACATATTTCGATTTTGTATAAAATTCAGATTTGTACATATTTTGTACAATATTAGGATTTTCAAGGCACAAATTTAATTCTATCATTCAAAGCAAATTGTAAATTCTGATTTGTACATATTTTTCTTTATTTATTTTGTAAAAAATTGTAGTATGTATCATTTTTCACTATTTATTTTTGAAAATATATTTTGAGTTTCACATTTTTGGGTTTTGTGTTGTAAGATCCTATGAGGTTATAACATTTTAGGTATTTGTTTTTGTAATTTTTTGGAGTTTTGTAACATTTCCAAATTTTGATTTGTACATATTTTGTATAAAATCATTCTGTACAAAAAAATTTGTGTACAAAATTGTTTTGTGAAAGATTCAGATTTGTACATATTTTGTACAAAATTATTACATTTTCACCAATGTTCTAGTACATTTTTCTCAAAAAAGTCATCACAATAAAAAGGTTGAAACAAACTGGCATCGACGTCAAGCATCTTCAATCATTCGGCAAGAAGATTGTACATCTTGATGATGTCATCTTCAAGCATTGCAAGGGACAAATTGAAAAAAAAATTCCTCAACTCATCATCAATAACCAAGAACAAGAACAAAACTAAGAACAAGAACCAAGAACATACATCATCATCATCAACACATCATCTTCCCTACGGCCGGTGGTGGCAGCAACGGGAGCGTGGTGGGGTGGAGAATGGTGGCCCGTTGTCAGAACCCGCATTTTCCTAATCCGTTTAGTTAACCAATTAAGACTAATGGAAAGTAATTGAGCACTGAATTAAGCTATGGTGCATGGAATTTTTTCTATGCAAGAACACAATAAATAAATCATTTCCACAAGACTGTTTCTCGAATACGAATTCCACTCAACGTGATTCAAATCAACACATGTTAAGTAAAACATTTGCAATCCTTTTTCAATAATTAAATCCATCAGTCAAGTAAGGATTAAAATGTTTCTCGAATCAAATACAAATATTAACAATCCATATTACATCAGTATAACAGTCCGAATTACATTATTTCCCATCTCAAATTACATTTAATTACAATTCACGGTCTTCAACAATTATAATTTCAATTACATAAATTACAATCTCGATCTCAACTAAGTCCATCATCTCTGAAATTTAAATAATTACAATTACACCGGTTACATTCAAAATTTGCATTATACTACAATTCTCGACCCCAATCAAAGTACTCATCTCAAAAATATAAATAACTACATTACAATTTCAAGTACATCCATCTTGCTAAGCTAGCACAACCGACATTCTTTTATTTGTGAAGAAAACAAATAACAGAAGACCGGAAAAGACCAAACAAAATAATTAAATGAAAGTTGAGTTGCCGCCAGAACCCGTTTGGCCTTAGAATAACGAAACCTTTAGCCTCACTGAGATACTAGGACCGGCCGACACCTCTCACGTAGATGTGTCTCATCATTTAGTGAAAAACAAACCCAAGACACATTTCACCATTTTACCGACTTACCTCAAGCGGTAGAAAACCAAAAGAATAGTGCCGAAGCCATGCCATGGACCGATGGTTCATAAGAATCACCCCAAATTGCCCATTGCACAGGAGCCATAGAGGAGAGCCGAGATAAGACCAAGTAATAGAGGAGAGCTAGGGGATAAGACCAAACCATAGGAGAGGAGAGCCAGCCTCCCACCTCCTCTTAAGTAAGCTAGAACTGAGAGAAGAAAGACAACTCCAAAACCATTCCCTCTATTGCCATCCTCACTTCCCACTTCATTTCCCTCCCTTCGTTCACCCCACTTCTGAACCAAAACCGAACAAGCCACAAAAGAAGCAACACCCCATAGAGAGACAGTGAGGGAGAGGAAGCCAAGAGGAGGGAAGCCCGTAAAGGAGATGGGGAAGACCAACGAAGCGGGGAAGGTAACCATGATGACCTAGAACTATCAACAACCATTAGGACCATGCCAAGCCGACAAAGACAAGGAGGGGACCAACGGGAACATGTGGAGAGTGCCATCACCACCACGACCATCGTCATTGCCCTTCCATTCCCAACCCAACCAAGCTAAGCAAGATAGCCCACAATCCATTCTATTTTTAATCTTCGCCATCATTATCTAGGAACCACACCACATGCACCACTATTCGCCAACAAATCATCCAACCATAGCATAGGGGAAGGAGTATACTGTAGGTGAGGCCACCGTGGCGATGACATGACACCGCTGGCCACCGCGTGCACCCGAAAGCCATCCTATGCTCCCCGGCGCATGGGAAAGCCTCAAGCCCCATCACAACAAGCTGACCGGAGTCACAGCATTGACCACCACCGACCCATTGTAAGATCGAGGATGCCGACTAGAGGGGGTGAATAGACGGTCTTAAAAATTCTTCTTTCAATTAATATCAATTTAAAGACATATTCTATTTGTTTAAACCAAGTATACAAAGCAATTCTTCCTGAATAGACCAGAATTGGAATTGAGGCTTTCAAAGTATGACATGGCATGGATGCGCGGTCTCTTCTTTCTTCTGGGGATTTCCAATAGATGATTCTTCCTTTATTTTCAAGGCATATCTTTTTCGCTATCTCGCCACACACTGCTCGGAACAAGAATGAGTCAAAGATGATGCCCAGAAGAATCCACCACCGGAGTTGACAAATTTTTCTCAAGATAGATCTTATCTTTTATTGCTAAATCATGTTATGTGGCTACAAAGTGCATTCAATACCCACTAGGGGTTCTTTTCACCTTTCCCTCACGGCACTACTTTGCTATCGGTCACCCAGGAGTAATTTACAAGAACATTCTGTAGTATTAGTAAGAGGAGGAAGGGTTAAGGACTTACCTGATGTGAGATATCGCATTATTTGAGGAACCCTAGATGCTGTCGCAATAAAGAATCATCAACAAGGTCGTTCTAATGCGTTGTAGATTCTTATCCAAGACTTATATCATTTGATGATGCCATGTGAATCGCTAGATACATGTGAAGTGTATGGCTAACCCAATAACAAAAGTTTCGTAAGGGAATGCCTTCCTCTACCAAAAGAGAAAGAGTTGAAGATAACGAAGGAAAGTGGGTGGATACAAAACCAGTTCATATCACTTGTCTTTCTGGTCTTTCAGAATCTCATCGAATACTAGTAAATGCTTTCGAACAGAAAATAGAAGAACTAGAGAGCTCAAGTTCAACCATGTCGAAGGAACTCGGCAAAATGACCCCGTAACTTCGGGTGAAGGGGTGCTCTCCTATCTTTTGATTAGGAAAGAGGCACATACCAGGGGGTAGCGATCTTGGCTCTTTTCACGCTTTCTCACAAACAGATTAAGAAATATATCGTATTATTTATTTGTTGAAATTTGGATAAACCATTGCTTCGTCTGGTGCCTACAATACATATGGCTCTACTGAAATAGAGGAATTGGCTCGCTCCTTCGCTCGCTGGGTAAGTGTGGAATGCACACTAGTCTGGTATCAAAGCGTACCTACTTGAAAAGGAGACTAGTTGAATACAGATATCGCGAGAAATAGTTGAGGATCGAACTCTATCTCAAAAGAAAAATCGATGTTTTACTACCAGTCACAAGCTTTATGTAAGGCGCAGTACTCATACTGGAACTTACGAGCAAGAATTGCTCTATCAATCACCATCTACTTTAGACATATCTTCTGAAACTTTTTTCAAATCCAAAAGTCCAGTATCTTCTTACAAATTAGTGTTAGGAGGGGCGTCCCTCCGTCGACTTCACTTTCCTCGGTAGCGCACTGTGTAGTCCACTCGATCGCACCAACAGCATCGGTGTCGAAGCATTCGAGCGGAGAAAGATTTTGAGTACGTGCAAACCGAGCAGTCGAGCGAGTGGTCAAACACCAAGCTATCGAAACCTTCGTCGAGCATGTGCAAAGGGGTCAAGCGAGCGGTCGAGTGAGCGGTCAAGCGTCTTGTGGTCAAAATTCACACTGGTAAGTCACACGGTAGGCGCGTGGGTGCCGATACCAGCTAGTTATTTGACAAGTTCTATCAAACAGGCAAGGAAAAATCAAATCCGCTTGTACATGCACCGCATGTATTATCGTGGACAATGGCGGAGCTAGAATTTGGTTACGTCCCGAGCTTAGTGGTGAAATGATCTAGATTATCTGGACTGAACCATAAAAATATTATCTAGGCTAAACTGAATTTACCCGGTCTGTACACTAGATATTTTTCTACATCCCGGGCTGAAGCTTACCCTATCCGGGGTGTGGCTCCGCCCTTGATCGTGGAACGTCTATTTGTGCTCTGAGATTCGTGCGAGAGAGGAGAGAGAGAGAATGGAGCACGAGCCTCGGAACACGCTGGGTGGTGGAGATAATGCATGCGGGTGCATGTACAGGTGGGAAAACGTGGAAAAACTGCATTCAGGCAGGCAATAATGTTTCCATCTCGCATTTAATTTGATGATAAGATCTGAACGAAATCGAAATGGGTTTTCAGTGATTGGGGTTGAAAGACACCATTCGGCAGGAGCCTCTATCTATGCCACCACCGGTTTCAGGAGCGCGCATGCCATATCTCCAATGGAGCTGTTGTGCTCAATCTATGTCCACTTTGTTCCTCGGCATCTTTCAGACCAAACTGATCAGACACTTAACAATGTTTTCTTTGCAGTTAGTGGGAAGTGCAAGTTGCTATAGGCCTCTATATACAACTAATTGCAATAATGATCATTGCGTAAAAGATTCAAGGGAATATGATCGTCTCACTTACCAATCTGTCATGCATGCACGGTCGAGCCAGACGCCACCTTGTGGAAAACGATTTGCATATATAAGAAAGATATTGATCAGCTGATCTCCCATCCAGACTAAATAACCCGGTGTGTGGCCAATATCTTGTGCCGATTCGATCTGCAAGAGAGTAGTAAAATATATAGCATTTCGATTAGCTTTGCGAAAAGACGAGAGGGATCGAGCAGTGGATACGAAGAGGGAGAAACCTATTTTCTAATCCAAGTGATCACGCAGATGCATTAGAGATAAGCCAAGTGGTGGCTTTCTTTTTCGATCGTGTTCGTGTTTCTTTCGGAGGATAAGGGCATCGGTTTTGTTAAAGCGAGGACATGAGGTGAAAGCTAAGCTAGCTGCGAGACACGCCGCAGAACGAGCACTGCACGACCCGTGGGATTCATTGGCTAGAGTAGCTAGGTTAGCTAGGGAGGGAAGCGACGATCGAACACCATGATCGATCGGCTTTTGCAATAGCTCCCCATGTCTCACGACGAGTGGCCGAACCTGAGCCGGGAATTCCTCTAGGGCGTATCTTTCTCGCCATCATTGAGCAGCAGACGCCAACAGATTTGGCTTTCGAGGATACTCTTGAGGCTTCTTAATTCGACCCATGCGACATCATGCAAACGTAGAAAATATTGCTAATCTGTAGAGCATGCGCCTATAGTTGGGTATATATATCTCGAGATCGTGTTTCCAACAGCGAGGGTACTGTCCTGATACCACCTGTAACGCTCTAAGAGACATGCCCGACCGACCCACACCATCACTTGGGCACTTGGCTCCCATTCATGCTTTGCTTGAAGGTGTCGCCTCATTGGTATCACATATTAGTCTTACAAAATGCCATATAACTTGACCAGTGACCGGTTAACTCTACATACTACATATAAATAAACGGTCTAAACCACGCACACTTTCATAAATTTTAGTGTGCGCAATCTTTGTTTCGATTAATCTTTGAGATTTTTTACAGTACATTATACTTCTAGTAGAAAGATGATTGTAGAAATAAAATCTCACTATTGATTTGTGAATGTATTATAGACTTTTATTTTTTTAACATAATTTTTTTAGAAGATATTTTAGACTTCATGCCAAGATCATCTTTGTACTCGAGGGCTCCCTCGACGTCGACCTCGTCACCACGGCCAACAAGCTGTTCGCCCGCACCACCTGCAAGGGCGAGGTCTTCGTCTTCCCCGCGGCCTCGTCCACGTCCAGGAGAACGTACGGGCAGCAAATAATTCCAGCGAGATCATGAGCAAGAAGTCGTAAAAATTAATCTTATGCCCCTTGTTTTATTTACAATTTTATTCTTTTAGAGATTTTACTGATAGTATTGTGGATGGTAGTATAACTAAATCATAACTAATCTGAATCATTAGATTGCAAAGATTGAACGGCTCATATTCATTTTAAAGCTATAATCTTTATGTTGAGTATCTACTCTAATATTATCTAGCAAAAGCACGCTAGATATGCGCCTTCAAATCAATCAATTGTACAACAGTAGCCACCAATACAAGTTGATAGTCGGATTATATACTATTAATATTGTCAACACGCACCACGCACACCAGCTAGCAAACCGTATCGGTGTCACATCACATGTACTTCCCCCCTTTGCTGTGCCGCCGCTTTCAGCTTTCGAAGTTCGTCAGCTTTATATTACACGCGCGCGCGCGCACACCAAGCTCGCAGAGCCGTCAGTTTGTCACCTCAGTCCCAGGCGTGTAGTAACAGGGAGCGGCCGGGCAAAAGCGAAAACCCTTTGCAAACCACTCCAAAGAGAGAAATGGCTCGTCGAGCAGCTGCTGCATGCACGCTCGTCTCTCGGCCTCTCCGTTTCCTCCTCGTTCTCGTGGCCACCCTTACCGGTAATCCTCTCTGCCACGGCATTGAGTGTTTCATCTTTGCATGCATGCGTGCGCGCGCGCGCGCACGTGCGATTGATCGATCTGACCCGTGCGCTGCGGTGTTTTTTTTTGCAGTGGTTTTCGTGGCGCCGGCGGGGTCGGCGTGGGTGGACTACCCGTCGGGCGTGCCGTGCGGCGTGACGATCCCGGTGGAGCAGTGCGACCCGACGGACGCGGCGGCGAACAGCGCGTGCAGGGACGTGTGCCACTACGGCGGGTGCCGGCGGGGCGGTCAGTGCGTGTCCCTCGGGCTCGGCAGGGGGCGGGGCTGCCACTGCAAGTGCTGATCAACTGCTGATCCGTCGAGTCTCAATCAGAAGACGCATCAGCAGGAGGCAATAAACTAATGGGAGGGCAGCAACCAATCGAGCTAGCCAATTAAGCTGCGGCTGTAGATGGTAGATGCATGCTTGCTTACTGTCCCATTGCTGTTGGTGCATGCTGTCCTTGCAGTTTGCTGTTCCCGGCTTTTTCACTTTCCTTTCTTCCCCCTTTTCGTTTCCTTCTCTTTATTTGAGTTGGTAGTAGTAGTAGTAGTAGTAGTAGTAGTAGTACGCTAGTACAACAATATGTGTATTGGGTATTGCACATCCTGTTGCTTTTCTTTGTTCTGCCTTTTGTCCACAACCTAAGGTGAGCTTTGAGAACAAGAATCGTCAGGTGCCTTCTGTTTGCTTGCGCAGTTGCGCTTGCCTTTTATGTTCCTTTATAACAAGCTCGTGCTGCCAACTGCTACCTACAATTATCAAAAGGACAGTTAAGTCTTTGCCAGTGATGATTTCTGTATCTGAAGGTTTTTTTTTTTGCTGTCAGAATCATGCTGCTTGTCCATTGTTCTCTTCCAGAATTTCACAGTCCATGTTCCGAAGGTGGGGAATTCTATAGTACCACTACCAACTAACCGAAGAGTGCAGATTGATCAGTAGTTACAGGAGCTGTATGACTCTCGAGAACGAAATAAAAGCAAGCAATATTCTGTTCTTTGGGGCAATTATTATCACAAACTATCCATTCGCAGTCGGTATCCAAGGATTTGCTTCTTGCTTAAGTATTTCTCCGCACAAGATATGTATGCTTGCGGGAATACAAAAGATACAACTATGCCCCAATAGGCATGTGAACAGAGCCCTCAAACTATGATTGCTTATTCCCAACAGAGAACAATACATATCAGCAAGTTTATCTTCAACAAATATGATCCGACTCGTATGGCAGACAACGTGCACAAATTACAACTCATACATCACAATTCACAAAGAAGAAGAGTTACAAGGGAAAAAGGAGCAGCACTACAAATATCGTCTATCTTTTTTGTTGTTGAAATCCTATACTGTACTGGGAATCCAACAGGATAGAAGTCTTATTCACACTTTGTAAACACTGAAAGCTGATTAGGGAGATAACATTGGGGGTGTTGTCCCTTTAACGGGGGTGACAGGCACCAAGTGGCCGGCATCAGGGACCTCCAAACAACCACACAAACAGGGACCTCCAAACAACCGCATATACCGGGGGTGGATACTGTTGTTCTGAACCCAAGTACACCGATCAGGATGGCTCTACAGTAGTTGTATATTAGATATCAGCAAAAGAAAAACGGCGAAACCAAGAGATGCACAACAGGCTGCAGTCCAGATAGGCTTTACATTTGGATAAATGTTACCACCCAGCACTTTTGCTCATGAAGCACAAATGTACATCTCTGAAGGTAAGCGTCAGCAAGGCTGTTCTGACTTCTGACTATAATAATGGATGTGTGGACGCGGACAAAAATTCCACAGCTTTGCCGGTTGTACAGGTGCAAGATTCTGGGCAGACTGCAGAGTAATGAATTTACAGCTACTGTACAGGATTTTTGGCTGACCTGCCGATCAATCGGCATTGCTGAGGTAGCAAACTACAGCGAACTTGACCCTTGACATGGAGTAGTTCACCATCAATACCACATCCGTCGTGTGTATTTGGGCCTGCTTTAAGTCTCACAGACTTTACCTGAAATTTAGCACAGCAGTGAACTAAGAAAATAAAAAAGGTTTTCATCAAACTTCTGGATGAACAATGCAAAGATCATGATAGTTCCAAGCAAAACCATGGCAATTTCCAACATAAGATCAGACTTTCTAGATTTTGATTTTCCATGCAAGGTATCAGCAAATGGTTTGAGAACATGTGGAAGAGAAATAATATCATTACACACTTTACTTTGAACCATGTTATGAAGTAAACCCAAAGAGATTTAATTAAAGAATATGAGTGACAAGAAACACATGATATGAAGCAGGCCACAATCAAAACAACAGTTTCTCAAAATGAATGAAAGACCAAAGTAAAATTGGATACTTTTTTTCTGCGATGAGTAAAATTGGATACTTGAACAAGAGAAGGAGCATTGTCATACCTTTACATATTCCACATTTGGAAGAGAAATGTGCTTTCCAAACTGCAAAAGCACCAAAAATCTCAATAACCTCAGCCTTCCGCTTCCACCAATCAACAATAGGTCCAGACAATTATCATCATATTCAGCCTTGGGAGCAATAACCTGAGAGCTTAAACTCTGCACAGTCTTGCATGAATGGTTGCATACCAATACACCAAGATAGCGCCCTTTCCTAACCATCCATCTTTCATCTAAGCTTGGTACAAGTTCCTTAGTCAGACCAAGCTCAATGTCATCCGATGGATCAGGTAGCTCAATGGGAGTTTCAGATTCCCAGTTAGGTTGATTATCCCATTTAGGCTCCACATCCCACTTGGGTCCTACATCCCACACGGGCCCAGGATCTGAAACTGTGGACGATGTGTCTTCCTTATCATGTGTTGTGGTACCCCTGGAAGATTTTGTATCATTTGCAGCAGTCAAGCCTGGCCAAGCCTTTTCTGTCCTTGACTTTGATTTGGATCTACGCCAGCTGGGAGTCGATGAAACATGAGCCTGAGGATGGAGCACTTCTTCTGGTTCTTTGAAAGTACTCGTTCTCCCTAGTGACAGGCGTTTTGATTTCGGGTCAAGTGCACGGACAAGTTCAGATGGTTCATTATTAGCATGTGGACTAGAAACCTCCAACTCTCCCCCAGACATTATGCCTGTAGACATGACTGAATCAATACTAGATAAACTTGAGGCGCGTGGTAAACATTCTGCTCTCGACCTCTGAATTACATCATCATAGAGGTCTGATGTGTCAACCTTTTCTTGCCCTTCCACAATTTTATGCTCAGCACCATCAACATCTGATATTGGAAGATACTCCAATTCAAAACTGTACTTGGGCAAGCACAGGAATTTCAGAAAACCAGCTACAAAGTAACGGAGAGGACCAAAAGGCTTCTGGTATTTCTCTGAAAGTTCAAGAACTGCAACATATACATGGAAAGTCACTTTTGTTGTTTCCATTTGGAAAAAAAAACTAGAAGTCATCCTACAATGTAGGTCCAGAAGCTAATTTAGATAACCAACAAGAAAAAGAAAATGGTCTGAACTGTCAATTATGTGGTTACCATCGCTAACAAAACCAAAATATGAGACAGTTGTGCCAAAATGGATAGTCCCACTTTGAATCCATTCAACAGCAAAAACATCAATAGGCGTAAGACCTCCCTGCGACCAACAAACAATTCAAAGAATATTTGTGTGAAACAGAAAAAGTTGATAATTGACACTGAAATTGCAAGCACAGTAATGAATAGTATCCACATTAAACAGTTAAAATAAGTATAGGGTAGCATATCTTAGATCAAAAACTATGCAATCACAAATATGGTATACTTAACAGATTTTCACCTTATATATGATATATGGCCATGTCAGTATGTCATGTTTTTGTTGCTATGCAACAATTAGACTTGCTTCATCAACCTTTTTTCAATGTAGTCACGTTATATATGATATATGGCCATGTTGTCTAAATTTCGCCTAATTACTATAATAAGAGGAGTATCAAATTTCCCTAAGAAAATATGGCATATAACATGTGCTTTCAAAATCGAATATGGTAACAGAAGTCCTTGTGACATAACTGACATTACCTTACAATCAAAATTTAGAATACACCAGACTTGACTCTCCAGCACCATCTCTGATGATGTGGTCAAATAGCAGCCAGCATCAATAAAGGTAGGTGCAATTGACTCTTATAGTGGCAAAATGGCGAGGTTTGGCAACTTGCTAACACAGAAAAGCACTGCGCAAAATAGCAATGTGCTAGCCACTGGACCACGCAAAGCAACAGCATTGGAGAAACAATGTGGCAGCAAAGGGTGGTACTAGGACAGCCCAGTGGCATACACTATAAGGCAGATTTGGATATGGCAGAATGATGAGGAGTAATGCACAAAGGAGTCTTAGGACTGCACGATGGTGGGCCGACCACATAGAGCTACAGGAGAAAATTTCAGCAAGGCAACCCAAAGGCAAGAAAGCAGGGGAACCCAATTAGTGAGCAGCAGTGTTAAGACATGGTTGAAGGTGATGACCCTAAGATGGCAATACAGTAATACACTATTGCTGGAATGCAACATGGAGGTGCAGTAGGGTAGTGCTGTAGGCCTGTGTGAGTGCATGGTGGAGGCATGAAAGGGAAGCCTAATGAGTAATGACAACAAGTACCTCAGATGTGCAGAGGATTGGCCATCTAGGGATGGTAGCTGGTTAGATATAAAAAAACTGAGAAAAGAGAGAGATGATAAGAGAGCATCAACAATAGGACACTTTGTAGTCATGTAAATTTGGGGTGAAGGTCCAACAGAGAAGCATATGATAGGATGGTGATAGAGGCAAGGTCCAGAACATTGGAACCGCAGGGAGGGCAGCCAATCGGAAATGGAAGAAGAATACATGTAATAAGAAAAAGCAAGATATAAGGGATACTTGCATCTTCATAGTGCACAAGAACCATTAATCACAACTGTTGAGATTTAGCAGAACCTAATTTACGATTATTTTTTTTACAGCAGGGAAATTAATCACCAAAGATGTGTCTTAAGAAGTAAGAATACAAGGCATCCTATCCAGCATGATAAATAACATTTAGGTTCTTCAGTAACTACTTAACTAGTAATATTTATGATAAGTTATATGCAAAGAGAAGGAATGTGAGACATATACAGAAAATCAAAAATAAAGCTAAACCAATAAAATGTTGTTTACCCTGACAATTGACAATGCTGCAGAAATCGGATCTTTAACACCCAAGACTGTCCAAATAAGCGAGTTATCAGACCCCGCAGGTATTATACCAATTGGAACAGAGACTGCCTCATTTTGATCATCTCTGCACAGAAGACCATTGAGCACCTACAGAATGAGTTCATTACCGCATCAGAACCTGTAGTTGCCATATGAATATCCATTTCTATATCATACTTGGAGAGAATGACTTCAGAGAATGGCTTCAGAAAAGTAACACTGTAACAAACAAGCAGGTCCCTCAAGTGTTCATGGCAATATACAAGGTTTAATAGTAGCAAACATACAGGGCCCTCGAATGTTAACCATTACTAAGTCAGTAGTACCACCGAAACAATCTGAACCGTTCAAAATGTATGCAGATTGTTTTTGTCCCTAGACAAGCACCTTGAACTTAGTAGTTCCCAATGGAGTAGGTCAAGTTGGGAAGCTAAAAAGGCTGGTTACAAAATAAAAGCGCAAGGAAATTCCTGGAGTGTATTGTGGCATCCTCTTTGTTGTTGGCTTGTTGCTATTACAAGTAAAACTGAAATTCACAAGAGCTGAGGAGAGATGGATAAATCTGTCATTAAGATTATCTTTTCAAGTTGGTATGTCAAATACACTACAGAAAAAAGATGACACGATAGAGGTCAACAAATACTCAAAAAGGAATATGCATGGAATTAATATAGACTAACCTCATTAACAATTCCATCGCCACCCACACATACAATTCCTAGCAAGTACAGGCAAAAGGTGAATCAGATAATCAATGTAAAATACTCAGGAAAGATGTAGAGATGTATATACCATCTGGACAGGTACTAAAATCAATAGTTGATACAAGAGATTTTGCATGACCAGCATGTGTAGTTTTAACCACTTCCATCTTGAAACCTGCAAGCTGTCAAAATATTTCAAGAATACCAAAAACATAAGTACTTTAACATATCGAAAACAAGCGGGCAGCATTAACAAGCATGATGGTATAAATATTTTTATACAATTAAATGCCATTTTTAGTTGTTAAAGATTATACAGACAGGTCATCCCTAATAATTCAGTATTATACAACTAACAAAATATGTCAAGAATAGTCATAATAGCCATCGCACATGAAGGAGCAAGATGATAAGTAAGGCAGCAGAGAGGATACTATCTGGAGATATAAAAGTGTTAAATAGTAATTCCATCACATGCATCTACATGGCCACACCAAGGTCTTGATTCAATTAGGCCATCGAGGAAGAGATTGTAATAATATCAACGCAGTAACCCTCTAATGTTTATTCAATTATATAATCCATGAAGAGCATTTTTTATCAGGACCCCCCAACTTCTAAAGAAGTATAATAGGGTTTATTCAATTACAGTGTTGGAACAAAGCAAACGTGAAACAGGCAAGCATGCTTGCTCCAGCAAAAACTGAGCTAAACAGCTAGACTACAAGAAAAGAAATAAAGGGACCATGAAGAGATTTCAATTCCAGAAACTTAACATTTCCCCCAATCATACTAACCATACCAACCAGCACGCCTTGACAACTATATGAACTAGGAAGCTTCATAATGGCTCCTGGCAATAAATGGATATTCAGACAATATGGGCTACATGGTGCTTCTAAAGTACAGTATAGACTCAAACTTGAGTTTTATATGTAAAGAAGCTCATCTCAGTAAGATACTGACACCATAAACATTGCTATGGTGGTCTACTACAAATGAACTCATGTTTATACAAATCGACCAATAAACTATACATGATTCTTCGTCTATCTATCCAAGCTTAACATTACAAGGCTAACATTCATGTTTGACTGCTATTTATGTTAAGATAATGTCAATGTGACTTGGTAATTTTGTAATCATCACTTTGTCAGCTAAACTAAATTGCTCAATATAACCAGTACAAATGGTAAACAAGGAAACATGAAACACAGACATAGCAACAAGTTATTAAGTTGAGTGAAGATTATACTAGTGAATACCTTTGAACATGAGAGAGATACCCTACTAAATCTAATCCTGAAAGCATGCTTATAAGTTGAATCAAGATTGTCAACCACCCAAGTAGATGCGACAGATAGCATAGATGTGATCTTGAGATAAGACACATGCTTCTACTCAGCTAGACATACCTTAAATATGGGTTCCACTTTTCCGTGGAAAACTCTGCTAGATCTACCATGTCCAGATCGAGGATTCAAGATGACAAGTATCTTTGGTGGAGACCGACATTTAACATAAGGATCAAACATGGCATCAAATGGAATGAGTTCAGAAGAATGCTTCTTGCTAGATGCCATGGGGTGAGGTAACAGATTTACATAGCATTGTTGATCTGCAAAACCATTAACCCACCGAAAGGCCTCATGCGGAGAAGTGGACAGGAAGCGCAAGTCCTTTTGGGTTCTTCTAGGCTTCATAAAGCAGGAAAGTCCACTGGATCTTTTATCAAGAGTGCATGCATGCACAGTGAAATACCGAAGGCCGGAATTATATGATACCTGTGAGGTTAAGTTGAACGGATCGTATAATTGCTCTGAAGTGCTGTGGACTTGAAATAAAACTGAGAAACATATAAATGCAAGTTACAGACTAAAGCCAATGAGCTAACAACTTACAGATACAATGTCCTCAAGCTTAAGGATGCTAGAGCCCCATACCAAGGCTTCAGTGGTGAGCCTAGCATCAAAACAACTGCTACTAGACCCTGATCCAGACTGTTCGCCTGAAACACTTTTAGCTTTGTTATCAAATGTAAGCTTCCCAGAACAAACTTCACATCCTAACAGATCAGATTTCTCATCTTCAATTCTGTTATCATGTGTGCTCGCCTTCTCTGGATCCTTGATGGCATCATCTGCATCCTTTTGCTTTAAGAATTTAGAATTGTTTGTTTCTGGAAATACAGGAGAAGGGTCTTGCTCTGCTGCAATTGGAGAACGCCTGCTATTTGTACGACGAAGCAATTTATGAATTAGTCCTCTTGGTGAAGTAAGATTCTGCTCGTGATAGTCAGACTTCTGCATCTCCATCTTCTAAGGATAAATCCGGTACAGGAATAACATCCGGAGATGCTACATGTTAAGAAAAAACCTATAGCAATAAAGGCACCACTCTTGGAAGCTCATGGTAAGCCACTTATGACTGTGGGCCTGCAAAATTTATGTAACAGAACATCAAACAGATAGTAATGGAACAGAAATGTGCCTAAGTGCTTTAGTATGTAATATAAGAAGAAGCTACTAGTGATAATTGATCAAAGTGCGAGATAATCAGAAACAGGGGCAGAGGGACCAATGCTTGGTGTACTCCCACGTGTACACACCAGTTTTCCACAGCAATTAGTACAAAGTAGAAAATTTAGTATTTGGCCCCCGCTAATAGATAACTTGCAGCTACCTAGTGGTGGGTTACATGCCAACCTATACAGATATAAAGAAATGACCCAAAAATATGCAAGTACTTGAAGAATGAGGATTGACGATATATATGTTAATCCATAACTGACCCTACAGGTGAGCGTTTCTAGATCCACCACAGCCGGTACCCACACTGTTCCAGTACTTCATCTCACTTTGAACTATAAATATATACAAATATTGATAAATGAAACTGAAATAGTGCATAGAATAATTAACTTATAAGGCCATTTTTTTCAGCAAACAATGTAATTTCTAAATGTATATGTGTGTGACAATATAGCTTGCATTGCAAGGTTCCAATCCTGACCTGCAAAGATGATGACATAAACTTACTGCGTGTACAGATGCATGGTATACCATGGTGCTGTATATGGCCTTTGACAACCCATATAGCATTGATTGATAAATCTATGCATCATAAAATCTATACAAATATAGAGCAGTAGGCAGTACTTGTCATAGAAAAAAGGTCTCAAAGTAAAGAAGAGGATTCACATAGTGAACACTTCATAGCAAACCTAAAAATGTAAAGTATGACGAACTGATGGGCAAGGAGCCAAGAATCAGGGGAACAACATACCAAACGAATAAGTCTTGTCATGACATACTCATCAGGTTTGCATGTTACTCAATGTAGTGCATATCTTACAGCACATTGTCAGAGGATTGAAGCAAGAGATATTGATGTAACTCTGGTCAATCAATGTGGAAAAAATAACTTCTAGATGAAATGGTAATATGGTATAGACATGTAACCCAACATAGTAATATATTATAAAATATGAAGCAGCTATCCTATAGCATTTACATGCTCCTGGTTTGTAAAAACTCATCAAGCCTGGACATTTATAATCCTATATCTTAAGGGTCATGAACATAATAATGGAAGCGCATGAGGTATATCAACTGGAATCATCCACTCGCTAGAAAAGAAAGGCAGAAAGCAGTTGGGGAATGCTTCTAAGGATGTCTAACCAATAGACAGTGACTAAGGAAAAGACTACAAAGCAACCTAAGGGAACATCATGTTAGGTAAAACAAGGCCTGGCTCTTGAAAACGATTTAAAAAGAAAAACTTCTTCTAGCTAACTTCAAAAATCAGAAGGCAAAAGTTTCGCATTGGAAGGTACGGAGCAACTCCTAACAGTACATAGTGTGTCCCATTCCAGCTTTAAAGGTGTCACTAACAACTCTGGTAGAAGACAGCTGAACTTGATCCGATCGCAACCAAAATCTAAATACTATTGTTCGAAAATCACAAGTACAAAATATCTTCTGGTTAGAGAAACCATAAAATCAGACAACTTTGAGCTAAATTCTCACGACAATCCATAATTCAATACGGTAGGAGCAAAAGGATTCGCCCACACAATAAGCACTAGTACCACACGATTAACTAGCTCAGTTCAAATTGAAGCCCTTCTTATTCTTACTTCTGAGTAAAACTAGTTTAAATTTCTCCCAATTTGATCACGCACGCATAATTCACACAATTTGCACTATAATAACTTATCCAAGCCCACAAATTATGTTGACTTAGGCCAGAGTATTAGGTCGACTAACCCAAAATTTTAAAATCACTCACTGTAACATCTAAATTGCAGCATTAGCTCTCATCCGGATTGCTACACGAACAACGCAAGGAATCATCAAAATACACCAGAATAGGAGCCTAATCCCATAGGATTCAGACAAATTCGCCGAAATGGAACTATTAAGCACCAACCTGTGCGATCACCACAGAACGCGCGAGCAACCCAATCCCTTCCTGCGAAACAACGACGCCGAAAGGCACTAAAGCCAAAAAAATTCGCGCAAATTCCGCAGAGACGCGCGTCCCCGCAAGCGCCCAATCCGAACCGAACACCCAGAGCAGGCAAGTCGAGGCGCTCACTGATCGGATCAAACCGGAGGCCGAACCCAATCGAAGCCTCCCGCCGCCAGCGCGCCCAAATAAAATCCCCGAGCCCCCGAGCTCGATTCGGCCCGGAAACCCTAACTCGCGGCCTCGCGCTGGTCGGAGCTAATGGAGGAGTGGCGAGGCGAGGGGAGGGGAGGCTAGCCGCTGGAGGAAGGAAGAGGCGAGAGAGGAATGGACAGGAGGGGAAAATTTATTAACAGAGACCAATAACTTATGGTTTATGATTTTTTTACATGTTATAATGTAGTAACTAACTTTTAGACTATATATCTATTTAAAGTAAAGTCTATATATTAATTATAGTATACATTATATCGATATTAACTGTATCAGTCAAAATCATATGTAACTTTTTTTCATAATTTCTCCCACGAATAGATAGAATTCAAAAGTTATAAGATAAAAATTATAAGCTATAGATCAAAAGAACCTAGTGTGGTTCGTGTTGCTTTGCTTTGCCATAATTTAATTTGGATTCAATTTATTAATTAAAGCTAAGCATGCCTTTCTTGTGTCCTAATTATGGCAGCAGTGTATCTTCCACGCACAAAGCAGGAAAGGGCCGGACTTCGATTGACCCTACTCGTGCCTGCTTAGCTTTGGATTTGGGGTTGTTTTTTTTTGTTCGGTTTATAGTTTTTGGTACGGCTTATGCCTTTTGAGTTATTCGTGTGTGAGAGTATGAAATAACAAAAACTCATGTGCGATTTTAGTCGATATAAATGAAGTTGCTACAATGTATACTATAATAAATTTATAAACTCAACTTGAAAAGTTACTTTGTTTGAAAGATAATTATTATAGGAAAGTTAAAAAGTAGCTTTTAATAGCTGAAAAAACAATTATCTGCTCACTCCCGCGGCTGCACGATGGTCTGCTTTATTTTTATTTTTTATTTGGCTTGGCCCAGACACGCGTGGGCGCGTGCGGTGGGCCCACTTGTCGGTAACTGTGGGTGACACGCGCAGGGAGGAGATGGGTGTTATTGAGCTTACGTGTGTGCAGCTCAGCCCTTTTGGAAGGAGCTACATAGTTGGACTGGGCTTGACGTTTGGGCTTATATTTTAACGTCTGAAAAGTTTAGCCCTTGGGGTAAACACTGTATCCTTTTGCACAGTACCGTAGAAATTGAGTACCTAGCTTTGCTTGGTTGGATAAGCTTCGCCGTTGTGCAAGCTACTCGTACGGATTCGATCATTAGATTGTCCTTGAGTGCCTCATCTCATACATACGTGTACGTTCGGTGGAAAAACGTATTACCGCACTCCGTGAGGTACTAATAGATCCAAGATTTATCAGCGACATTTGCTTAAGTCCTAGCGTGTGTTTAAGAAGGATGCACACGCGTGTGAGTGTGGTGTGCATAAATGTGCATCCTTCAATGTAATCTTTAAAAACAAAGCGACACGTAAAATTTTCCTCATTACTGCATAAATTAAACATTTAAATTGTTTAGTGTGAAAATCATACGAAAATTTTGTGAAATCCCTATGTTCGAAATGTGCCCTTAGATGGCCGAATAACTTCACCTCTAGGATTCATTTCACCCTATCCCTGCTATCCCAATAAAATACAGCATTCAAATCTTTTGTAGAAAGTGTAAGCTGGAGCAGTAGAGTATTTTTCAGACCCGACTTAGGTCAAGTCAGGGCTGTTTAGACCACTTTGTGTGGAGCCAATTCTAGCAAGCCCAACGTTGGTGAGGCCATGTTATATTCACATGAAATCTAAATTTGGTTGGGCCAAGCCCAACTTATTTCTCTTTCCAGAGCCTATTTAAACTAAGCCCAGTCTTGGTTTGTTTGGGCACTATGTTCAACTAAGTTTTAGCTTGGGCCTTGGAATGGGCTACTCTTACGGTCTGTGTGTAACTTAGGCTAGGTTCAGCCTAGCTTTGGCCTTTTCCTTTTGCTATAGTAACTAACTTTCAAATTGTGTATCTTTTTAAAGTAAGGTCTATAATTGATTGTAGTAGACATTGTACTGAGTTTAGCTATACTAGCCAAAATCGCATGCAACTGTTGTAAGATCGAGGAGACCGACTAGAGAGGGTGAATAGTCATTTCTAAAAATCTCTCATTTAAAATCTATTTGAACTATTTGGCTAAACACAAGTATATAATGCAGAAGCTCAATTCAAATTGGTTTAGCACAAATAAAGTCTAAATCAATTAAGTTCACCTAAGTGCACCAACAATTCTAGGCTATGTCAAGGTTTGCAACTCTAGGTTGACAAGCAATCAAATTAATTCTATCAATGTAAATTGCTTGAAATAAATTGAGCACAAGGAAACAAACCACAAATGACATGGTTTCTTTTTACCGTGGTGTTCGGAGACTTGTCGGTCTCCCCTAGTCCACATTGAGATTAGCCCAAACGAATTGGATCGACTCCACGAATTAGGTCTTCTACCTCAAATCCACTAGTGGTAGTTCTTTTCCGCTCCGGGTATGTGAGCTTCAACATTCACAACTTTGTCGGGTCTTCTCACAACCTTCTTGAGAATATCACCGCGCACGATGCCACCAACACCGTCTAGAGATCAACAAACTCAAAGTGTAACAAGTCAAGCCCCTCCCTTGACTCTCACCACGTGCAACGAATGCACAAGCGCAAATGGACACAAAGTCCTCTTCTAGATGCAACACATGCAATCTAGATCCTCTCTTCTTGCTCACAAAGTGCACCACATACACTCTTGAGTGGAGAGGCTCACACCAGCTCAAGACAACAAAAATGAGTCAATCAACCTTATCTCCAACCGGCCAGAAGGGGGTATTTATACCTTACACAAGAAAACTAGCCGTTGGAGCCAAACCCCGAAAATCGGGACAATCGGCATCACGTAGGCCAAAGTTCGGTGCTTAGCCGCCGCCCCAACGGTCAGAAAACAAGCCGTTGTAGTCAAAATCGGAAGTTCCGCCGTTCAATCTCTGGTACTTCCGACATATACGGAACTACCGATTTCGTGGGAATGAGAAGACAACCACTCGGGTGTCTCTCTGGAAAAAACGTGCCGCATGAAAATCCGGAGCTTCTGAAGTCCGGTAGTACCGCGCAACATATGCTGATATTTTCGCCTTCCGGTAGTACCGCTCACACAGAGCTGGTACTTTCAATGGCCGGACGAGCCGCTCACACAGAACCGCTTAGACCATACGCATCCGGTAGTACCGCGCAACACATGCCGATACTTCCGATGTCCAGTAGTACCACTCACACAGAGTCGGTACTTCCGACGTCCGGTAGTACCGCTACGCATACGGCGGTAGTTCTGATTTTTCTGACAAGTGAAGATATCTCAATAGATTTTGCAAAACACATTTGCAAACTATAGTATCAGGCACACAAGGATCAAACATGATTTTTAACAAGTTACAAAACAGATTTACACACTTTTGAAATCATGACACAAAGAATTGATATATGAACTTCTCATATTTGCAAAACATATTCGCAAACATAAGTTATATGCTACAATAATTATATATGAGCTTCAATCATTTGCAAAACACATTCACAAATATAAGCCTCATATCGCAAAGAATGAAAACATGGACTTCAAGCACTTGCAAAATATATTTACAATGCATAGTTCCATGTTGCAATGATTCACCACATGAGGCTCAGCTATTTGCAAAACACATTTACAAATATAAGCCTCATATCACAAAGAATGAAAACATAGACTTCAAGCACTTGCAAAACACATTTGCAATACATAGTCCCATGTTGCAAGGATGCACCATATGTGCTTCAACTATTTACAAAACACATTCGTAAATATAAGTCTTACGCCAAGATGAGCTATATAAGGTGAGGTTGAGCCATCAACACATGATGAGACTCAAACTATTAGACATGACCCCTCTTAATAGTATGACAACCTATACTAGCAATTCGGTTTTCCAACCAAACACCAAGACCGGTAAAAGACTAGGAACACATCCTTAGCCTTAGTTAGTCATACATTTGTCTTAGGTCATCGTCTTGACATGCATCAACTCATGATGTATCTTTTTTTAACTCCATCAACACATGATGGTCTTCACTTGACTTGATGATCAACACATGAAAAATGTTAGTCCACAAAATAATTGTCATCAATTACCAAACTTCACCATTAACACATAATGGAGGGACTAGATTTAACAATATTTCCTTTTGGTAATTCATGACAATATCAACAAACAATGAGATAAAAATTGATTTATGAGTATACAACTTGTACACAACAATTGTATACTCTAAGATAAGCTTTAAACAAAGTTTAATTATCCGGTTGTCATTAATCGTCCAACCATTAACACATAATGGAGAAATTAGATGACAACCCGATTGCACATGAGTATATATAAACCACATAAGCTATATATACTCAAGAATGTATTTCAATGTAAATATCCTAAATAGGCATATTAAAGAAGGCATGTATCAATACTTATGAATCCTCAAAATATAGAGAGAGCTCCCCTAAATGTGTGCATACAAGTGTATATAATGAAGACATATGCACATATTCATTTTGGACTATTTGTGGAGTTCAATCTATATTTTGGATATAAGGAATGCACTAGTATATAAGAAAGTGTGATTTCGAATGTATACCTCTTTGATTTCATCTTTCCATCCAAATGAGACTAAGCTATAGTATACTTACACAAATATATTAGTATCATATATACATTTATCATTATCACCAAAACTAACTTAAACGGAGTTTGATCTTTCAATTGTTTCCCTGTTCGTACTGCCTCTCACGAATAGCCAGAATTTAAAAAACATAAACCAAAAGCCATAAATCACAGCCCAAAAGAACGCACCCGATTGCTTAAGCATGTTAAGTCCCAGTGAAAATCCATTGCTCACAAATTTTATTTCAAAAAGGGTTTTCTTTTGGATTTGCTATTTACCAGTCGCCTAAAAACTCACAAAATTCTAGTCGAATTTTTCTAGCGAGCTTGTCTTCCTGCTCTCCGACGCCACCGTCTTCCTATGCTACCGCCAGGTTAGAGCTCGAGTTCAGCTGTTTAGGGTTTAGGTTCATCGATTGCCTAGAGGTCAGTGGGAGAAGCAACGATGATAGAAGTTAGGAGGTGGTTGTGGATCCGACGGTAGTAGCCGCCAGAGACAAAAAAGAGGGAGTCGTGGGGCACAATAAGGTCGGAGTGGTTAGGAGGTGGTGGGAGGTGGCGATGAATCCAATGTTGGTCTCCGTCGAAGGCGAGGAAGAGGGCGGTGTGGGGAATCTCGCCGGAGAGGAGGAAGAAGAGCATTGTGGTGGCGGGAGGGGAAGGCGGGGCGCAGGAAGAGGGTGGTAGGAGAGGAGCTTGTTGGCAACGGAGAGGCAGCGGGAGGCAGCGTGCCTAGAGGGGTGGGAGGGAAGAGGGGATGGGGTTAGAGTTATAGCCCTTGCACGAATCTTGGAGCAATCCAACCCATTGAAAAGTGACTAATTTTTTACAAAATTTCAGTCGCCTATGATGTAGTCTGCCCCTTTTCTTTTTTGTTCTTTTTTGTAATGCGCTTACTTATGTTTGGATATGTGGTGTGCTGCTATAGTGCCACAAAGTTTATCAAGATATGGAAGCTCCTAACCTCAAACAAAAGATAGGAAATCCTCACAAAAAAGATGTAGAAAAAATGGACCTTAATGGATGATATTAACTGCTCCAACCGGCTTAAAAGCCTCGACTTCTGGCTTCGACTATTGGCTTTTAGGTGTAAATGCACTATAGCAGCTTTTAGCTTTTTTAGAGTGCAAAAATGAGAAAAATAATAAAAATAGAAAAAAAAATGAAAAAAACCATTATACTGTGAAAGACAATGCAAATGAATAAGGAAAAAAAGAAAAGAAAAAACAAAATAAAAAAATTAAGTCGATGTGTTCCAATAGCTTCTGGCTTCAAAAGCCAAAGTCGTTTAGAGTAGAGACTAAATATCAAAAATAAAGCATACTAAGAAAGAAGAGACATGGATTGTAGCGCCCTGAAAATGCGAACGACCGTAGTGTTTCAGAATCCATCTTATCTCTCTCTCCCCATATCTATCTTTATCTGTCTCTCCATCTATTCCTCTCTCTCTCTTCCATCTCTAATGTCTCTCTCTCTATCTCTCTCTTTCGCTCCCTCTAGGGCCGACGGCTGGTGATAGCAGTGGCAACATCGGGGGTGATGGCAGGCGGCGCACGAGTGGGCATCGGCAGCGGCATAGGCCGATGGGCGCGTGGGCGCGGGGCGGCACAGGTGACGGTGCGAGGCGTGCAACACACGGGCGGTGCGGTGTGTGATGCGTGGCGCAGATGGCCTTGAGGCACTGCGGCAACGGCACTGGTGGCCAGCGGAGGTGGTGCCGGTAGGCGGCACGTGGCGGCAGCGGCCGGTGGCGGCGGTGGTAGTGGCGCCGGTGACCGATTTCCACGACCACGTGATTTCGGCCGGCTGGGATGTAGCTGAATCGCATGTTCGCATGGTGTTTTGGCCAGCCTTGCAGCGGGACGTTGTTCGCGTGGCCGAATGAGTGTTCAGTCAGTCGAATGGCGATTCGCACAGTGAAGGCTTAGCGAACGCAAATTGTTCCGGCTGAACACACTTCCGTCGTCTTTCCACAAGATTACTTAGCCCTGATCTGATTCATCTCCGTTCCACCTTGTAGGTTCGCATGTGGCCTCCGAGGGGGCATTCGGGTAGTTGCGCACCTTTGATCCTTCGAGTAGTGAGTCTACCGAGCGTGCCCAAGACAAGTACCTTGCGGTCGTAACCTCTCCATTCTGCATTCCACACCTTTCATGATTACTTTTTACCATTGTCATTTAGTACAATTATCATATCACTAAAATTACCTAGTTATTATCATATCGCTGAAGTTATCTGGTTATTATCATATCACTAAAGTTACCTAACTATTATCATATCATTAAAGCTACTTGTCTATTATCAAATTACTGAAGTTATCTGATTATTATTATATCACTAAAATTACCTGGCTATTCTCATATCATTAAAGTTACTTGTCTATTATCAAATCACTGAAGTTATCTGGTTATTATCATATCATTAATGTTACCTGGCTATTCTCATACCATTAAAGTTACATGTCTATTATCAAATCACTAAAGTTACATGTCTATTATCACATCGCTAAAGTTATCAGTCATATCCCTAATAATTGTCTAGTTGTTATCATATTATTAATGCTTGCCTAGTTATTATCATATTATTAATGCTTGCCAGTTATATATACTTCTAATATTGTATTCATATCATGATGTTCTAGGTTATCTTGTTCACATGTTTATATGTTTATTAGGTTACTCGGTTATTAGTGGTTAGAGTTCATGCTTAAATCATTAATGAGGGTAGCGGATGATTATGTTGTAGACTTAGGTTAAAACCACTAGCAACCTTTTAATATCAAAGTTTCTATGTTTAATCTTTCTGATATCATGATGTATTGCCGGTATGATTTCTTATGTGAGTCATGACTAACATGTATTAATAAATGTCAATTTGACTAATAGTCACTTATCACATAATAAAACTTAGTTAGTTATCAACCCTTGTATGAGCTATATTATAATACCTCTTTTAGAATAATCCCTAGGCCGTTATCACCATGCTATTACTTTATATCACCATCTATTGGGATCTAATGTCTCTCCATTATCAATCTTTAGTGAATCCTTCCACTTATCATAACCTTATCTTAGCCTTCCATCAATTCCATTAATTTTACACCATATTACCTGTTAACAATATAAAAGTTACCTGGCCTGAAGTTATTCACATATAGGGGATATTTTCACCTATCTGGTAACGTACGAGGGGTCGTACACTTTCGTTACTCAGAATATTACACCCCGTCTGTGGTTATACAGTCGATGACAAGGTTGTGCCTGACTACTCTGTATAATCAGGTATGTGGGAAGTAATCACAGTGCAATTGTCATAACTTGCTAAATAACGATTATCCTTAATTTCACTGTTCCGGTTACTTCTATCCCTGACTTCCATCAGTGTTTCCAGTAACCTAGTCACCTTGCATTAACATATGTCAATTACTTGCTTGCATTATTTGTTCTTTACTCACTGTGTTGTGACCGTTGTTAGGTACTTGCCGAGATTTTTAAATCTCACGCTTGCTCTTTTCATTCTCGGGTAAAAGGCCAGTGGAGTGATATCAATATGCATGGGTGGAAGCGCTCGAGCTTTTAGCAGTATGGTTTGTCACTATTTGTGTTATCTTTTACTATTTATTTGGTTAGAAGTGGACCGACCCCATATTTCAAATATTTATTTCAGGTTCGTCGGTTCTCTATTAAAATGCGAATAAAGGTTTAATTTCCTTGTGATTTTTAATGTTGCTCTTATTTATTCTTTACTTTGAAGATGACGTTCTATAGTAGTATCTCATATTGATATATGAGATACTACATGGATATATATATGAGGTACTACATGGATAGAACAGATGATATCACTCCATACCTCTGTGAAAATATTCATGCAGCTTGCACACTTTTTCCTTCTCACAGAACACAGTTATCAGCATGTAGTAATCTACCAGTCAATAGTAATTAGTCCTTGTACAACTGGTGACTGCTTGTCATTTGAAAATCAGTTGAAATCCAATTGATGTAGCCTTAAGTTGCTTGATTTTGGTCTGTATTTTTCTTCGACTTATGGCTGCGGTTTATGATTTTTGAGCTGTTTGTAAGAGAGTACAGAGTAATAGAAACTCGCATGTGGTTTTAGCTGATATAAATAAAACGTTATAGTGTGTACTATATTCAATTTATAGACTCCGTTTTAAAAATACGTTCTGTTTGAAAGCTGATTACTGTAGAAAAACTGAAAATCAACTTTAGGAGCTGAAAAAAGAGACCCGTTCTCGCTGATTTTAAGTACTTTCTGTAAATCCAAGCTAATCAACACCTCTGTAGTTTAGCACTACGTCACGTTGCAATAACCAAATTTCCACAACATTGGAACAATGATTGATGAGATAGATTAGAGAATATATTCCACAGAGGTCCCTAAAAACTTCTTCTAATCACAATCTCTAGACACATGGCACAACCTCACCATCCTAGCTTACAGCTCACTGCACCAAAATATTCTTTTCTAAAGCATACGAACACAAGCTACGCTACAAGTCAAAAAATCGTAGAATCGTAGTCTATCACCGAACACTGAAGCCATCATCCTCCACGTGCACGTTTTAAATTTTAACCCCTTAGTTAATAACACTGCGATTCCAAATTTAAATTTAAATTCAAATCAAACGACCTGAAAATTATTTAAGAGACCCAACACGAGCATAGATTCAAAGGAATTATTAAAAAAGAGGAAAAATATATAATTCGAATGCTGTGCTATTACAGCCGCAGGTGAGCCACCTACCGGTCTCGCACCGTCCATCCCTAAAACATCGCCACGTCCCGCCACCCCCCAATGTCCGTCGACACCGGCGGCGGCGTCGTCCCCCGTGCCCAATGTCCAAGCCCCACCACGCCTCGCCGCCTCCGCCGCCGCCGCTCCCGCTCGCCATCCTCCCGCCGCGCCACTGCCCGCTCGCCACCGAGCTCCTCGCGCTGCTCTGCCTCCTCCTGGCCACTGCTCTCTGGCTCCTCCTCGTCCTGTCCCCGGCACAGGCCCCCGTCGCGAGCTCCGCGCTGTCAGATGCGGCGGCGGACGCGGCGTACGAGGCGCTCTCCGCCAACGACGCGTTCTCCCCGCTCGCTCTCGGCAACATCGTCTTCGGAATCGCGGGCTCGGCGCACCTCTGGCCGCACCGCCGCGAGTACGTCCGCCTGTGGTGGGACCCGTCCTCCATGCGCGGCCACGTCTGGCTCGATGCGGGCGCCCCCGCTGCCCCGGGGCCCAGCGCTCCCGGAGAGGGCTCCCTGCCGCCGATCCGGGTGTCGGAGGACACCTCGCGGTTCCGGTACACCAACCCCACGGGCCACCCCTCCGGCCTCCGGATCGCGCGCATCGCGGCCGAGGCGGTGCGGCTCGTGGGCGGCGGCGGAGCACGGTGGGTCGTGCTCGTGGACGACGACACCGTCCTGTCCGCGGACAACCTGGTGGCCGTGCTCGGCAAGTATGACTGGAGGGAGATGGTGTACGTCGGGGCGCCATCTGAGAGCCACTCGGCGAACACGTACTTCAGCCACAGCATGGCGTTCGGAGGCGGCGGTGTCGCGCTCAGCTTCCCCCTCGCCGCCGCGCTCGCGCGGACACTCGACGTGTGCATCGAGAGGTACCCCAGGCTGTATGGGAGCGACGACCGCCTCCATGCTTGCATTACGGAGCTCGGCGTGCCCCTCTCCCGCGAGTATGGATTCCATCAGGTATGGACCTTATTCTTCAATTTTTTTGCGGGCATTTAATCAAAAAGTTGGTTGTTTACAGCGCTTATCTTGCTGATAAATCTTATCAAATAGTTAGTGTTGTATTTTAATATCCGAATTTGGTCGGTCCGACCACCCGAAGAATCCAATTAGGTTTCACTCAAAATATATATTCCGACTAGAATGACTGATTGGTAATACGAACTGATCGGAGGTTATGATTATGATCATTTTTCATATCCGTGATTGACTCTGTACCGACTTGCACCATCATGGTGTGCAAATGTGTGAAATCAATGTAGCTACTCGAGGTGCTTCCAACTTCAATTCTTCATCGTTATCTTCGGAGACTCTATTTTGTCTCTGAGCGGGGTGTTGTTCTTGTTTCCGAGCAAGTTACTGTTCTAGTTGCCGAGTAGATCTCTGTTTCCATTGCCAACTAGAACTCTGCTCCTTTCTCGTCTGGGACTCTTGTTCCAAAGGCTATTTATACCCCTTGTAAGCCTCATGATGAATAGCGTGTACAACACAAGTTATGTACACATGTAACACGCCAAGAGTGTTTTGTCTGTAACTTCTCTTTCATATAATGATTTCGCCGATTGTGCGTCTGTAGTTTTTCTCATAAGGGTTTTCCACATTAAATCTTTGTCTCGTGATCCTGATTATTCTTCATTGTTTTTCATATCTCGCCATGCGTTCTATATTAAGTGGTATCAAAGCTTGGTTCTTCGTCCGATCAATCTAGGGCATACTCATTATGGCGTCAATGAAGTATTATCTTCCGCTGTTGGATCACGACACAAGATTTTCTTTGGCAAATCAAGATGCGAGCTGTTCTGTCACAACTCGATTTATATGATGCGTTATTGGGAATCAACAAGATGCCCGCTGCATGGTCCGTTGAGAAGTAAATGAGAGATCGTAAGGCTCTCATTCAAATTCATCTTCATCTTTATAACAATATCCTCTAGGAAGTTATGAATGAGACCATCACTGTTACGTTATGGCTAAAGTTGGAACAGATCTGCATGACCAAGGATTTGACCAGCAAAATGCATCTGAAGCAGAAGCTTTTCTCACTCAAGTTGGCAGAAGGTGGACTGGTGCAAGATCATTTGACCGTATTTAAAGATGTGGTCACCGACATTGAAGCCATGGAGGTAAAATACAGTGTTCAAGAAATCGATTTTAGGCGGCCTTTGCTGGGGCCTAAGCGTTGGCGACTCGCCACCGCCGCTTGGCCAAAATCGGCCGGCTAGGCGGCTACCGCTTCGCTAGCGGCGGTCGGCGGTCAAAAGCGGGCCGTCGCCGCGGAGATGTGTTTGGCTTAGCCATGGCGGTGCTGGAGCTGGAAAGGAGGTGTCGAAGGAGGAGAGAAGCAATCGGAGGCCGGAAAGAGGAAAAGACGAACACAGGCTCTGCGACGCACACTGTGTAGAGAGGCGGCCGCATGTGGTTTGGAGGAGGCGGTGAAGGACGGTGCAGTGCGGTGGAGTCGGGGTGGGCCGAATCAAGGGAAGCGTGGCGGTGAGAGGAGGATGCGAGAGGAGGTAGTGGTCGGTGAGCTGCAGATGGCGCGGTGGCAAGATGCCCTGGCCTCGCCACCGACCGTAGTAGAGAGAGGAGAGGAGAAGCTAGGGATTTGACCAGGGATGGGGCGATTCGGCTGGGGGTGGGGATTTATTGACCGCACGGGATTGACAATTTTGCAATTTAGTCCTCTAAATTCTACGATATTGCAAAATAGTCCTTTCCTCTTGATTTTCTTTTGTTTAGACCCTCTAAAAGTCCATTTTCTTCGCAGTTTGATCCTACGTGTCCGTGGTGACCCATACATCTGCAGGTTTTACAACTTTACATTAAGCATTTAGCCATTTACATTAAATATATATGCATATTTGCTCATCTTTAGTTCGTTATCCTTATTTTTAATTCGGCCGCCTAGGCCCCCTAGGCGCTAGGCCCCACCTCGCCGCCCGCCTAACGCCTACTTGAACACTGGTAAAATACGATGATGAAGATTTGTGTCTTATTTTGTTATATTCGCTGCCTGTCTCGTTCTCTATATTTAGAGACATAATTTTTTACAGTTAAGATACCCTTACTCTAAAGGAGGTTTATGAAGCTCTATATGCAAAAGAAAAGATAAAAACTATGTTTCGAGCGAGAGCTCGAGTTCACATGCAAAAGGTTTGTCCGTTCAGAGTAGACCAGTCGAGAGGTCTCTGACCAATGATTCCAAAGGCAGAAGCTTGAGCAGATACAAATGTCATTCGAAGTCGAAGACCAAGAAGTCGTGCCGCTACTACAAGAAGGGTGAACACTGTTAAGGATAAGAAAAGGAAATAGATAAGGACTATCTTTAACAAGTCTCATGTTCCATCCCTTGGAGGCGTCAATTATATACTAATGAGTTAGAGAAGTCGATGACTACAATGCATGAAGAAATATAATCCCTCGAGAAGAATTCCACTTGGGAGTTGGTCGAGCTCCCGATTGAAAAGAAACCCATACGTTGCAAATGGATTTACAAAAAGAAGGAAAGCACATCTCTGACCGATCAGGTCAGGTACAAGGCAAAGCTTGTTGCTAAAGGATATAGCCAAATTCCAGCTATTGACTTCACAGATGCTTTTTCCCCGGTCGTGAAGCATAGTTCTATTCGGACTTACCTCGTATTGTAGCTATGCATGATTATGAGCTCGAGCTACTAGATGTTAAGATCGCATTCTTACCTGGGAGTTAGAAGAAGACATCTATATGGAGCAGCCGGAAGGTTTTGTTATTCCAGGAAAGAAGAATTTTGCATACAAATTGAAGAAGTCTTTTTATGGGTTGAAGCAATCACCCAGACAATGGTACACGAGATTTTACTCATTTATCATCTCTTAAGGCTTCAAAAGATCTGACTATGATAGCTATATTTATTTGAAGACCGTCAATAGTTCAACTATCTATTTGCTCCTATATATTGATGATATGTTGATCGCGGCAAAAGACAGCTGAAATATCAAAGTGAAAGACATAATTAAGCAGTGAATTCGAGATGAAGGATCCCAGTGCAACAAAAAAGATTCTTGGTATGGAAATCTTGAGAGGTTGTTGGTTTGAGAAGTTATACCTGAATCAGAGACGCTATATTGAAAAAGTGCTTCGTCCTTTCAACATGCACAAGACCAAATCGACTAACACTCTGTTAGCTGCACACTTCAAACTCTCTTCAACATAAAGTCCGCAAACAATTGAAGAAGTTGAATACATGTCAAGTGTTCCGTATGCAAGTGCAGTCCAATCGCTTATGTACGCCATGGTTTGCCCTTGCCCTGACCTATCTCATGCTTTGAGTATTGTCAACAGATATATGGCCAATCTAGGAAAAGACCACTGGAGAGCAATTCAGTGGATCTTCAGATATTTGAGAGGCACTTCTAATGCTTGATTGTATTTAGAAATATTAGCGATGGACTGGTTGTATATGTGGATTTTGATTTTGCTAGAGATTTAGAGATTTAGATAAGAGGAGATCTCTTACTAGTTATATATTCACCGTTGGAGGCTTTGTCGTAAGCTGGAAAGCTTGTATACGAACTACTTTAGCTCTTTTGACCATTGAAGCCGAGTATATGGCTATTTCAGATGCCTATAAAGAATTTGTTTAGCTACGAGGTTTGTACACCAAGCTTTGTGGAAATACATCTTGCACCAATATCCACTATGATAGCCATAGTGCTATTTGTCTTACAAAACACCAAATGTTCTATAAGAGAACAAAGCACATTGATGTCAGATATCACTTTATTCGTGGAGTTATTTATCAAGGTGATGTTAAAGTTTGCAAGATCAATACTCATGATAATCTAGCTAATATGGTGACAAAGTCAGTTCCTACCGCTAAGTTTGAGCTCTGCTCAGATTTGGTTGGTATTACTTATTAGTCCTTTCGGACATTTGACACACAAGAAGTGTTTTACAAGCTATTTGAGAAGTTCTTTAGTTATTTTTCGCTACAGGAGGAATTCGGCTTAAGGTGGAGATTATTATATTTTGTGATCCGAATCTGGTCGGGTCCGACCACTTGAATCCGATCAAGCTTCGCTCAAAAGATATATTTCGACCAGGATGAATGGTCAGTAATGTGAACTGGTTGGAGCTTATGATTGAGATCATTTTTTGTATCCGTGATGGACTCTGCACCGACTTGCACCATCATGGTGTCCAAAGGTGTTTGTGTCGATTAGAGTCAACGTGGCTACTCGAGGCACTTCCGACTTCAACTCGTTACTATTATCTTCTGAAACTCTGTTTCGTCTTCGAGCTTTGTGTTATTCCCGTCTTCGAGCAGATTACTGTTCCAGTTTCCAAGTAGGTCTCTGATTCCATTGTTGACTAGGACTTTGTTCTTTTCTCGTCTGGAACTCTTATTCTAAAGGTTATCTATATCCTTTGTAAGCCTTATGATACATAGGGTGCACAATACAAGTTATGTACATATGGAATACTCCAAGAGCGTTATGTAACTTCTCATCCATATAGTGATTTTGCCGATTGTGCGTTCGTGTTTTTTTTCTACAAGTTTTTTCACGTTAAATCTTTATCTCGTGATCCTGATTATTTTTCATTGTTTTTCATATCTCGTCGTGCGTTTTATATGAGTTAGTCTTATCGAGCAACTGGAGCGCTTAACCAGTCGTTCAATGTAGAATCTACTTATAGATTAGTTCTCAGTGACATGATGACATGACTTCGAGGACTGTGCCCTCTTTCCCCCATTCCATGCATGAATTAGTGCAAAGTAACATGCTTTCTATGTTCACAGAAAATATGGGGATTGCTGATGAATTAGCTCCAATGCACAGCTTGCTTTAGATCCGTATCATGCTTGATTCGTTATGACAGAAAGAAAGTTGATCCTTTCTACTGTTTTGCCATCCTAGCTGGGCTGTTGTCTCGTTGATTGTAATGCATGAACAAAAGTAGGGTCTTGCCAAAGTGTTTATGAAGTGAAAGAAAGTTTGTTAGGCCTTGAATGTTACTTTCCTTTGGGTTCTGTTCTGAACATTGTACATTTTTGCTAGGCTTTGCTTGGTTGTTTTACAGTACTACTACTATCTCCATATGTCTCTCTCTGTCAAATAGGCAGTGCATGTGTTTGAAAACTGATTAGCAAAAGTTGTTCCCTTCTGCGAACTTCCTGAAAAAAAACCTAGATTGATTTTCTTGTTGCTTAATTGAGTATGGATTTTGATACATCCATCTAGCCTCCTACTTACATCGTCCTAATGTTGTTTTTTCCGCTGGTGTCATATATCAGTGGGATATCAGAGGCAGCGCCCATGGTATATTGGCTGCTCATCCAATTGCTCCTTTCATCAGTATCCACCATGTGGAGCTTGTGGATCCCATATATCCTGGACTGAGCTCTCTTGAGAGTTTGGAGCTCTTTACAAAGGCTATGAAAATGGAACCCATGAGCTTCTTGCAGCGCTCAATTTTTTATGATAAAATGCAGAAGCTTACATTTGCTATCTCTTTGGGTTATGTTGTTCAAGTGTACCCCAATGTTCTTCTGCCTCGTGAATTGGAGCGATCTGAGCGGACTTACATTGCTCATAATAGGATGAGTCAGAGAAGTGAATTCGATTTTGACACTAAGGATATTCAGAAGTTTTTGTGCAAGAAGCCAGTCTTATTTTTCTTGAAGGATGTTTGGAAGGATGGAAACATAACTAGAGGCTCTTATATACGATCAAGTGGTCGGGATGACCTCAAAAGGAGGGTGTTTTGCTTCAGGTCACCCCCGTTACCTGACATAGACGAGATCCAAGTTTCTGCGTCCCCATTAAGCAAACGATGGCATCTGGTTTGTTCTAACATTCCTAGCAATATCTCCTTGCCTCTTTTAACCTTAACAATTGCTAATTACCATTCTGCTGGTATAGGCACCAAGAAGGCTATGCAGCGCGCTGAAAGGATCTGTTAATGGTACTCTGTTTATGTTTGTTCGGCAATGTGGACGTGGGACATTTGGCTCAGCTTCTGATTCTCTATGATTGATGGAAAACAGAGATGTATTTTTCTGTCCAGGTGATACCTTGGAAGATGTAGTTACCATCCTACATTCTTTGAATCAAGTGTTCTAGGGGCTCTTTTTCTGCCCCAAGAACTTGGCAGCAATCGACTGCTTGTTATACTTGGTAGTTGTTGAAGGTAGTTTCTGTATCTTCTGAGTAATTACATTGGAAAATAGATTATTAGTGTTAATCGTGAAATTTTCCTTTTTTGCTAATTTCTAAGGCACTTCAGGATAAAATTGGGACGCTTTCTCATGCTAGTATCATGTCTTGCTCGATCATTGTTGATCTATCCTGTGTGCAGTTCATGCTTATTAATGTTTCTTCACCCTTTTTGCCTACATTTCGTCAAGTGCAATGTATAGATAAATTGAGTCATCATCATGCATGTGCTGATACTTTTAACATCTTCAAAATTCAATCTGTAGGTTCCCAGCATAATTACGAACGCTACTTATTACATGAAAACAGCCTCATACTTATGTGCACCCTAATTACTCTGATTAACTTCATGTGCACTAATGCTTATCATGGTATTCTTAATGTTCTGTGTTGCACGTGACACTTTCACAATTGTATTGAGACAGTTGCATTTTTATTGCCTTTTCATATGGATAAATGAGGATTTCTTTCAGCCTTTAACTTGTTCTATCACAGTAGGTGAGCTAATAGGCAAAGGACTTGACCACAATGAATTGGAGAATTCCATCGTTTTCATAGTTTTTTGATGTCTAAAAGGATGCTGCTGCTGTTTTTACTACTTGTACACAAAGATGTTCATTCCATACAATTGTTAGACCTATTATCTTTGATCATGATTCATGAGGGTTGCAATTAATATGAGCAAGATAAACCTTTTCTTGGTCCATTTTCAAAAGTTTTCCTTTTCAACGATTCATTATGCTTGTTTTGTAGGAAGTAGGAACCAAAGGTTCTTTGAGGGTATGTAAATTGTATCATACTTTTCGTAAAAGGATAAAACTTTGTTTAAACCTTGGACTTGGAGCTCAATCGAATTGTTGCTAATTTTCTCTTCTTTTGTTTCCTTTTCGAAACAAAAGAAGGAAGATTGCACTAAAACCGGACAAAAATAAAAAACAGTGAATATAACTTGCTTGTAGGTGAATGATGGCCAAAGTAGCACAAGCTGACTGGTTAGACCGCCACATCTGGAAATTGTCCAGAAAAATCTGTAAATTTGCAGATTCCAAATTTCCACTAATAAAAAATAACAATGATTCATCACAACAAAATCCTGAACCTTCTCACATAGTCCTTCAAATCCTGTTTTCTAATCTATGCAGTCTTATAAAAAATTATCATTGGTTCATGTGACTGATCAACTAGTATAATTCAGTTTGCAGAGCATTTTTGTGAAAAAAAATCTGAGCTATTCTACTATTTAATTGTAACAATATTCATTAGAGGGATTCATGCAGAATGCGCTGGACACTGCAGTTGCATTTTCATTTCTAGTTATATGTTGGCAATATCAAATTGCAAGCACATGTTGTTTTTCTTAAGCTGAACTTATTGAGAAACTTTGTGGGAAGGTAGTGATAGATACAAGCATAAAATGCATGAGTAACTCAACTAGAACTGTCTTCAGCTACATCTATTCGATTTTATGAAGTATGCTGGAGTGGGACGCTTATCTGGCCACAGCCTTCTACAGCGTCAGTGCACAGTATTTTTCTGATTAGTAGATGGTGTTCATGTCAATTGTTGTCAACCTATTTAATTATTTAATCAATGGTTATTTGAATATTGGCATGTGCACATCTAAGTGAGATTTTGTTTTTTCTTTCTTGAATTTTGGGTTCAAGATCCTGTGTTTGTACCTGTGGGCTTTGATCGTTTTCTACCTTTTTTTACACCCCATTTTCTACTTTCATGTTTCCACATGATGTTTTGCTATAATTAGTGCTTCATGCTGTGATTGCAAATGTTCTAACTTTTGAACAACGTTCACTGGTGTATTCATTAACTTTATTGGCAATATTAATCTATCATAGTGCGATGCAAAAGTTGCCAGGTTGACTTGGCATTTGGAAATTGCCTTTTGTAGTAGTTGCTGATAGAAGAATTTGCTGAGGAACAAAGCTAAAAAGGAATACTGGTGGCTTTTGTTGTGGAATCTTCTATTTAAGCCACCCATGTATGATGGACGAAGGCTGGGTGACGAGTGAGACCTTTTGACTAAAGCTATGTTAGTCTGACTGAAATAACTGTCCGGCCTCATTCTTTGAGACCTGTATGCTAACCTTGATCGATTCTCCTCGAAGTGTGTGAATTCAGGTAAGAATGGTAATCCATTAGTGGTGGATTGGAGAGTTGTAACCTTTTCCCATACCCTATTTGGAACTGTGAATTGGTGTAAGCACAACACCCATGGAGGAGAATCCACTCAAATCTTATTCTTTTCCAGTTCCATTCCAACGAACTTTATCCGCTCTGACCCCTACCATCTGTAAAAATGGAGCAATACCTAAAGGGGACGGCAGCATATTATTACTTAACTTTTAGTTCATAAGGTCCAGTTTATAGCCCTCAACTCTGATTGCAGCAGCCTTAAAACCACTTATTTTATTGAGGCATGTCTGATGTTGAGGGTTTAAAATGGAAAATGGACCTTATGACTTAAGCTATATCCCCTTTGCAAATAAATTAGCTTAAGCTATATCCTATCTGAGCTAGTACTCTGCTTAATCTCGTCTCTAATGTCAAATACCTACCAATCTACCATTTTTTGTCAACAGATTATCTGATCTAGTTAATTTTATTTGAGGGTGTTAGAAATAATTTTGACTTAGAGTTCAACACGTAGTAGAGTCTGTTTCCGTGTGTAACTCAAGTTAAAGTTGTGCCTAACTTGAAGTCCGAATACGTATGCCAGTAGAAGAATATTAGCTTACATATTGAGAAAGCTTATAATCAGTTTTGTAAAGAAAAGGAGGGGGAGCAAGTAAGAGAATAGAGAAATTCAGAAATTCGCTTGTATTCTCTCATACATTTGTGATGTGTATGTTTTCTCCTGGAAAAAAGTTAACAAGTGGTATAAGAGCCTAGGCGAGAACCGAGTCACTGAAAAATATCGTCTCGGTGATTCCGTTTCGTGCTCATCTCACACGGCACTCCCGCTCACGGCGCTCGGTCCGACGGAACGTCACGTCGCATCGGAAGAAAAAAATCGTCGGCGATTTCTCTCGTCGTTTTTCACCGAATCCATCGCGCGACACTTCATCCCTAGTCCTCTATGCGCAGTCTCTCGTCGTCCGTCTCGATCCGCATGCAGCAGCACAGCGGTATCCATCGGCACCTGCGCCAAGGAAAAAAGAAAAACTTCTGCAGAAAAACTTAGCAGAGAAAAGTGAATTCAAGTCAGAGCAGCAGGTAGGAGAAAGGACTTTGGGAGCCATCACCCAGGGAACAAAAGTTAACAAGCAGTAGCCGAGCCGAACTGCTTCCGGTTTTCCGTCTCCGAGATCAAAACAGGAACGCGCAATAAAAGCCTGAGCCGAGGCGTGTTCGTCTCCAAAGATTAGCAATAGTAGCGCTAATAAAAGGCGTATGTCGCCTATCTCAAGATGACGCAGAGACAAGGAGCAAGAAGTCATCAAGAGAAAAAAAAAAGAGAAAAATTGTGTAGTTTCTTTCTCTCCGTTTCTTCGGTCCAAGAGCCACTTCAAAGTAGTCCGGATTCTTAAAGATCATATCACGTTCTCCAAGAAATGGTGTCACCGGTGACAAACCATCATCCAGTATAATGACGAAGGAGAGTTCCGTTATCTTGCTGCATTATCCGATGCTCACGACGAGCAATTATACAGTCTGGGCAATCAAGATGAAGTTGTACATGAAGACTTAAGGAGTGTGGGACGTGACCAAGAACAGCAACGTGGATGTGCGCAAGGATCATATGACATTGACGGCCATCTATCAGGGCATCCTAGAGGAGACGCTCTTACTACTGGTCGAAAAGAAGACGGTCAAAGCCGCGTGGGAGGCGTTGAAGACGATACATCTTGGCGCCGATCGTGTGAATGAAGCAAAGGTACAAACTCTCAAGACCGAGTTCGTGGTGCCCGGTTGACGATCATCGTCAACAAGATTCAGGACCTTGGCGAGAAGGTGGAAGAGTTATACGTAGTGAAGAAATTCCTTCGTGTTGTTCCCTCACAGTTTCTCCCTATTGCTTCGGTCATAGAGCAATTTGGAGACCTAAAGACAATGACCATGGAGGAGGTCATCGATCGTCTTAAGGCATATGAGGAACGCATCCGCGACAATAGTAACAATGGCGACGGACAGGTCTTGTTGACCCGCGCTGAGTGGGAGATCTAATCATCGAAGCGTGAAGGCGAGAATACTTCCAGCGGTGGTGGTCTAGGCCGTCATAATCGGAAGTTTGATAAGGCAAGAATGAGATGTTATAATTGTAACGATTATGGACACTTTGCTTCAGAATGCCCCAAGCCGAGAATGAAGAAAACGTTTCTTGCTGAAGCGCTCAGCGATAATGAATCAACAGTGCTCTGATGATGAGTTGAGTCAGGGACGTTGAGAAGATATGTCGCCGTCCAAACTCAAGTAAGATGAAAAGGAATCGAAACCTTGAGGAGATATGTCACCGTTCTGTGTCAAGTATGAGTTTAGTAAGTCGTAGTTGAGACCGACTGCCTCAATGTTTTAGAATTTTTGCATCTGGATGACTCGTACCGGTTGAGTTGAGTTCTTACATGTAGCTTGCATGTAGAATGCTTCATATGGAGGCGTGGCTGATAGTTCATAATGCATTGAGACTAAAACTAGAGTATGTCAAGTCAAGATTAAGGGGGGATTGTTAGAAATAATCTTGACTTAGAGTTTAAGACGTAGTAGAGTCCGTTTCCGTGTATAACTCAAATTGAAGTTATGTCCAACTTAAAGTCCGAATACGTATGCTAGTAGGAGAGTATTAGCCCATATATTGAGAAAGCTTATAACCAGTTTTGTAAAGAAAAGGAGAGGGAGCAAGTAAGAGAATAGATAAATTCAAAAACTCTCCTGTATTCTCTCAGTTTATTTGCGATGTGTGCGCTTTTTATGGAAAAAATTAACAGATGGTTACTGCTCATTGTTCTCCCAGTTTTTTTCCCGTCTGTACTGATTGTCGAAGAAAAGCCTGCTGCTAAACTAACATATGAACTACGATGTCGACTGCGATGTGCTCTCCAAAAGCAAAATAGTTAACCTGCAAAATTTTTGCAGTGTTATTTTCAGTAGCATGCTGTTGCCTCGAGCATGGCAGGACCGTGGTCACTTGTGAAGGCCCCAAGGCCTCCAGCAACATATCTCCGACTCCGAGTGCAGGTTCCTTCAGATCTGCGAAACTGCTTTTCTGACTACTCTGCCTCTCCTGCCTCGTCTGGTCCGACTGCAGTTGCTGCGCTCGTATCATCTCCATCTATCCACTGCTTGTTTCATTGCTACGCCCTTCATGATCTAAGATCTCTCGTGCTCTGTAAATGCAACGTTGACAGCTGGGCTATTTACATGTTTCAATCGGGGCCCAATCTTTTAGGCCCATCCAGGCCCACATAGTCAGCTTTCTCCTGACTTTCCCTAGCTTAAGATTGGGCTTCAAATTTGGCGGATGGTTGCATAGGAAATTCTTTTGCCAATCCTCCAATCCTAAACACATCCTCTTAAAGGGCATGTTCGGCTGGTGAGAAGTCGGACGGCTTTTGACTTTTACTACAGTACCTAACTTTCAAACAGAGTATTGGCTCAAGACGGGGTCTACAAGTTAAACATAGTACACGTTAAAAGGCTAATATCTGTACCAGCTAAAATCGTAAGAGAGTATCGGTCTCTCCGTAATCTATACCGTAAACATCTAAAATTCAAAATTTTCAACCAAAAATCATAAGCCGCAGCCAAAAAAACGCTCCCAAAGCTTGCTCTCGAGTCTGGACTTTCGGGCTTCTCCTAGTACGATTGGAGGACTCTTTCCAACTAGTTTGGCTGCTACCAAATCCTCCGTGATCACGCATTTACGCGATGTAGGCTCCTAACAAGTTAATTATTATTCGATACCGTTGTGAGTAAAGAGAGCCTGAATTTTGGATCAAGGACCACACGAACGAGTTTCCTGTGTAAAATTCCTGCAGTTTTTTCTTCCAGGGACTTGCAGCCTGCCACTTGTCTTGTGGTGTGCATCCAGGCTACGTTTCGTCAATTCTCTACCTAACTGCTCCTCTCTCAGTCTTCTCCCACCCCTTTCCTCCTGCTATTATGCCCCAGTAGGTAACCGATTCCAATGTAAAAGTAAACGCTGCTCTGTCGCGTGGAGCCGGGGGAGTAGTGCTGTTACTGTTCACCACGAGCGATGCCAAAGTACAATTTGGTTTGACATCTTTGACCGGTGCAGCCTGTGGCATGTTTGAAAGGCATGAATTTCGCAGGAAACGATCCGACTCTTGCGAACGAGTCCAATTGCAGTGCAGGGTTTTTGCCATTTCTCTCATTTCTTGGTCGGAATTTAGAGACAAGTGACGTTAACAGTACAGCTTTATAATTTTTTTTTGTTATGGTTTATGGTTTTTGGGTGCTCTGTGAGAGAGTATGGGGTAACAAAAACGTGTGGTTTCGGCGGATATAAATAAAGTCGTTACAGTGTGTATTACAATCAACTTGTAGGTCCTAACTTGAAAAGACATCCCGTTTGAAAGCTATTTACTGTAGAAGAGCCGAAAAACAGGTTTTAGAAGTTAAAAAAAAGATGCCCTATGTTTGAAAAGACACCTCTAGACCTTTGTTAAATTTAAACTATTTTCTATAAAATCCTTGTAAAGTTTCTGCATTACAAACATGCCTTTAATTCACCATTCACTCTAGTCATATATGGCACGATTAGCTGACCATTCTGCGAGTGGCGACCTTGGCAGTCAACAAATTGGCCAAGAACTTGCGCTCTATATGCACGGGGGCTTGTTAAAGAGTGTTTGAGCTTAAGTCCGAAGTCACCGAAAGCTTAAGCCCTTTCAAACGTGGAAGACCTTGCCACTGTTGAGAGACCAAACTCACACCTAAGAAGAGTAATTTTCGATTCGGTTGGCTCAAATTAAAAGGCATCTGTAGTTCTGGAATTACTTCCAAAATGCATCAGAATTACAGTTTCAAGTGTTTAAGCTAACAAAACCTTTTATTTCCTGTAAAAAGTCATCCAAGATGGTGAAAAGACAGGGTTAGAACCTTAAGTGCAAACAGCTATCCAAACAGCTATCCTTTTATTAGCCTTTTTTTCATTCGCTTCAACTAGGAATTTTACAGGAAACCAATTTGATTCCCATAAAAATCGGTAGAAATTCCTGCGTTCCAACCAAGTCCTACGCGTTCATATCATTTATCCTCCTACTTCAATTACTGCACATAGTATACAGCTCTCATATCATGGAGAAGAGAACTTGTTATCGGTGGCTTCAGAGGACAGTACATACAGATTCAGAACACATATTCAGGAAACTGTCTCGTTTCACCAATAATCAACTGTGCAACGTTGCGTACGATCCAATCCAAAACGTGCACGAAGAGCCGGAATTAAAGGGGATTTGTTCGTATGCTTGAAAGTTTAATGGCGTTCTTCGAATTTGATGATGTCTCACGACATGTGGGCCCCGGACCCGTATGTCAGTGAGACATCATGGGGCATTTGAGCAAACGCCATTAAACTTTGGGACAAGGAAGCAATTTTTCCGGAATTAAACTACCCACACGGCCACACCTAACCTATTTTTAACGAGTCCGGCAGCAGTAATACAACGGGTCCTCAGTTACTCGTAGCGATCACCAAACGTGCCGCGGCTGTTCATCTTTGACTCCGAACAATCCAGTTGCTGAATCGCACACGCGCACGACACTGAAGTAGCAGCAGCGCTCGTCGTTTCCCGCCGGCTCAACCAAACCGCAGTTAAAGTACGTAAATACTACCCGACTTACGTGAAGAATCGAAACAATTCATCCATTCACGCAGATCGATCTGGATTTCCGGTGCCAAATTCCACCTCTGAAACGTACTCTTAGCGCGGAGCTAAGAGTCGTGTGCTGGTATTGCTCTGAATTTCTGATAGCTGCGGCCACTACGGACAACTGATGGTTACGTATGGGCGCCGGTGCCAAGCAAATGTCCTTAGTCCTTAGCATTTAACGCCAGCCGTACTATTAGAAACAACTGAACAGTCTTAGCACTTAATACCAGCCGCACTAGTAGAAGCAGCTGAACAGATCAAGTGCAGTGCTGAACAATAAAGTCTCCCAAGAAGCTCAAAGATTGTGTAATTGCTAGAATGTTATCATGGAGTCCGGCTCAGCTGCAGGGCTTTCAGGACCGTACCGTTTTCGCCGTCGTGTGAGCGGCAGTGTCAATCTTGAAAGAAAAGAAAGAGGCAGAGGGCACGGCGAAGCTAGAACGAAAAATACATATAATTTCTAACATTATGCTAAATAGTAATATATCTGATAATTTTTAGTATCAATATTTTAATATAGCCGATGGCAATATATGATGACAAAGAAGTAGTGATCGAACTGCTTACCAAAATGAAAAAAATCTGATAATAATACTAGTTAGTTGTAGTAAACTGAAAAACTAAAGACGAAATCACAGACAAAGGTTAGTTGGTATTAGTAAAATATATCATTCGACATTAATAACCTATAAATAAAAGCATTACCTTTTAGACATTCATAAAACGTCGAACCACAATATCATTGGTAATTTTCTTCAATTCTTGTTTCTCCACATAGCAAATAAGGATGGATTATTTTAGGCTATGGCTTATGGGTTATGACTTTTGAATTCTGGCTGTTCACGTGAGAGATTACGAAGAAAGATGCAGTCGTATGTGATTTTTGCCGGTATAACTGAAGTCGGTATAATGTCTACTACAATTGACTTATAGACCCCGTCTTGAAAAGATGCACCATTTGAAAAGCAAGTTACTATAGCAAAGTACAAAAACCAAAAACTTAAAGCCATGCCGAATCCACCCTAAGTTATCATTCATAAAATCATCACTAATTAATTGAAAACCTCAATTAGATATTTGTATGTTCAATAATTCAAGAATAATATAATAAAAATATGTATAGTGGCTTATTAATTGATATTGTGGTCAAATACTGTAGTTTTGTCTCTGATTTGCAACGAGCTAGGCGTGTATTCTAAAAACCAAAACTGAAGCGCTAAGTCTTAACCCTACAATTTGAAAAAAAAAATAAATCAACAATTATCATATTAAAAACTCATTTCACAAAATTAGCCACTGTTCTTGAAACAAATTAGAAGAATTGAGAATAATTTAGTGCAAAGTACATACTGACCTGGTGGGTCTAAGCTTTTTTCGATTGGTGAGGGCACAAGGCAATAGGGACCAGGCAGCACTGCTGTGAAATGGCAAGTGAGGGCAATCAATGACGCTGATCTCTCTCGTTCTCCGGTGAATGGTCGCTGCCTGGCTTGGGTGCGGAGGGCGTGGTACATATCTCCTATCTGACTGTGCGAGACAAGTAGGCGTAGAGGGCTGTTGTAAGATGACACGCTTCAAGATCGATCAAATGGATGTCGTGGCTTGTTGCGGCCCTCTCTCGTAGGGTGGCTCAAAGGTTGGCTCGACCTATTGCAGTTGTCTCATGGGCTGAGGGACAGTGGAGACTCCTCGTGAACTGCTGCTAACTACTGAGAATTTGAGTTGCTAGTGCTCTTTTAGTTTGGCTTCAAGGAAAGAATTAGGTGCATCGAGTTTTGGTTAGGTGGTTCACATATAGGTTAGAGGTGTTGATCCTGCTAAATGTTTTTTAAACCTAATGTTCTGTAACAGGGGTGAACCACGTTGGTTCCACCCCTGGCAGAGAGGACGAATCTGATCCTTCGTTACATATGACTCAAAACATTGATGTAACTACTATGTGGGGGTGAAACTCTGACCTGCACTATCTGATACCCTGCTATTCTGAAATGGACCATTTGTGTGTCTGTAATCAGGTGCCAGCTAGTTAGTGTGTAATATTGACTTTATCGAGATAGAGTGCGCGCGCTCTCTATCTCAGTCTCCTTCACCTCTCTCAGCCCCTTTCCGTCTACGTGAAAAAGGAAAGGGGCATCCTCTCACTTGAGGATTGAAAGTTCAAGTCGGTCTCGTTACTGTCGTCCGTCCCTTTTCTCTTGGAGGCCCCATGGCTACAACCCGATGGGAGACGCCATTTTTTCTGCCTTTTCATTCGTCTCCGACGTGTCCACGAAAGGAAGATGTAAAAATTATTATTGGCTCTTTTGTTAGGTTTATGGTTGGTTTTTTAAAGTAACTAACTTTTAAACAAAATGTCTTTTTAAGACGGAGTTTACAAATCGATTATAGTACACTATTCTAACTTCACCTATATCAGTCAAATCGTACGCGAACATCTCTCTCTGCATCCTCTCTTACGAATAACCAAAATTTAAAAATTTAAATCAAAAGTTATAAACCTCAGTAAAAAAAAAGAATCCACCTGTTAGCTTTGGCTTTGGCCCCATTGGCTTTGGCTTTGGCGCGCGTAACCGCGTGATACTTGGCGCGGGGAGAGCCACTTGTGTGGCTGATTAGGCTTTAATCTGAGTTTGCCATGCGGTTGTGAGTGTGGCCAACAGCGATGCCGTGCCATCGGCATGCATGCTGACAATACGATCCTTTCGGTTGCTCTTCTTCCGAGAAGGCATCATTGTTGGGGCTAAAAAAGGTGACTGTGACCCAGGAGCTTGGTTAACCTTAATCTGCCTGGTTAAATTTAATTATGCAAGGGTAAATTTTGTGATCGTTTTTTTATATATAAAAAGGGTAAACTGTGTGCCCCTTTTGGGCGGGCAACGCAAACGTGCAGGATCTCCACTATGATATTATCATTAGGTCCGATGTGCTTTTGCTTACCCACCCCTCTACGATGAATAAATTACCATGTATTTGTGTGGACATATGTATTTGTGTGGACATAATCTGACGTCTAGTCTGATTAAATCAACTAGACGCTCTATACGCAGCTACAAACCAAACCACGCACTTAGTTCTGAATCTCAAAAGTAAAATACAAATACAAATTTCCATTGAGGCCTTGCACGAGGCATCCAAATTCCTCAGGCAGCCATCCCGAGGCAGGACAAGAGGTGAGGCAGCATCGGACATGAACAGGGGAAGCGAGGGACAAGGAAAGGGAATGCCTTGAAAATGGAAGATGACAGAGCCAGGTCAAAGTGACGAGCACCGGTCGGTCAGCTCCCCGGTCAAACGTCACGGCCAAAAATCAGATGCGCTCTAGCTGTGCGCGCACGCACGAACAGTTCTTCGCCGCTCGAGTTCACATTTCACGGCGGTCACTGGCTAACGACATGTCGGCCGCGCCTGTGTTAGTACTAACAGTAATTGACAGCTACATGCTAACTCAATTGGTACTGGTAAAAGACCAATTCTTACTTGCGCGTGAAAGGGCCTTTCTCCATGTGTAACCGTCAACAATTGGCCGGCTTGAGCAATGTATTTGACTTCAAAAGTCGGGCAAAAAAAAGGCAACGCACTTAGGGCATGTTTGATACGGCTTGTGCCTTATGGATTTTGGCTGAAATTTTTAAATTTTAGCTGTTTGCGACAGAGATTATAGAGAGATATTTGCTTGTGATTTTTGTTGATACAAATGTTGGGTTTTTAACATGTACTATAATTAATTTGTAGACCCGTCTTAAGAAAGTACCCCGTTTAAAAGTTAAGTACTATACCAAAAACCAAAAACCACTTTTAAAAGCCGTAAAGAACTGAGCCTTAATCACCTGTTCTAACAACTCCCATTTGGACTTAACTATGTTCGCTTAATTACTCCCTGTCTGCTGAGTCTGTTCTAAACAGATGTCATGCCGGGCGTTTGACAAGGTCTTTAACACACATCCTTTCACCATTACTTTCATCAATACTCCAAAAATCATACTGAAATTTGTCAAAGGAAAATAATGTGGAAGATTTTTTTTTTATGGAAAAATATTTGCATGTAACAAACTGAAATAGTTTAGTACGGCAGTGTTTGCTAGAGGTCAAAGCTGTAATACCACGGCTGTACACAGTGCAAAATCTGAAAAATATCATCTATTTAGGGGCAAAGGGAGTAGCGTCGTTGCCAATGGATATGCATGGATATCTGTCCGTACTATCACCAGCAGTCAGGTCGGTCAATTGTTGAGTACTAACAGAACACGTCCGCGCTCGATTGATCGTCACAAATTCCTCAGCCGAAAATCTCGATCTCTCTGACCGTACGTGTACACCTTCTGGAAACGTATTGGAAATCTGACTGTTCTGCCGAAAAAAGAAGATATATAAGAAGCTTGGCGATCGATGCTACACTACAGTGAAAGTTTGGAACAGGAGACATGAGCTGCACCGGCCGTGGCCGCACGCACGTGGGGAAACGGGCGTGCCGCAATTTGTCTGTCGCGCACGTGTGGCTGTTTGGGAGACGACAAAGCTCGGAGAGTTCTTGCACGCAACAAACGCATGCAGAGTTGCAGAGCCTTATCCATGAGCAGATAACAATTCGGCAGCTTGGAAGCTCCGTTCCTTCTTTTAAATTTTTAGCTTTTATCTTTTGCTATTTCAAAAATATTAAAAAAACAGAATAATTTTTTAAAGAATTTTTTAAATAGCTATCTAAGTCTAAAATCATATATATTATCTATACTATTCATCATCGTATAAAAAAATATAGATAAAAACCATCAGTTGCAGCTCAAATATACTGGCTAACTCGTGTTCGGATTTTCGGGGATTGAAAGGAAAAAATGGCGTCTGGGCAAAACTCGGAAGGGAGACTTCATTCGGATCATCTTCGTCAGCGAGGCCGCACTCGCAAGCAAATACAGAGCATAGAGGTACAGACAAAACGCATATAAAAATTTCATCGATGAGTCGCCGTGGATGGATTTTTTGGGTGAAATGCAAAGTACTATTTGTTTGGAATGTACGGATTTTGCAGGAAGTTCATGCGAAATTTTTTATAGATATAGCGTCTTTTATAGGAGCTTATGTCCAATCGACACGTAGTACTATTTGTTTGGAATGTACGGATTTTGCAGGAAGTTCATGCGAAACTTTTTATAGATATAGCGTTTTTTATAGGAGCTTATGTCCAATCGACACGTAGTACTATTTGTTTGGAATGTACGAATTTTGCAGGAAGTTCATGCGAAACTTTTTCTAGATATAGCGTTTTTTATAGGAGCTTATGTCCAATCGACGCGTAGTAAGATTTTTTTCACTAGCCGTAAGAATCCAATGCATGAAAAGAGAGACAAGTATAGCCGTAGCTTGCAAAGAGAAGCTACAAAAAAATGAGACAGTTCACCAGAATAAATTGGGAATCTCATATCTGGTGCTGTTGCTTGTGTAGGTTTTGATAATACAATGCAACGCGAGTTCAAAAGTTCGTTGCGGAAGTAAACAAATGTACTGTACAATTAATTATTGTATGAGTTGCTAGCTTGTTTCGCATAAACATCTCGGGGTCAATCGACCTGGTGATTTTAAACACAGCGAGAGCACAACCTCTGAGTGAGAATTTACAAAGAAATCAGGAACTCTCCACCGAGATCAAATCACATACCACAATCGAACTCAGAACAGAGCAATACCGAAGCGCACGACAGCAGGATTTAGACTAGCTTCCTTTGCAGCTTTCCGCATTTCTCTAAAATGCCACTCTGCCGCTTTCCCAGAAGCTTCCTCCTCTTCTTGCTGTCCAAGCCTTACAACCACCTCGCAGGCCTCATCGTCTTCGGCATCTCCCGACCGCTCTTGACCTCAGCATCGCCTGTGCCTAGTCCGGTCATCTCATGCCTTGCCACGACTTAGCCTCAAAGTCATGCAGCCATTACAGACAAGAAAACATTACATAACACCGCTCGAAACACTGTAATCATATATTAGCATCAATGAAAAGTACTTAAAGCATACACCTCCAAAGTCGTAAACGTCCTACAACCGGTCATAATAGTAGAACATGACATGCACAGAACCTACGACTGCTACACGAGTCTATACGACCACCCCAGTGGTCCATACGACTGATTCCCAGAGGTTACGACCGCTTCAGGAGCCCATACAACCATTTAGACTCGAGCTACGACCACGGCCAGGGGTTCTAACATGGTCGAAGAGACTTCCGCCCACGTCTCCCCACGCTACGACCGCGTCCGACTGCGTCTGAGGCTTCTGACCAAGTCCGACTTCGTTCAACTTCCAACGTGGTTGTAGTCTGCTGATCTTTGACCGCAATGGTCGAAGCTTCGACCTGCGACCGCTTCTCGCTGTAACGTGGTCGAAGACCGCCGACTACCCAACATGGTCGAAGACTGGTCTTCGACTACCGACCATAGCGCGCTACAACGTGGTCGAAGACTTGACTTCCGATCACGGCCAGTCAGCGCCTCCGACTTCCGACCTTCGGCAGTGGTCGTAAACTCGATTTTCTGCTTCCAACTTCCAGTGAAGTGGTCATAAAATCGTCTGCTGGCTTCCGACCACGGCCAATATGGTCATACACCATTCGGCTGATTTCTGACCATGGCCAACGTGGTCGTAACAGCGTTCGACCATGGCCAAATGCGGCGACTAACTTTCGTCACTGCTAACGTGGTCGTATTTGCCGACGACCACTGTCAACCTGATCGTACAGGCTTCCGACCACGCCAAGAAGCTACGACTTAGCAGAAAATACACAACTCAAACTAAATCTTTCTAAAATAAGTGTCAATTACTCATCATAAATATGTGGTCACCTCCACATGGTCTCTCAGATGCCATGATGGAGCTGTTATGTAATGGATCAATTAGTCTTTGGGTTATGCAATGCACAAGGCACAGGCGGCATGGAAACCTGTAAGCTGGGCTCTGAATGAGTTTGTGTTAGCTGTTGTCATGAACTTGCGATTGTTGTAAACTTTGTGATGTTGTCTTAGTGTGTTTGTAATCCTTAAACTTCATATACTTTGTTTCTGATTTTCTTGCATCCTGTGTCCTATTTTTCCTTTATTTCTCCTCTGATTTGGGCCATATTTTCTCTCTATTTTTTGTGGCCTGTTTTCTCTGTTTCTAGGCCTAATTTTGTCCAAATTTCATCAAAAATTCAAATGGTAGTTTGAACATTTTGACAGATTTTTTTTACCGAAAGGACAAAATTTTGTTCCATTCATCTCTTTCGCCGATGGACAAATTTTTTTTTTTTTTGCAAAACGAAATAGTTTTCCCTGAAAGCAACCAGCCCTAAGGCCGGTGTTCACTTAATTTAATCGGCAAACTATGGAGCTATATATCTCCCAATGTGAAAGGACTGGCAGTTGGTCGGCGCAAGCAGACGATCCCTGCACTGTCGCACATCGAATTAACCCGGTTTGCCATTTGGAAGGATTTTGGACAAGGACCGTGTCCTTACGAATGCATCAAACGTAACTAAATTTTGGACAAGGACCGTGCCCATACGACCGGATCAAACGTAACTGAATTGCCCAAGGGATGTAGTTAAACGCTAACGTGCACAAATCATACAGAACTCAAGTATAATCGATCGATACCACAAACGTGCAGCAAAGCAGTTGGGTCTGTTTGGCGCGGCTGCGGTTTATAACTTTTGGCTGAAATTTTTAAATTTTAGTTATTTACGATAGAAATTACGAAGAGCTAGATACTCGTTTGCGATTTTGGTTAATACATGTATTAGGCTTTTAACGTGTACTACAATTAATTTATAGACCCTATTTTAAAAAAATATCATATTTAAAAGTTAGATACTATAGCAAAAACTAACTACCGCTAGCTTTGAAGGAAATTAACAGGAACGTCACCCGCGCGCGGGCAGCACACGCATGATACCGTTTTTTGACGTGCGGACCGTGCGTTTCACGCATTTCAGAGCCCCACGAGGCTTTTTTTTTTTTTGCAGGGCAGCGCAGGTGGGAGAGGCGGAAAACCGGCGCGCAGATTAGGTCGCCGCAGCTTTTCCCCCAAGGCCGCCTGCCGCGCGCTCGCAGGAATCATCAGGCCGAGGATATGTGGACGCGTCGCGTCGTCAGCTTCGGCATCAGCGTACGGATCTGGGAGCATTCCGGCGTCAGCTTCGTTGGGCTGCTGCGTGCTGCGATGCCCAGACTCCGAAGAGGCAAGTGCGACGCAATGCCCTCAGCCTCAGGCAAAGCTGCTAAGAGCATCCACACTGTTCTCTATATTTAGCCTCTAAGGGGGCAGAGGGTATGCTTGGAGGCTTGCGAGAGAGAGAAAAAACTGTCTCCAGTCTTTAGAGGCCAGCGCCAACGAATAGAAAAATGAAAGAAATTAGTGAAAAAGGATGGATGGATGGAGTGCTAACATTTCTCTAATTTTTTATTACAGTTATGGGCTCGATTTTCCTCTAAATATTATGGATACTCTAAGGTGTAAAAGGTCTCTGCATCTGCACGTACTTCATGGTGCCGCCCTGCTGCTACACTGATTGCTAGAGTGCAAGCGCTAGCTAGCTAGTGGCCGGGTATTTGTTAATGATTTCAAACCTTGGCCATTCCAAATAAGGGGGGCTGGGTTTTACTTCCTTTTCTTTGGCTAAGGTTGTTTATGCTCGAAGAGAAATTCAAATTAAATAGAGTGGGTGTTGGCGACGGGCGCATATTGTATAGGTTATGTTTTGGAGATATGTGTTAAAAATCGCTTGCTCTATGCCCATCGCATGGTAGCGTGGGTGTGAATAGGACATGTATGGATGGATCAGATGCTGTTGTTGTTTATCAACGCTTAATGAAATTAGTAGGCTTAAAAAATGAAATTAGTAATTCCGGTTGAAAGGACAAATTAAGATTGTTTTTAGAACCGAAAAGACAAAAGAAATTGACGAGCAAGGATGGTCTTATAAGATTTTTTTTTTAGAACTGAAGGAGCTGTGAGGGAAGCTTAACGCGGGAGAATAATTTGATTGTGATTTAACATGCTTAATTGAATAGAATAGACGTTGAAGAACTGAACACAACATCTCCGCTTTCTTTAAAAAGCACATCCGAAGTGAACCAAAAGAAATCAGAAAACGACGAGACAGAGCAATTAAATTGATCAAACCAGATGTATCCATGAGCAAAATAAAAAAATGGAAGAGAAGATGGGATGATAAACAAACTAAATTTAAAAAAAAATGAAAGAGAAGACGGGATGACGCATGCAAGCTTGGGTCACAGGTTACTCTACATACAAATATTTTATTTTTCATGGGAAATATTCCTGTTCAGTTACTTGCCCTGCTGATCCGATCTAAATATATTTTTTTTAGCTAGAGGTTACCACCGTCGTTCACAACCTGTTAGATCTGAGTTGAGTAATTATGGTAAACTGCCATTGACGTGCATGCATCCCATCAGAAAGTGACGCCGCATCACACCTAAGTGGATGAGTTAAAAAGAGCGCGAAGTAGCTAGAAAAAAGCCAATTAAAGTCACAACAGTTGCGGATTAACACGCCGCCAATGTGGCCAGGAAAGTTGGGCATCTACTTGCAAATGGGTGGGGCCCACATTTGATTAATGATAAATGGGATTATACATTATTAACAGGCGGTGGTGATCTGACAGTACCGAGGGATGCAGGTAAATTTACCTATCAATTTTACTCTGTGTTTTACTGAATAGGGAATAGAATGCATGATAGTATTATGGTCAGGATTGCCCGGGCTACATTATGGTAAAAGCTGGCTGTATCGTGGGCTCTATAGATAGGGACGTCTGAGCTCAACCCAACCAGCTGCTATAGGATGATGATAATTTTCTTTGACCCAACATAAGGCAAATTTCAGGATGTCTAAAAGAAGATCTCTCTTTGTTACTAGCTTTAATAATGGAAAATTGACCTCATCAACACATGAAAAAAAAACAAAAAAAAACTTTCTCTGAAATCAAGACCAAGAAAAAAAATCCAATACACACTTCTTTTTGAAGGGGTCAATACACATATCTAGTTGGTAGGACGATGTAGATTAGTTAAGAAACTTTTTTTCTACGATGAGTGTAAAAAAAGTTTACTACTATTCAATTCAATGATTATATATATACATGGGAGCAATTGTGAAGGGCATATATTCGTGGTATCAAGGTTTTATACAAAGTTAAATCCCATATAATTACTACTTTCTAACTATTATCACTGAATGTTCTTCATGAATTGTTTGTTCCTCTCTGGGGCCTAAAGGTATCAGGTATTTGAACAATCTGTTCTACTAGGTAACGTAGCTGTTACCAACTTCAACGACGTCTTGTTAGCAATGTTCACCGCAGGCTGCAAAAGCTCTCGACGACGACGAGAACAAAAGTAAAATAAGATAGGAATTAGGAACCCTAACAAGTATATGATGTACTAGTTCGAGTACTTTATTGCAATAAGATAGCATTAGCAGTTTAATTAAATAATTAACTAATATGGTGATTTGGGAGGGTGGCTTTTACATCCTCAAGGCATCATCAATCATTATCCTCAACCCGGCAGATCATGGGTGAGTGCAGGTGGGATAGTGTGCTTCCTCTTCTCTCACCCTTAATTTCAGCACATTCCCAGCCTAGGGTATTGCTACACGCACACGAAATGTTACCAGAATAAGAAACACCCAGGATCCAAGGAGGCAAAACCAAATAGCATTGATGTAAGTTTCTATACCAAGGAGTGTGGAGTATTTGTACCATTGTATGTATTACGTTATGCATTCACTTATACAATTGGATACGGTATATTTTCGTAGATAAATAGATGGTGAAAATAGGGCCATGACTCAAAGTTTCAACCACATAAGCGCGCAATGTACTATTCAACCACAAATGAGTCATAAAACCAACAGTGTGAGGCTCAAAATTTTCATTGTACATGAGCACCCATCACTTCTCCCTGATTAGGTCATGCATGCATTTGTAGACAATTATATGGATGGTCAAATTGGGGATCCATTTGCTATCTTTACGAGTTATACGCAGTTGCGTAGGATTGCTATGGCCCTGTTCTTTTCAGCTTCTAAAAGTTGCTTTTCGGCTTTTCTACAGTAACTAGCTTTTAAACGAAGTATTTTTTCAAGATAGGGTCTACTAGTTAATTATAGTACATACTTTACTGACTCCATTTATATCGGCAAAAATCGCACATAAGTTTCTGTTACTCTGTAATCTCTCGTACAAACAGCCCAAAAGACACAAGTCGTAGTAAAAAATCACAAGTCACAGCCAAAAAGAACAGGTCATATGCCATGAACCCATACACGAGGCACAAACTCTCATTGTTCTGGTACGAATAAATTGTGACCATAGCAATGCTGCAATTCAACTCCCTGGCCCCCCGAGCTCTAAAATTTATTTCCATGTGAAACGAAATGCCAATCCCCGTCTTGCCCATACACTAACTTAAGTAGGGGGATAATAATTGGGAGTGGTTAACTTAATTAATCACCAACATTTTTGCCTAATCATTAAACAAAAGGGCCACATGGCCATTTATTACCTGGAAAGGGAGGGATTACCACAACATGCCAATGCATGGCCATTTTTATACTCCTCTGCCCACTGCAAGCACACACAGCATCACCACTCAACTGACATGACACGTGGGCCAGTGGTGTTTGCCTCTGGGTCGCCGGGTCGGTTGGCCTGGCGAGTGGGGATGGGGTCCGCGTTAATCCCGGGCACGTTCTGCACCTCTTTCGCTCTCCGGAAGGGCCCACATTACAGCTGTTATAATGTGGTCTTGTCTGCCTCCTCCTCTCACTCCTATTTCCTTTTTTTTTTCATTTATCCTAACTAATTTTGTTTATCCTGTATTTTTTTGGCTTTGGAGATTTAGTGGGTGCTCATTTTTACTTATAAATCTGAGTTTATAGCTTATTTAATATTATTTTGGCTTTTTATACTGTAGTTGATGCTAGATTTTTCAACGTAATTAACTATAAAAAAGAAGAAAAATAGATTATATCATCACAGACAATAAAAAAAGAATAATAAAAAAGAAAAGATAAAAAACCTCTAAAAAACTAACGCCAAAAAAGATGACATTAAGAAATCTCGCTGTAATTGCTTTGCTACCAATCCTCCAATGGTCCTTGCTCCTAACTAAGGTTGGTCAAGATCACCAGCGCAACCAATTGCTTCTAACTCCCTTAGTTTTACTTTTATCTGCCCCTTTTTTTTTCATAAAAGTGTTGTGATGATGACTAGAATTGGCAAAGGTTACACATCTAAAAAGTTAGAAATAAAAATAGGATAATATATGACTAAATATTCCGTGGGAAAAATAACTGAGATCGATCATCACAGAATCCAACATATTCCCCTATGGGGATTGAGGTAGGGGAGTTTAGAGGGGTATTTATGCTCCTTTCCCTTTTACCACAAGCCTCCCCTTTCTCGCTCATCCAACAGTTACTACCTCATCCTTTCCCTCTCCTTCGTCGCCAGTTTCTCTCTCTACATTTCCCTCTCCCTCTCCTCGTCCTTTCGGTTTTAACCAGTAGTATTAGGCAGGGAGGTAAAGCCCCCCTGACAGCGCAGCATCTCGTTTGTTTTATCTCCCTCACCATCCCGGGCACACAACTCTTTCTTCTCTCTCTCCTTCCTGTACTCAAACATTTATCAACTTTCACTTCTCCATCTTCTCTCTCCTTCGCTCTATCTTCCTCCCCTTCATAGCTATCATAGAGTGTGTTTGATATAGCTATGATTTATAACTTTTAACTAAAATTTTTAAACTTTAACTGTTTGAGACAGAGATTATGAAAAAAGAGATACTCACGTACGATTGGTTGATACAGATATTGTGTTTTTAACGTATACTACAATTAATTTATAGACTCCGTCTTAAAAAATACTTTGTTTAAAAGTTATATACTATGATAAAAAATTAAAAACTATTTTTAGAAACCCTTAAAGCACAGACCCACATTCTCCTCCTCCCACACTCTCCTCTTTCTCTCTCCTTCATCCACCCTATTATTTATTGCAGGCTTATTGATGGTATCTTAATTCTTTTTTCCCCTCTCCTCCTTCTCTTCTTCCTTCTCTCTTCTCTCTTGCAGAGTATCATTTTTTGCCAGCCTACTTGTACTAGTGCTCGCTCCCCTCCTTCTCTTCCTTCTGCCTCTTCCCCTTTCTTTCCCTCTCCTGCTTTGCTTCTCTCTCTCTAGCTTCTCTTTCCAGTTGTCCTTGCCTCCCATCCTTTTCACCTCCCTCTCATGTACTGATCATTCCATCACCTCCATTCCCCAGTGGTAACACTCGGCTACGTGCACGAGTGCGTGTGCGGGAGCAGGAGGGGGGAGGTATTATCATGCAGCAGCAGGGAGGAGGCGGCGCGGCGCAGCAGTTCGGCGTGCAGCCGCCGCCGGAGATGCAGTCATTCTCGCCGTCTGGCTGGGCCGGTCAGCCGATCTCGCTGGCGGAGGCTCCGTCGCCCATCAGCAGCCGGCCGCCGGCGCCGGCGCAGCAGTTTGACGAGCTGGGTGCCCGCTGCGCCTCGGGGGCTTCGATACCGAGGCGCTGGCGGCGGCGGCGGTCGGCGAGGAGGGCGCGAGCGGCGGCGCGGCGGGCAACCGGTGGCCGCGGCAGGAGACGCTGGCGCTGCTCAAGATCCGGTCGGACATGGACGCCGCCTTCCGGGACGCCACCCTCAAGGGCCCACTATGGGAGGAGGTCTCCAGGTAAAATTCAAAGCCACGAAACCCCACAAGAATCACCACACCACAGGCCAGCGCCGGCGCCGGCGTCCCGACGGGCCGCCACGGCGGAATTCTCGTCGGCGAAATGCTGCATGAAATCTCGGCGGCCTCCGGGACCGGCTGATGTGAGTTGTTTAGGCTTAGCTAAAAAACACCTCTTTTTTACTTTTTTCCCTTAACCATCCATCACGAGCACAGTGATTTTTCCATTTTAAAGTAATACGGGTATCGCTCTCCTTCCCCACCTTTTCCCAGAAATTTTTTTGCCATCTCTTCGGCAAGAGATGGCAGTACAATACTAGCCAGTAGTAGTATTCCCATAAGCTTCAGATCCGCAGGCATCTATCCCAAGCTATCTGTTTGGCCTCTGAATTTTGCAAACAAAGCTGCACAAGCACAAGGCAAGATGGAATTTTTATTCCCGGTTTCTTTTTCACCTGTGCATTTTTCTCGGGATTTACTACACTAGCTAGTGCTGCATGTATGTGTGGATGTATACGCCTTTCTTTATCTTTTCCATGGGTGCCCAAATCGAGTAAAATTCTACATGCACGCCACTTTCTTTTTTTTTTTTGCGAGGATTACAGTTACATGTGTATGTGTGTGCAAGTATGTGTGCAATTGTGGTGGGCGTAGTACAGTACGCCCGCCATTGACGAGGTTCTGGTTGCTGATGATGTGGTGGTGGTTGGGTGCAGGAAGCTGGCGGAGGAGGGGTACAGGCGGAGCGCCAAGAAGTGCAAGGAGAAGTTCGAGAACGTGCACAAGTACTACAAGCGCACCAAGGAGAGCCGCGCCGGCCGCAACGACGGCAAGACGTACCGCTTCTTCACGCAGCTCGAGGCGCTGCACGGCACCGGAGCTGTGGCGGCGACTCCGGTGGGGTCGCTCGCGCCGCCGCCGACGGCGGCCGTTGGAGTGTCCGGGATGGCGGGGCCTTCGGCTGTGCGGGCCCCCGCCGAGCCTCCGCCGGTAGGGCCTACTGCCATGGCAGGGGCCACCTCGGCGGGCATGCCGCCCGTGGTGGGTAACACGAGCTTCTCGACGTCCAACACGGAGGAGTACTCGGACGAGGAGGACTCGGACGACGAGGACACCGAGGAGATGGGCGGCGCCGACGAACGCGGCAAGAGGAAGAGGCTCTCGGAGGGTGGCGCCGCAGCTGCCGGAGGCGGCGTCGGGAGCGGGAAGATGATGAGGTTCTTCGAGGGGCTGATGAAGCAGGTGATGGAGCGGCAGGAGTCGATGCAGCAGCGGTTCTTGGAGGCCATCGAGAAGCGGGAGCAGGATCGCATGATCCGCGAGGAGGCGTGGCGGCGGCAGGAGATGGCGCGCCTCGAGCGCGAGCTGGAGATCCTCGCGCAGGAGCGCGCCATGGCCGCCTCCCGCGACGCCGCCGTCGTCTCCTTCATACAGAAGATCACTGGGCAGACAATCCCGATGCCGTCCATCGCTGCTCCCGCCATCACCGTCATGCCGCCGCCATCGCAGCCGCACCCCACGCCCATTGCCTCCCCCGCGCCAGTGCCACCACCCTCGTCGCAACCACCCGCATCGCATTCGCAGCCTCCTCCGCAGCCACAGCCCTCACTACAGCCGCAGCAGAAGTCGCCAATGTCGGCGACGCCGCAGCCGCCGCAAGCACCACCACAACAGCAGCAGCAGCAAAGCAGCATGGACATCGTCATGACGCCAGTGGCCGCCGAGCCATACGACGCGGCTGGCGGCTCGGGGTATGACGGGTCCGGAGGCGGCGGACCGTCGTCCTCGCGGTGGCCGAAGGTGGAGGTGCACGCGTTGATCCAGCTGCGGAGCAACATGGACACGCGGTACCAGGAGGCCGGGCCGAAGGGCCCCCTCTGGGAGGAGATCTCCGCCGGCATGCGGCGGCTGGGGTACAACCGGAACGCGAAGCGGTGCAAGGAGAAGTGGGAGAACATCAACAAGTACTTCAAGAAGGTGAAGGAGAGCAACAAGAAGCGCCCCGAGGACTCCAAGACGTGCCCCTACTTCCACCAGCTCGACGCTCTCTACCGCAACAAGGCTGCTCTCAATTCCAACTCGGGCGGCGGAGCGACGAACCTGCCGCCGGCGGGGCACGCCAATGCAGCTCCGCAGGAGCGCTCGGAGGCGGTCACGGTCGCGGCGCCGATCTCGCAGACGGCGCCGCAGCCCCTGCAGCACGTGACCAAGAACGGCGGCACCAGCAACAACGCCGGCAACGGGAACGGGGGCAGGAAGGGCGGTGGCGCGTCCGAAGGCGGCGGCGGCTCCGGAGGCATGCAAATGCAGGCGAGCAACGGCAGCGTTGCGGCCGGCAGGTTCTTCAGCGAAGGAGGCGGCGGCGGCACGGCGGCGAAGCAGGTAAGCTAGCCTACATGTGCATTCTTGGTGTGGCCGTAGCCAATCGGCACGTACATGTGGTACCTGCTGCTCGTTTGGGTGATCCAATGCTGATTGCGTAACACTGCGCTTTTAAAGCCAGAGGACATTATGAAGGAGATGATGGAGCAGAGGCAGCTGCAGCAAGCAGCGATCAATACCTACAACCGAATCGACGGCGGTGCGGACAGCGACAACGTGGACGAGGACGAGGACGACGACTACGACGACGATGATGACGACGATGATGTCGACGGCAACAAAATGCAGTACGAAATCCAGTTCCAGAGGAGGCAGCAGCAGCACCACAACGTCGTCAGGCCGAACGCCGCCGCCTCCGCCGGCGGCAGCAACCAACCCAGCACCGCAGCTCCCGGCACGGCGGCGGCAGCAACGACAACAGCCGGAACCTTCTTGGGCATGGTCCAGTGATCATCCATCATCCGGTGACTCTCTACCCATACATCAATCATCAATGTCCTCTCTCTCTCTCTCTCTCTCTCTCTCTCTCTCTCTCTCTCTCTCTCTCTTTCTCTCTCTCTCTCGTGTACCATTTGTATCTACCTACCTGTCGCCTCCATTCTTGTCCATATCTCCACACCTCAAAACCTAAAACCTCAAGAACTCTTCTCCTCCTCCAAGCTCCGGCACATCTCCATTCGTCATGCACGTAGCAACATGTCCATGTCAGGATCATTCGCCATGCATGCACATCGTCGTCGTTGCTACTCCGATATACCCTCCATGTCCTCCTAGCTAGAGCTAGTAGCTGCATCCATTTCTTGATTCGTTGCTGTGTTAATTACTGTGGTCGCGTCCTAGGTGTTGAAAAAAATTTGGTGGCGTGGTTATTTATTGATTTGTTGTGGTAATTAATAAGAACCCTTTTTGGTGGGGTTCACCGAGAGGTTAAATCGGTGTGGTGAAAAAAGCACACAGAAGCGGTAATAAGAGCTCGCGCGGTTAAAATGGAGAAGATAATATGCAGATGATGTGGCGCGTGTGTACCTGTTACTTCGGTAAATTTGGTGCATGCGGATACTGCTCTACAGTGGTGGTACGTTGCAAGGGAGCAGTGAAAAAATGAACAAGATGTGCTCGTCATGTGGCAGAAACGAGCTGGTACTGGTGCATGCGGAAAATTCTTTTTTTCCCCTTTCATTTTTCCTTTTCATATTTTTTCTTTTATAGTTTCCAATTACCTAAATTGTCCATTATGTATTACCTAAGGTTTTTTTCTTTCCCAAACTGTTGTTACCGAACTTTTACAGTGTATACTTGCGACATATTATATGTTAAATTCTTGATATTCTTGTACCAGCATTCTTCTAAGTGTGATGATTCATGTCTACTGTACTTTTTTGTAAAAAAATCTAGAGTCAGATGCATATATAGGTTAAACTTACATGTTCAGCTCTGGTTATACTCTAGGATCCGATGCTTAAATTATTGTAAGCTTTTGGTTTTAGATCAAGGATCTCTTCCAAATATTAATATTACCATGCCAAGATTAGTATAAGCCTTGGGAGATAAGACCTCACATGCCAAGATTAGTATACTATATATGAATGTAATAGAAAGAGGAAGGCGTAGATATGAAAATGTTACTAGTAAAATTCTCAGCAATGGGGGAATTAATGGGAAGAAAAAGAGGAAGGCATAGATACAAAAATGTTACTAGTAAAATTCTCAATGATGGGGAAATTAATGGAAAAAAACGTCAAAAAAATAGTTTTACGCCCGTGTTATAAGAGACATTACAAGTTTCACAACAGCGTCCAAGTTAGATGTGCTACAATCTTGCAAGTTGGGTTGATCATAGCACAAGCATGGCAAACAAATAATGTATTAGGGAATCAAAATGTGTAAAGTTTTAGTTGACTGTCACGATTATACGATTCGATCCTACTATCCTAATCCTGCCAACACAAAAATGATCCTATCTAATATCCCAATCCTGCCAGCCTCGAGTAGCAGGGTGACAAAAAAAAATTCTTGATTATTAGTACAAATTCTTAGTAAATCACATTTTATACTCTCCTAGTACGTGAGATACCCCTACGTCTAGAGTTGGATGCCTCGGAGGGGTCAATAGTATACTGATCCATTTGGCAAGCTTACAAAATTAAGTTTTGGGTCAGGCTGGGGGCCCGTATGAAAACGGGTGAAGTGTGGGGTGGTGTCTGCATGCCACAAAAGTTAAAAAAAAAAGAAGGTAACTGTGGGATTGATGCCTCCTGTTTAACTATGGGAGAACGTGATACATGCATGCCGTCTAGCTACTCTGCATATCTCTCATCGGTTTTGAGATGTGCCATGTACCATCCTTATGTGCATCCAAATGCAACATTTCCACCACCATTTTCCTCTTCTGTTCTCTCTCTAAAGCAAAATAAACTAGACTACGGGGGTGTTCTTTTTAGCTGCGGCATGAACTTTTAATGAAATTTTGAATTTTGGTACATTTACAGTCTGATTACGAGAGACCGATACTCACTTACGATTTTGGCTGGTACAGATGTTGGGCTTTTAACGTGTACTACGTTTACCTTGTAGATCCCGCCTTGAGAAAATACTCCGTTTGAAAGTTAGACACTGTAGCAAAAGTCAAAAACCGTTCAGCTTGTCACCTGCTGAAGAGGCCCTACTTGTCATCTCTCTCTCTCTCTCTCTCTCTCTGAGCTGCTAGGGCAATTGGCATGAGAAGGGAGGGCCTGGCTCTACTTTCTTCTGGCTGCAGGCTGAATGATGCACATGGGAAGGTGAGAAAGGTAAAAGGAATGGGAGGGAGAGCAGGAAATTAGGACTAAACATGTCCAGAGGAGCCCACATTGCTCATCTTGCCTCCTATTTTGCTCCCTTTTGTTTTTTTACCACTGGCCTTTTTGTCTTGTCATGGCAGTAAATCACATATACAATGAGTAGGGAGGACCATTTCAGTTGCCAATCTGTTGATCTCTGTGAAAATTTACACATGGCATGACTGTGATATCCCTGTGTTACCTTGTGTGCATGTAGATATATTGTAGAGTACAAGTGGAGTAGTGCTGATATACATCAGTATGTGACACAGACCCACAGCTTTTATAATGATCAGAGGAGGTAGCCAAGCCAATGCTAAAGGCACTGCACACAAACCTCAAAGACAAGAGACAGGGCGTGTTCTTTTTTATTGTGGCTTATGGCTTTTGGCTGCGGTTTGTGATTTTTGGGTTGTTCGTGTGGGAGATTACAGAGTAACAGAAACTCACGTGTGGGTTTTACCGATATAAATAAAGTCGGTACAGTATGTACTACAATTAACTAGTAGATACTATCTTAAAAAAATGCTCCGTTTAAAAATTAGTTACTGTAGAAAAATCGAAAAACAGCTTTTAGAAGCTGAAAAGAATAGGCCTGTATTCGAGTCCGATAAAATTTTCATTCTGTTACTTGGGTTGGTAATAATCTGCAACATGCCCATATACTGAGAGTTGTGCATGGCAAACGCAAACTCTCATGCAGAGCTACCTGCAGAAGATTCTTTTGGGGAGAGAGGAGAAGGTTTATTCAGGTAAAAGATGGCAATTGTACAGGATAAAAGGGTAAAAAAAGATGGAATCTGGGCACTGTATGAATTCACTGGCGGGCAGCGTGTGCGGTGACTCCACGGTTCACGAGGCGCTGTTACTTGAGCGTTGGGCAGTACTGAAAAACCGTCAAGAAACTTCGCTAGGTCAACACCCATTCTTACACAGGCTTTGAAGTTGCTAGGATCGATTGGTGTAATATAAAGTTGCAGTTCGAGGTCCCATTTGCAGCAAAAGATCTGCGGTAGAATTTTTGCAGGAGTTATTTTGATTCTTGCAAAGTTTATACGATAAAAATACACTTTTGTTTTGTAAAATTATGTTATTTTCAGTCTTAAGAGATGATTGTGTATATATCCATTAGAAAATGGTTCAAGTCATTAGTCCTTACTAAATGTTACTGCGATAAGCATAATGTTTACGAGATGATCAAAGTCTATGTAGATATTTCACTGTGTCCGCTAGCTTGTCTAATGCAAAATTATAAATAACTAAAACTAGCATTTGCCAAGTAGTGTACTTGGAGCATCTAAAATTGCAGTGATGTTTTTTTTTTTGCAGAATTAACTAGTTTCCTAATACAACAAACATCATCACATGCATCATCTTCGTATATGTGGAGCGGGTTGCCATTTTTGTTGTTTGCATAGCTTATAATATTACTGTGCTGATTAGGTACACGAGAAGAAGGAAGGCAGCAAGCGAAAAAAATTGAAGTGCCGGGGAGCTAAGAGCTAAGTCTTGGATCTATCACTCATCACTTGCGCTTGAGTGAAGAGGCTAAATTAAACACACCAGGTAGACTCCTAACTATGTATACTTCGATTCAAATGTTTGCGAGAGGAAGACAGGTAGTACAATTTTTTAAAAAAAGAAAAATTCCATCTAGAAATACATTTTGTCTTGCTGCGTAGAATGTGAATGGATGATTTAGATCATGTGAAATCCACCCTTTTTACACCAAGGGTGATTTTTCCATACTCGGCAAGCTAATACAAAATCCACATGATGAAGTGATCGACAATAATCGTAGAAGACCCAAACCCACAAATAATCCACAGTATACATTTCATGCTGCTCCTGTCGTAACTATAATTAGCTAATAATTGGGGGGGAAATAATCAACGTACAATGACCGAATTTGTTGATGATAGACATGCATATAGGATATTTTGCACTCGGTGGTGGTCTCCATGTTAGGTAATGCCATTTAATTAATCTAGGGACCGTTTAATTAGAGTCATCGTGTAGTTACCCTTGCATGTCTTTAGTTATATTCCCTCTAATCATAAAAAATATTATTTTGGACATTCATGCAGTTTCAAAAATATAACTTTGACTACTGTTTTTTATTGTAACAGATTTATAAACCTAATAAAATTATATTTTTATGAAAGCTTTTTCCGAGATAAATCTATGCATATCATTTTCATATGCTCAATATAAATATTGAAAAGATATAGATAGCCAAAGTTTAAAAAATTTGACTGCATGTATCTTAAAATGACATTCTTTTATAAATGGAGGGAGTACCAAGTGATCCTATTCTGATTAATGCCATACAGTTATTTGAAAATGACACCCATTGATTGCATTGCTAGGAGCGTTTTGTAAAAAAAAATCTAATTAGTCAACTCTATAGTACTCGTTCACTTTATTGCCGCTAATAGTAGTTCAATTTTTAGCGCAACACAACTATCCCGTGCTCTCTCTAAATTAAATGGTTAAAATCAAGCAAACACCAAACACTTATCACACCACAGTGTTCCCTATATCGATCGTATCAAGTAGCTATAATACAATATTGCCACCATATTTTTTTGTAATAAAATTTGATGGATTTTATGCAAACCAAATTTTTTTTGAGGAATATGCGAACCGAATTCAAAAGCTATATAGCTAGAACACATATATGCTATGTCGGTGCAAAAACATCCAACCATGGTCACGTCGTCGCCAAGATGTCACTTGGCTGTCCAGGGGGAGGACGCCATGGAGGCTCGCCTCACCGTGGCCAACTAAACGGATGTCTAGGATTTTGCGGTGTCCATAGCGAGCGGCTAGGTGAGCACCTTGGCCAGCTGGCAGGGTGGGTCTGGGAAGGAGTGGGCAAGATTAAGTGGCGCTGCAAGGGGTGAGGTAGGAACTGAAGTACCGCTCGGCTCTACTGCATTTTCGATCGGTTGCGTGTCTCTTTGCTCTGCCCTTTGATCTGATTTCTCTGCTCTGCATTTTGATCAGATTTGTGAATGTTTGTGCTTTGTGGAGAAGTGATGGGAAAAGAGCAAAAGAAGTTAAGGACATCAATATATGCACCTATCATTGACCTCTCTAATGTGTTGTCTTAGTCAACCCTTTAGCTCGTCGTATCTTGTCTTGAGGATACCATGGTGCCTGCCTAGACACCATGGCATTCTGGCGCCATGGTCGCTAAGTCCATCGTAACAACCATACATCCAACAAAGATATAAATGGGGAGACATCATCCCAGGGTAACAAATCGGTAAAGAGGAAAAGCCATCCTCCCAGTGTAAGAAAAGGTGATGTTAAAATGAGCTCAAATGATAAGAGCAAGGAGGAGCGTTTGGAAGCGGCATAAGTATACAAAACCTAAATTATTTTTCTCTCTCTTTATTATTATTGTAACCGCATAGAAGAATGGAGAAAAAAACTCCGGAAAGTTGCGGCGATTCCATGCACCTTTTCCAGTGCAGCGCGCTGAACAAGTAAAAAAGAGGGGAAGAGAATTAAAGAAAAAGTTCCCTTCAACGTCGGGAGCTATGTGTGTCGTGTTCTGCGGTGTCAGTGTCACGCAAGCCTGCAAGGCTAGCTTAGTTATTCGTGCATGCCTGCACGTACCAAGAATTACCAAAAGAGACTTCCTAACGGACATCTCAATTTACCCTTTAAAGGCCCTGTCGCAGGGGTATCCTTGGAATTTTATTATCGGAAATGCTAAAGAATGGACCATCAGATTTTTTTTTAAAAAAAAATCTTGTTGCAACAGTTCAACTGAACTATCTGGCTAATGAAATTATTAGGCCCTATTCTTTTTCTTTTCAGCGCTTTTGGTTTTTGCCTTCTCTCGGTAATTATTATTATTAAACTAATAAATCATAGCAAAAAACCATAAATCACAGCTTAAATAAGTAGACACTTAAAATGTTCCAGTAGTGATATGATTTTAGAAGATAGTCATAATAAAAAAAGATGCAACAAAAAATTTGAATCGCATAAATTAAATTGCAACGTTTCATATGAACTAGTGTATATGCATGTCACATCGAGCTTTCCCAATAATTATCTGCAAGGTGGAGCTAGGGGTTAGACAAACTTAATTCACTCTCCACCACTAATTAATCAACAAGTTAATAGAGAGATATGCATGGACGGAAATCCAAATGGCCCATAGCTCTATATATATATATGCGATGTGATTATGGCCCAGCGAAACCCACACATCTATGGTCCCGGCCGTGTCCCTGGAGACGATCTAAAACATCTTTTCTCCTTCGTGCTCTTCAAGTTTGCAAGCAACTAATTAAACAGATCCATCCTTCCTTCAAAGATAAATCACTACAAATCTAGTTAGCCTGTGCATCTGGACCACTAATCATCAGCTTAGTTAGCTACAAATCTTGCATACCTCTGAAGCTCGCATGCCAAGACGCGACTCTGAAGCTCGCAGAATCATTAGGGCTTGCCCCTGAAGAAACAGCATCGATCCCAGCAGATCAGAGGCTGGATTCCCTCCCTGTCTTGAACAAAAGCCAAATTAAACCATGGATCTACCAGCCTCTCCTCCCAGCTGTATATAGCTGAGTTAACCACAGATTGTATTAGCCTGGCCTTGTTCGAGAAAAAGGAAGCTTCTTTCTTCAGAGAAAAGCTTGAACTGGCTTTAGCCTGTGAATGGGAGCAGGACCATTTTCTGCTACAGCAAAAATCCAAGATTGTTGTGTCCAGGATGGGAGCTGTCGTTGGCTCAGTGTGTTGTTAATCTTTGCCAACTGTTGCGCCTCCATAATCGATCCCTTGTGTCGTGTGCATCTGTACAAAGTTATATTGTGCACCTCCATTAACCTTTTCAGCAGCACCAACCCGACAAGTGAAGTTAGGACCGACTGTTGACAACAACACTTCGACGACCACAATGAAAGACAGCCGGCCAATTTGGTTGTCCCTATACACTTGTACGACATAATACATGTGAAAGTACCCTGAACTTGAATTAACTATAAACAGTGCAATTAACAGTAATTAAGAAATATTAAGATAATTACAATATATTTAATTACAAGAATGAATTACAACATTTGGCCGTGGGCCTTCCTAAAGAAAATAAATACATTTTTACAATGCTTAGCTAATTATAAGAATTATACGTAAATATGAAATAGCCGAAATTCCATTAGAACAAAAACTAAATAAACAACATTGCATCCCTTCCCTTTCTTTGTATTCCGGTGTATTGCTCGATGTTTAGCATCCCAAGCCGGCCACAACACCAGCCCGCGCTTTTTCTTTTGCAATCGGAGAGCGAGTAAAACGAACAATCTAAGGGAGAATAAAAAAGAGAATACAAGAAGTCACTGTCAGTACCCTCTGACTATTCGAAGTCGATTAGAGTGGCGTTCATCGAGATTCCTAGACTGTCATGGGCCGGTCGGTGCCTCTCAACCATTAGTGTGCCCTATCATCCGCCCCCCAGAAAATCCAACGCCTATATTTTTACAGACTTACCTTAGCCACAGAAGATCCAGCACAGTGCACAGCCCACATTTCGGACCAATGGTCCATAAGCTCCACAGTGACCCAAGGCACAACGGAGGATAAGGGAGGCAAGACTGACCATAAACAGTGACGGTACGAATTTTTCTATTTAAGCCCTTTTTGAAAAATATTCACATTTAGACCCTGGTGGTTTTAATTAGTTTTGGACCCGGGGGCCTGAGCCGTGGATCACGGCCGAGGTAACACGCGTCTCGGCGCCGTGGACCATGGCTCCGAGGCCCTGTGCCCGCCGCGTGCCCGCCGCGTGGCGCCGGCGTGGCGAAGCTTCGGCCGTGATCCACGGCTCCGACCTCGGCAGTGGATCTTGGCGCCGAGCTAGCGGCATTTACCCGCCACGGCCGAACATTCATTCGCGTCGCCGAGCTCAGCCCGCCCTGGTGACCGCCTAGGCCGCCACCGCCTCCGGCCTCCGGCCCGGCCGGCCGGCCTCACGCCGCCTCCCGGCCCGCTCGGCCGCCTCCTGGCCGGCCGCCTCGCCGCTTCCGGCCCCGACGCCTTCCCAGCCCCCGCCTCCGCCCCCGCCGCCCCCCCGCCACGCCTCCGCCTCCCGCCTCCCGGCCTCTAGCCCCCCGCCTCCCGCCGCCGCCGCCGGCCCGGCCGCCGGCCGCCGGCGCCTCCCGCCCGCCGCCTCCCCTGGCGCCTCCCGCCGCCGCCTCCGGCCGCCCGCCTCCCGGCTGCCGCCAGCCGCCCGCCCTTGACGCCTCCCGGCCCCGCAAGCCTTCAAGGTGAATGTCTAGTATATCGTGAATTTTGGCTTTGCAGGGCCTCTGCTTTGGCCGAGCAAATGACAATTAAGATGTCTTGTTGTTTGTCTTAGAAGTAGAATGAAATCGAGCGGATGAGAGAGATCGAACAAAACAATCAATGGAGCAACGAGGAGAAGGTGACCTGCAGGGCAAGGAACGAATTGAATGGTTGGGGGGCTCGTGGCGTTGGTTTGGTTGGAGAGAAATGGGAGCAGGAGTGAGTGTGACTGCGTGTGTAGCTAATTAAGCTAGTGATGGATGGGAGGGAAACAAGCTCATAGGGACAGAGATACTATACGTACGTACTGGAGTATATATATGAAGAACGCAACTCTCGTCTGTCTGTCGTCTGCATGTGTTTGACTTCAAAAAAAGACAATGTAGGCTGCATATTATAACTGAAAATCTCATGTGACTATATCTGGATCCTATTAGATATATAGATGTTTGAACAAGAGTGCGTTTATATTTGTTTGAATGGGAAAGGGTTCATTTAGACAAGTATGATATTAAATAAAAATCTCATGTGACTATATAGATGTTTGAATGGGAAAGGGTTCATTTAGATATTTTATTGCTTAAACAAGTATGCATGTGATTTATCCAAAATTTCGCTTAAAGGTATTAATTTTGGTTTTGTGTATGAACTAGATGGACAACCTAGTGAACCTTTATCATGGAGGCAGTGTGACAAGTGATGATTATAGAAATGTTCAATTTGTTGAAATGCAAATGGTGCCTCTGATATTCGGTGATCGGCCGTCGTTTAGTGAGTTGGTTGCTAGGGCTCGGGAGAAGCTGCATTGTCATGTAAACGAGGTGAGCATCACAGTTGAGGGTTACTTCACGGTTCGAAAGACACAATTCTCAGCGGTTGATCTTAATTGGTTCAGAGGATGAGTGGGACAAATATGTCAAATTGGTTATGAGGAATGAGTTAAAATGTTTGGACGTTGTTGTGCGGAAGGTGTCCATTGATCCCACCACTCACGGTTATTCACCAGAACTAGGTGATTAGGCACCTTTGACCCTCCGTTCACGGATCTTGCGGTGGATGTGGAAGAAGTGCACGAGGTGCCCGATGCTCTATCTCGCCCGAACGAGGTTGATTACTCAACCGATTCGAGTTGAATGTCGGATCGATGATGTTGTGGCGGCCCTCGGGATCATCCCGAAGTGTCGATCCACACTTTAGCCTTTTCCGTCATTCTTTGTTTTTGTCTAAATCCCATCGTTTCGTGCTTATGATGCGGAGACATTCACGATAATGTTGGTGTTCCTCCGTTGCTCCATCCGCAACGTTGAAGAAGTATGCGAGGACTCCAACGGTGTGGATGTTCAAATTGTGGATGATCGCATCCTTACGAGATCGCAGGGCCGTTGATTCGACGATGACCGCCTTTTGGACGGTGACCGAAAGTGATATTGAGTCGATCAGCGTTATTGCCTGGCGGGATCCATCGGTTCATGAATTCACGATCTTAGGCATTCTCATGGGGCTTATGCGAGAAGGAAGGATGACGAGTCGCTAGATGCTCCGAGGCCGGTTCAAGCATGACAATTGAGAAGGGTATGATGTTTGAGGACTTGTGCGCATTGAGAAGGTGGGCTGCAGGAGTATGCGTGATTCGTAAAGGCCATTCAAGGTGAGGCATTCTTATGTGGAGCGGAGGTACACAGTTGTGTAGAAGGAAACATGTGAATGGAGGGTTTGTGCTAGGAAAGCGAAGGACACGGAAAGTTCAAGATCACAAGAATCGTTGGCCCACACACTTGTGCCAAGCGAGCTCAAGCAGAAGCATCGGCGGTTGACCTCTACCATTATTGCCAAGTCACCGTGTCACATAGTAAAGGGAGAACCCAATATGAAGGTGAAGACACTTGTCGGGATTGTTAAGGAGAAATTTGGATACGAGATAAGGTATGGAAAAGCATGGAGGGCAAAGCAACGATCCGAAGATGATATATGGGACTGGGAAGATGGGTACTTGCGGTTGCGGACTCTTCAATGCAATCAAAGCGGTTAATCCGGGCATGCATTATGAGTACGTCCGAAACCAAACGAATGGACTCAAGATGGGATGCGATATTCTTCCGTGCTACGGTGCTTTGCTCGATCCATCGAGGCCTTCGGCATTGTCGTCCGTCGTCTCCATTGATGGTACGTTTCTTCTTGGCGGTACCGGGCACACCGATAGCCATTTCATGTGACGCAGACAACGCGTTGGTTCCTTTGGCGTTTGCTTTGGTTGAGAGGGAGAACAAAGACAGCTGGGGATGGTTCTTGCGGCTCGTTCGGAGGCACGTGGTCGGCCACGGTAGGGAGGTGGGTGTCATATCGATAGACACCGTGGCATACTTGTCGCCGACAGAGCAGATCTGGGGTATGCGACTTTGCACCACCGTTGGTGTACTCGGCATCTTGCCGAGAATCTACTCCGTAAGGATGGTACGAAGGATAACTTTCCTCTGTTCGAGGAGGTCGCTAGAATGCTAGAGGTCAAGTTATTCCGGAAAAGTTGGAGCGACTTATCGCAACAAACGCAGAAGGTAGGCAAGTGGTTGACGGGATTGATGAGAGATGTCGACAAATGGACAAGGGCTCATGACGACGGTGGCTGGAGGTACGAGTTTCAGACAAGCAACATGGCCGAATCCTTCAATAGTTTGCTTAGGGGTATACGTGGTATGCCCGTCAATGCTATCGTATCCTTCACCTTTACAAGCTTGTTGCCCGGTTCAACGAAGACACGCACATGCAATGGCGCTCGAGTAAACAAGTGAGATGGGCGCCAAAACCGAAGCGCCACCTTGAAAAGGCAAAGGCTAGGGCTGAGGCACATGAGGTACATTGTTTTGACACGCCGGGCACTTACGAGGTTGTAGAAAGGGTGGTACAACGACCGATGGAGAGCTCCTACCGACGAGGAGGCATAAGGTTGTCCTTATTGCTTTCTCATGCACATGTGGTAAACCGAGGCAGTACCACTTTCCATGTTCTCATTATGTGGCAGCAGCGAGGCATCGCAACTTTGACTACGAGAGCAAGATACCTCGGGAGTTCAGTGTTGACAACCTTGTGCTTACGTGGTCTCCCGTTCGAGCCTTATCGGGATGAGGAGAGTGGCCACCGTACACCGCCCAAATACATTGCGGATCCGGTAGCCGTTGGAACAAACGTGGAACCGGGAAAAGGACGAGACACAAGATGGTTATGGATCAGCTTCCAGGAACAACGAGGCGAGGGAGAGCAACCCCATTTCTTACTAACCCCGAGCAGAACCAATGTAGCAGATGTGGTAGACTTGGCCACAATTCACGCACATGCCATTGGCCACTTAGTCAGGTGCGAGTGCTTGTTATTCGTTATGTTTCATAGTTCGTCTAGTTTTTTTTTTCATATGTAATTTGCTATGTTTCTTATTTAATTTCTTATTATTTCCATATTGTATGCATGTTCAATTTTTTGTTTACTTCTATGTTGGACTGACAAAATCAATTTTTTTTGTAGGATGGCGCAATTCCACCTGCTAGACGCGCACTACGAGGAGAACCACCGAGGACGGCTCACCGCGGAGGGATGGTACCGCCTTCATCACTTCTTGTACAATTAATGATTTATGTTGATGCATTAACAAAAAGTGTTCTATTCTATACAGAGTTGCCCATCCTTCGTCCTCGAACCCATGACGGGTTCTGGACATGCTGATGACGACGAGAGGTACACCCCTTCACGGAGAGGGCGGCCTAGACGCCATCTCTTACTGAGTTCGTCGTGGGTTGCCCACCTTCAACCCCCCGGCCATCACTGCACTGATTGACAGGTATTATCCTAAACCATTGCTCCACTTGCATGTTCATTGTTGGTCGGCTATGTGCGCCTCAAATTCTCTGACATGTACTCCTCTTTTTGTATCGTGTAGGTGGAGGCCGAGACTCACGCTTCCACCTCCCTTTCGGTGAGATGACTATTACGCCCGGGACACTCGGAAGATCCTTGGTGTCGCCATTCACGGCCGTCCGGTGATCGGACCGTGCGTGCTCATCGGTTGGAGAGCCCAGTAGAGGCCTTCCTCGGGATTGAGCTTCTCGCCGAGGCGATCCATCGCACTCGAATTTCGATCACATGGCTCCGGCAGACTTTTGCAGAGTGTCCTGCACACGCGGACGAGCAGACAGTTGCCTACTACTGCAGGTAGGGGTGGATATCGAGCCAACTCGTCGTCTAATCGAGCTTTTTGCTAAAATTGACATAGTTTTATTTAATATCAATTTACATGTAATTGCAGGGCATGGATACTGCACTTGTTTGCGTGCGTTCTCTTCCCCGACGGCACGGGGACAAGGCGTCTGGATGTACATCCACCGCCTCACCGACCGGGACACGGCGGCAAGACAAATTGGCTTCCGGTGTTGGCGTTCCTTACCGCCACCTCTGCGAGGCGTGTCGTCGGAGTTCGCCGAACGCGACGATGGGTGGTTGCCTTTACCTCCTCCGTTGTGGATGTGGTGTCGTCTACCGTTGGTCGTCCCACGCCGCCTCCTCGTCCGTGGTTCGCAGAGGTTCCTCCTCGCCGACGTCCGACACTTGCATATCTTTGGGACCAGGTCTCAGTGCCCTACGCCCGGACGAAGAGGGCCTACCTAGAGTACGAACGAGCTAGATGCGCCACGGCCTCCGGTGTAAGTTAATTCCATTTGGTATCGTGATTTTCATTTGTTAGGATATGACCGTTAACGTTAAATTGTTTCAATGCAAGTTAAGTGGGAGCCGTCGCCGATCGAGAGGTGGAGGCCGTTCGATTCAGCAAGACTATGCAAGATAGACGAGGCCCTCTACGGAAGAGGTGCCCTCTTATCTGTTCTATGTTGTTGAGTATCACCGCCACATAGAGTTGCACGCCGATTTAGTGCGAGGCATTTGTGGCGAGCGCATTTCTCCACGTCTGTGGCCTTGCACAAGTAAGTGGCATGCAATTTCAATTCTAACCTTGGATTCCAATTGCACGTAACTTTTCTATTTTAACGTTTGGTTTACGTGGACGTGCGATTTGATCGTCGGCGACGAAGAAGGTCACAGACTTGACAAAGACCACCACGTGTACGTTGAGGAGTGGGACACTTCGGGACCACGTGGAGGACAACGACGAGCCCGACAAAGAACGAGAACTTCCGGCGGTACCAAGTTTGGTACCAGCGTGGGACGCGGTCCAAGCTTAAGGGCCAATGGACTCAGGATGACTACGCCGACATTGCGTCCTCGGGCGACGAAGACACGCCGTACGACCAGTCGACTCGCCTTGGGACGCAGGTGGAGACGGCACCAGTCCTGGACCGTGTGGTAATGTTCAATCTCATTGTTTATTTTCCAATAGATATAAATATCACTACATACAAAGCAAATTATTCATTCTTTTGCTTGTTTGCAGGGCAACACACTGAAGCAGTCCGTACAGGACATAGAGCATTTCTCCGGGACGATCGGCGACGCCGGACGCTTACCTTCCTAGAGGTATGCTTCGACAAAGCCACTTACAAAATTAGTACGTAATATCTTCGTATCTTGTTGGTTAACAAAATGTTGGATGACGAGGCTAGCGTGTCGTCACGTCGTGCGGCTAGTCGTTGTGGTTGCAGCACCGGCGCGGGGAGGGACGTACACGTGCCTGCGACACGACTTACGGACCCGACTCGGCGAGGGTCTTACACGGCACAGAGCTCATCCCCCACGAGCGACACTTTCCCTGACGAGGGGGGTGAGGACGACGACGAGGTGGAGCGGCAGACTTACGATGAGATAGGCCCGTCTCACTCGTAGGCGCTCACGAGACTCGGCCTTCACACACTGTACTGCACGCAGGCGCCGCCATGAGCCTAGCCGTTACCTCCGTGCACCGACGCCCTTGGTAAGGGTAAGGGTAAGGCTAGGAGGCAGTGATATTTATGTGTAGGCTTGTGGGTCGTTGTATATATGTTGTAATGATACTTTGTTGTCCTATAATTCCTGCAATGATTTTATGTTTCCTGCAAACGACTGCAAAAGGTAGTGATACGAATTTATCGCTTATTAATTTTGCTTCACGAATCCAAACGACTCCAAAATAGCTTGACGACAACATAGCATAAAACATTACCAACATACACGAGGAGAACCTCCAGCACTACAACTTGAGGATAACAATAATCACAAGAAACAAAATAGCACACAACATTAAATTTATCTTCCACTCTAGTCTGTCGAAACGCCCCACGACAACTCTCATGGCGCAGCAACATGTGGGATCATAAGAGCTTCCTATATTCACGACCTCCTCGTTGCCTCTCTCGCGTTGCATCTGTTCGCGGAGGTCGTTGTTCTCCTCTGTGAGACTCTCCATTCGGTACTCCAAGTCCCATATTCGAGTCCATAATGTAGCCACATAACGATCAAAATACCGTTCATAAGGAGGGTCGATCCCAAGGAGAAGTCGCATTTGCCATCCGCAAAAAGGACGGTAAACTTCGAGGGTCCATAAGCCATAATAAATGTAATATTACTAATTTGTACCGAGCGTGAGCATCGAAGAAACGTCGCCCGCCATCGTTCGGGCCATCCAAGATCCGCACCAGCGTACTCATTGTGTATGCATTTCGCCACGCCGGTTGAGTACGCGGCTTGGTATCAATCGATCGTGGACCGAACATATCCCTCCTTTCAAGGGAATGTCTTCTTCGGTGACCCAAATCCCACTGGCCCCTCGGCTTCGGCATGGTTGGCTTCACCACGAATATAGGAAGCTCAACCGTGTTGGATTTACAATGTCATGGGACCCCAACCGTGCTACTTATAGCAAAACGGGGCAGCTTCATGCAGTGACCACAAAAAAAAAGATAACAGTTATGTGTACATACTTGACGAAAGGGGCCATCTTTACATTGAGATGTGACAATACATGTCGACTTTCCACGAGGCGTCAAAAAAAGGGCGACTACACTCGGTGAGATGACAAAGCAGGCGACTTTTGAAGTGAGATGACAAAAGCAGGGCGATGCTTATCCCACCCAAGACTACTCGACCACGGTGACAAGAAGCCAATTGAATGGGATGAGAGATAAGATCCCTTATCCGGATCTTTGTGAAACCCGATGACTGGGATGACATAGGCCTATAGCAGAAAACAACAGAAAAGGCTATGTTGTACCAAATAAATTGAATGGTCCAATCTCTGAAAAGGCTACGAACTACGAATTTATTACGAGACTGTAGTCTCTGAAAAGTCTACATAGGGCCATTTATTGCTACTGGAATCCAGGAAAAGCGAAAAGATCCTCTCCATGGACTATGCCCACTGCACCAGATAACCTGCCTACATAAAGGCCTCATATGTGTTCCATACCACATCTCCTCAACACATCACAATACCACGACATCTCCTCAAGACATCACAATACTACCACATCTCCTCAAGACATCACAATGTCTTCCTGGAGCTCCGACCCATTTGGAGTGCCGGAGTGGCATGAGCCCGGTGCCATTGCGGCTTTCGGACAATGTTGTGCGTCTGGACGGATCCAGTAAAACGAGCCAACTACGGCCGTAGGTTCTTCAAGTGTCGGACACGGATGACGACTTCGTGGTAACGACGACAACTAAATCCTTTGTTTCGTTTCGTTTTCAACTTGATCCATGACATCTACCACCCCACACACAGGCTTGCGGGTTCCTCGAATGGGTGGATCGGTGCTGCGCAAGCATGGCTACGGAACACGCCAATGCGGTGGAAAACAAAGGACAATACTTTTCCAAGATGACTCAGCTCGCGAGGTGGAGCGACAGATGCGGCTTGAGCAAGAGCGCCGCGTTAGGGTGGACCAAATCCGTCTTAAGGGCAAGGAGGATGAGCGCAAAGGGCGCGGAGCGGCTAAGTCTGCGTGAAGCCGCCATCAAGCGTCGGGAGGAAGAGCTTGAAGCTCGTGAGGCTCTCAAGACCAAGAGTGACGGGAAGAAGGATGCGGTGAGCCATCTTCGTATGCGACAAAAGGAAACAACCACGCTACACACAGTAAACATAATGTAATAGATCCACGCTATCTACGGTCTTTGTAATCCTATTATTATGCATTGTATTGTGTTTGCCTAGGCTGTATCGACCGTGACTTGAGACTACCAGTATGACGGTATTTAAAAGAGTGCATAATGTTGCCCACCCATGCTTGCTCCAAAGAATTAGTGTTTGACCATTCGGTTCCCTACTTACGAAAAAGTTACAAACATTATTATCATACTAGCACCGAAATTTTCAGATTGAACACAACATCAAAAATGTAGCGAAAATTATGTTTCACACACTTCATCATTTTATGAATGTTTCCAAAACTACGGATTATTTTGAAGGCGCCGAAATGAGCGCCACCTACCGGTTTGAATTTTTCACACTCGGCGCCACGTTACACGGCTCGAGGTCGGCGCCAAGATCCACGGCGCCGAGGTCGAGCCACGAGTCACGCGCCGAGGTCGGAGCCGTGGATCACACGCCGAAGCCGCCCGCGTCGCCGCGCCAGCGGTGCACTGTTGGGGCGGGCACAGGGCCTCGGAGGCCGTGGTCCACGGCCGAGACGCAGTTACCCCGGCCGTGATCCACGGCTCCGACCCCTAGGTCCAAAACGGAATTAAAATCACCAGGGGTCTAAATGTGAATATTTTTCAAAAAAAGGGCTTAAATAGAAAAAATTCGGCAGGACAGGGGGAGAGAGAGAGAGGCAGCCGAGCGCCTCGCCTTCTTAAGCCCCCCAACTCATTTCCCCTTTGCATTGACCACCACATTTCACTCACAGCCGAGGAGAGCAACAAAAGCCAACCAAAGGAACCCACAAGCACACCACACAACCAAGCAAACTAAGAAACTTTAGCTTTGCTTCTCTCGGTCGAAGGCTAGAGAGAGCCACCCCCAACACACCAGCACACCAGCAGCCCACATAGAGAGAGAAGTAAGGAGAGGAGAGGAGGCAAGAACATAGTGGAGGCCGAAGGAGAGCGTGGACCACCGAGGCCCAGGATGACGACCGTGAGGAGGCGACATCTTTGACAAAGACAAGGGGCATCACCCACTTCTTCATCCATGTAAGGACCACACCGAGACCAATTTCAACAACCTTGCCACTTCCAGCCCGACACAAGTAGGCCCACATTTCCCTCCCACATTCCCTACCCCGTTTTTGGTCTCACATCAAAAGCACTACACACGGCACGCACCACACCTTAGCACGGCCCGCCAAGCAAGATGACCGAGGGGGAGAAGGGAGCCTCCTCACCCGACCGGCGGCTACCACAGCAATCGGCGGGCAAGCCATAGATGCCATGCGTGCCCTTGGGCAAGGGAGCATGCTCCCCAGTGCAAAACCCATCTTACTCGAGTCCCGTCATCATAGCACCCTTAGACTGTCCCAAAATCGGGTGTGGTAAAAGATAGAGTTTAGCAAAAATAGTAACTAAATCAAAGTTGCATAAAAGTAAAAGGGGCAAAACAAAGGGTGAACCGTCCTAGAGAGGAAGCCGAGTAGAGGGGAACCACCACAACCATGGCCTTCAGCCATGAACTGAGCCCACCTTAGAACCACCTCGATTGGCGGTGGCCTCCTTGAGGGTGAAGGAGCCGAGGGAGCCAAGGAGTCGAGGGAGCTGAGAAGTCGAGGGAGCCACAGGGTCGAGGGTGCCCAAGGGACCAATGGAGCACAGATCCGATGAGGAACCCATAGATCTGGCTAGGAGCCCATGAATTCGGTGAGGAGAAGGCCCAGAAACCCTCGATTCGATGAGGGAAGGCAATGGAGAGGCGCCAAATCACAAGGGAGGAAGAGAAGAGGCGAACGGCGGCGCCCAAGACGAAGAGGCGAGGGAGGAAGAGGAGAGGCCAACATTTCGGTTAAAGTGCCAACATTTCGCTTGCACATCATGGTTACATCAAAGATTCCCCATAGTTTGTTTCACAAAAGGTACCATCACCTAAAGCACACACTTGAGTGTTATTGTTATTAAAGAGCAGTAGAAAGTGACCAAACCGCAGAATTGCCAATCAGAAGTCCATTTGACCTTAATGTGCTCAGTTACAGGTAGAGTAGTGAGGTGAAAATTGTTGATGCGGCTGCTTTGGTTGTCTTGCCTCATGATTTGGCGAGCGTACCGAGGATCTAGTGCATAGGAAGCTCATTCTGATATCTATTTCGTTAGAATGGTGCAGACCGCAGAAACTTCACGCCATGAATAAAAGTTTCTGGCAATATGCACAATCTTTCCTCCATGACATTAGCACGCAAGGCCTCCCCTGCAACTCATCTAGGTTCAGTAGGCGATAATAGAATGGCAGGATGCCCAAATAGTTCAAGCTCAAAGCTGAGTCAGCTGACTACTCGGTAGCTTTTGAGGAATCAACTTTGTTCACTTCGTAAAAAACCCTAACTCAAGAAAGCATCACATCTGACGGAATGAATTCTCTTACACATTCGCCACGAGGATGACTGCCAGTTGGAACCGGATCTGCAAAAGTAAAACGCAAAAGGAGGAAATAGCAAAGCTTCCATTTCTTTTAGAAGGGTAAGAGATGCAAAGTCGAAGTGGGGGAGTTTTGAGTTGTTGGTGTTAGATAGACTAGTAAGCGGGAGCAAAATCGACCGCAGTAACACGATGAAGAGGATGTAGAAGATGACACAAATAGAGAGAGTGATCTATCAAATCAAGCTAAAGAGAAATAGATAGAAGTATGGTGGCGTAGATCAAAGCCCGAGACGGCGGTAGTGCAGAAGGGAAGCGCGGCGGCCTTAGAAATTTGAGGCGGCAGCTCAAACGAAAGAGCGGCAATATCATAACGACTTCTAAAATCTGCAACGGCTCAAAGAGAAGAGTGGTAGCTGTTGCCATGCAAAAGGGAATGAGAGCTTGAAAAACAATCGGCTGACTAACAAAGAAATTTGTTAACTCGCACGGTTTTGACGAACTGAAAGATAGATGCTACGGACTTAAATGGACACAACGGGATACAAACTTGAAAGGAAAAGACTCGATATACTAAGCAGCAGAACTAGCAGCTTCCACTTCATGCTCAGGTTCATCCTCAGCACAATCATCAACCTCACCATCAATGTGACCTCCTACTAAGCTACACCACCCCAGCACAGTGGACTCTTGCCTCCTACCTCTCCCCAATCACCTTATTCACACATCCCATACTCCCCATTGTTCTTCAGAGAGAGAGAGAGAGAGGAGGAGAGGATGGCGGCCAGATCAAAGACAGTGGCGGCGACAGGAGAGGCCTCATCACCTGCCCTAATCTGCCATCAGCAGATCATCACTCGACCAACTGCGTCGTGGGAAGGCGCAGCGAGCTCAGAAGTGCCTAGGGAAGGCGCGGATCTGCTCGCAAGCTCGGGAGCACCGAAGGGACAACGGTGCCAGCGGGATGCGAGGACGGCGGTGCCAGTGGGACGCGAGGTGGAACGGATCAGGCTCAGGAGCCGTGGCAAGCCTAGATTCATGCGGATCTGGGGAAGGAGATGGCGACGTGGTGCAGGCGCGATGGGCACTACGGTGGCCTGGCAGTGGCACGAGAAGAGACGGGCGCTACCGGATCCGACGCAGAGATCGTCGAATCCGACAATGGCGAGCTCGGCCAGCTTTTAAGACAGCTGGATTCGAAATGGAGGTGGTTGGATCCGGGCGGGGCGAGGCCGTTGGGGGAGAGGAGCGGGGTAGAGGGCCGGATCCGACTGGGATGGCGCAAGTGTGGCGGCCTGGCAGGCACGCTGGCGGGAGAGGGCCAGATCCGACGTCATGAGCGTGGGGAGCCGAGGTGGCCGCCTATAGGCGGCTGCTGCTATCGAAAAGAGGTGGCCACCCCTAGGAGTGAAGATCGCTCCTCCCAGGCAAGGTTGTCAGAATCGTGATCCTGAATCTGATCGGAAACACTTTGGTAGGATCACATTCTAGAATCGAATCGTATAATCTAATATCCTACCCGATTCTACCAAAAACATATTTTTTAAATTTACCATGTATTCCAAAAGTGATATGAGTGTTTATTTGGTCATTTAGCATTTAGTTTTATTAACAAATGTATCTTATTCATGACTAGAATTGTGGTTTAAATTCTAAGTCATTGAGAACTACGACTAGAAGAGTGATGTTATCAATATTACCATAATATGATCGTTTTACATAAAAAAGTAAAATAAATAAATAATCAAATTAATTTTTATTATTCCAAACATCTAAATATTAATGTCTAAGCTATTAACTACTTAGTACTTAACATACAACTTAAATTAAGAAATAGGATACAACCAAATACCAAAATCTTTCATAATATTAGATGTCGCATGATTCTACGATTCTACCATAATTCTACTGCGATTCTGCACGATTCTACGACTAGAATCGTGATTCTACCATGATTCTACCTGGTACGACTCCAGATGCGATTTGAGTCGAGTTGATTTCATGGGATCGTAGAATCGTACGATTCTACGACTAGAATCGCAATTTTAACAACATTGCTCCCAGGGGCAGAGGCAGCGGAAGAGAATGGAGGCTAGGGTTTGAACCTAGGCTTTGATACCATATTAGATAGACTAGTAGGATGAATCATTAGATCTATTGCATAGCCTAAAAGAGCAATATGTAATACAAGATTTAAGAGGTACAAGACTAAACCCTAAAAACTAGAAAATATCACAAACACACTTAACAGCTGATAGTTATTCCCTTGCCAGAGGAGTCCAGCCAAGAATGAAAGCTATACACAAATACACACTAGGCAACATGGAGAGACATGGCTCCCACGTTATCCCGTGCAACCCCTGTTCCCCACTTGTGCCCTCCCGTTGCACATGGCCTCATAACCAACCCTTCCTCCCATCTCCGATAGCTAACACTGCTATGGGACCCCCTTTCTATACAAGAACAATTATCACCACCTTCCTTTCCCCACTCCTTTGTACCCTAGACTTCTGCATTGGAACAGTGTTTTATTATAAGCATTGTATAGTACAGCAATATCTCTACAATTATAAAAGCAATTCGTGAGGGAATCCGATTGCAAGCTTTTATGAATTATAGCCTTCTTATGAACAGGAACCAAGATACATGACTTTGAGCTCAGTTTGTCCACAGATGATTTAGAAGATAAATATTCCAAATTGGTGGAGTCCAAGTTCTTTAGAAAGGGACATGTTTTATCATTTTACTTTGATGTCCATCTACACCATATTTCATCGTCAGGCCAATCTTGGAGGTGTGTCATTATATCATCTACTAAAATATGACGAAAGTATTTGGGCTAGCGGACCAGGTGATTGATTAGATAACTACAGGAGTGGCTTTAGAGCCCACAAGGAAATTGCACACTACAGTAGGTGCTGCGATAAAGAATCCTGATACCATAAAAAGACAGCAACCTTACTGTTAACTGATAGGAACATATGAGCATAAAAATTCTTTCAACTTTCCAGCCATACGAGTGGGTTGGCCTTTGAGGGGTCATTTTCACATACCATATTTACAATTGCCACAACTTTGATGGAGATAATATAAACTAAAAGTTAGATAAAAAGTCTTCGAGCTCACATATTAGCCATTACAGGAAACCTTGAGATCATCACTGCATAGCCCAAAATAGGAAGATTCTCACCAAATTGGTCCTTATGGATTAATATGCCCGAGTTCTGATAAGAGCCAAGCAGCTACTCAAATAGCAGATACCATTCTAAGATTCTTCACCTGAAATAAACATGTTGACAGAAGTCATTGAAGCAAACTTCACGAGAACAGATGAAATAGATAGGATTCGGTCCAAGCAAGTCATCATAAAGCGTAAATTCGTATGAGAACATTACATATATCTGTCTTGAGTCTTCATAGAGTCTACTGAGTTTTTGTAAAGATGTTTGACACCCAAAAGCTTAAGAGCAGAACAATTCAGCACCAATATACTCAAGTGAATGTGCATTGGATTCTGAATGGAATCAGTACTCATAGCCAGGCTATGGCTTGAACTAAAAAAGTGGTATCACATCTCAAGGATGGCACTTTTCGTCTTTACACACAATAGCTTGTCTGAACAAGAACCAGAGGATTCAACGATCGAAATAGATACCTATGTTTCCATGTTTTTAGGCAAATTCAACAACAATTGGTATATGCACGGCTATAACAGAATTTGCAGTGATGATAGTATAGAGTTTGTTATATCTTGAAGAGAGTACAAATAAGCACAGGATCTATAGTCTAGTTGCCGAATATGAATCTAAGTCAAAAACTATTGGCTTAAGTTTCACACAGTCATCCTCCTTATCCTATGTTACACATATATGTCACATCAAACAATATAGCCCACCCTTTCAATCATGGTCAAAAGGATATCCCCTTCAAATAAAATATCATTGTTTCACCCGACATAATTTGCAAATATACCAAAACCTACATAAGGGGCTTTACAAAATAATGAAACAAACCTTACATAACCTATAACAATTTGACTACTGACCTAAATAATGTTGGACATGATATGGTGCAAGCTGGACATGATGGGTGAAAGATTGTTCAAAAACAAAATAATCATTCACTTACATCGATGTCTCTAATCACTATCCCTTGAAGAGTTTACGCGGAGACTGACATTGTTTTTAATGCTTTAAGCAGATTTGCAAAACAGGAAAAATATAATTAAGGGTGATACTGAATATCACCTAAAATTTTGTCTTCCCATTCAACCCTTCAAGTGTGCAGTTTCTACCATGCAGCCCTGCCAGTTAATTGTTACTTCTGACAAGTTCCTAACTCCCCTGTTTTCCTTTTCCAATTAATGGAAACTCTTTTATTAAGTTCAGCATAGAAGCTGTCCAAACAAAGATGTACGGTATGGCAGCTGCAAAACACTAAGACATTTGACATGAATTCAACTGACAAGAAATATGGACAACTCAAACTCAAATGCTTATTACAGTGGAGAGGCAACCATTAGAATGCTTACTGAAGGACAGTATTGCAACATCATTCATCTAGAGGAGCAAAAGGATTTTCTTTATGACTAGCAAAAGGAAATTGAGTTGGACAAAAGTGAGGCACTACACCAAGGAAGTAAAAATCCACAAAAACTTGAACAGAAAAATGTTTGTGTTCAAATTATAATCTAAATGTAACTATTCCCTTGATATAATATGCCAGAATCTTGTTATAAAACTCGTGTCCAAGTTAACTACAACATATTGGTGGAGGTTATAAATACAAGTTTGTCCCAGCTGTCAACTAGGACCTTGTTAGGTTACATGGAGTACATACATAACTTCCATGACTACTGAATGAGTATAGCATTAATACCAGAATGTTTGGGTCAGACGATGATGTAGCATGTTACTTTTTTGTTACTGCTTCTTTTTTGTTGTTTGTTGGAGGCGAGACCTTTTGACTTATTCATTATCCAGTTTGATTGTGCCAAAACTTTGTGAAACGTTGTCAGATGCAAAGTGATTTGAAAATGGAAGCAGGCTACATATTTATCAAAACTTTTTGTCATCAACCAAATTTGAACTAATGGTTAATTTGCGGTAATCACAAAAGAAACAAATAATGTAGAGGCATTCAAGCTCTAACAGAGCGATTTACAGGCCTACTGTTCTAGTTTTAAGCTAAACGTGTAGTGTTAATCAATGGTCAATCAACAATTCAATATAGGCACAAGTGACAATAGTAACTGCAGCGAGCCCACAGCAAAAGTTAACCATCCATCACCATAATAAAGGGTTAGACTTCTTGGGCTAGTGATCAACAACTGAAATAAGGGTAATCACCCTACAAGACAATGGCCATGTTCTTTTGATTTACGGCTAATGGTTTTTGTCTACGTTTTTCAATACGAGAAAACCGTTTGAAGAATATGTCTCAAGAAACTGTCCCGTTTATTTTGACTTTCAAAGAAGCCAAAAAACCAAAAGAACAGGGACAATGCGATCACGGGATCAGCACCGCACAGTCATCGGGCATCTAACGCAAGAGCAACCCGCAGCGATTTCATTTAGTCGAGCGATGCGAGCGAGCCCTGGGGAAAAATGCTAAGGGAAGGGATGTATCAGAGAGCACCAGCCTGGCCCGTAATGGCGGCCACTACCTGGTTGGTGGCTGGTGCGCGGCCGCGAAGATGGCGAAGGGGTGGTCTCCTCCCCGCTTCCTCTCCGACCCCCCCAAATCGAGCCGCGTGGAAGGGGGCGGTGCCGGTGGGTGAGGAAGAAGATGCGCCGATAGGAGATAGGCCCTGCTGGGATTTCTAAACAGGCCCAGCTCGGCCTGGCGGGAGGAACGGCCGGGCCGGCTCGCGCTCGAGGGATGCCAGAGGCCGTACGCGGGTATCCACCGGCTGAGCGGGCTGGATTTGAAAAGCGGAATAAGATGGGCTGCCAGAGGAAAAATACGGGCCCTTCCGATTCGTCCTTGAAACGAAAACCAACTTCAACTCTGCTGGCACCAAGGAGTTGCTGACGGTACATAGTGGGCCTGGACTTGTAGGCCTAATAGAGTTTCCTTTTGTTTTGTTTTCTCACTTTCTTTTTGTTTCTCGGCCTTCACAGAATCACAGTGTCCTACACTAGCTATGGTGACCGGCCGATACTTCCTTTAGTACGTGTCATGATCCTCGACGATCGACTTCCGTTGTCGTGATCGTCACTATCGTGTGGATTTAGAGTGTCCACCGACAAAAGACGAAAAAGTCTAACGTGTTCATTGATTCAGTAACTTAATGGTGATAGGCAGTTTTTGTGTGGTTTGCAATGTACAAAAGTTGGGTGCATATGTAATTTAACATTCTGTTGCAACATAAATCAGAGAGCCTTTCGAAACAAGGCTAAACCACAAACACTAACCCTTCGGACGAATTTCGTTTATTCACTTAGTGGTGTGCTCTCATCTTTTATTTTGCCGCTTGTTGTCCCACTAACATGTTTAAAATTTGATATGCATGCTAGTGTGTTACTAGTTAGGAATATTTCTTGTAAAAAAAAGAACTTGATCACAATTCAAAATCAGAACATGATGGACAGCTTTTGTATTCGTCACATTAAAAAAAATATCTTTCTAAAAAATGTCACATTCCTTTTTTTCCCTAATCAAATCGTCACATTCCTAATGAATTCTCACGTTCTTATGTCTTTTCACTGATTCAAGAACACAAACGTCACACACATCTGCACTGTATACACACTACAGCTCCAGAGTCATCACATGAGGACTTGACGAGCGACGACTAGGCGACACGCCTTCGCCGAAGCACATGGCTGTCCAGTCGCGCGCGGGCCACGCCGCAGGCCGCACACCTCTTTTGCAGCATCACATCGCGCGACGCGGCCAGCCCCTGATTTCCAGCGGCGGCCGAGTTCCGTCCCGTGCGGTGCCCATCCAACCCCCGCGAATCCCACGGCCGCACGCCGCGGCTCACCACCGCACCGACATCCCCGCGGCCGCCTCATCCTCTCACCGGCAACCCGACCCCACCACCCACAGCCTCACCGCTGCCTCCTCGTTTCCCGTTTCCGCGATGATCCCCGTTCCTCCCAGCTGTCCATCCACCCCCACCGACAAACAGCTCCTCGATCTCACTGACGCATGGGCCCAACATTGGGACCCATATCCCATGGTCCCACGCGTCACTGACTTACGTTGTAGGGAGGCTTATTTTTAGCGCACCGGAGACAGCCATTAGATTCTAAAGGTTTCCTCTTTTGCCATCTTTAGTTTTAGCCCCAACTCGCCTTCCCAATCTCCGCTCACCGGCCATTAAAGCCCAGGCCTCCTCCATTCTCCGCCCCAGATCCAACCCCAAAGCACACACACCACACCGCGCGGCGACGCAAACAACGAGAATCCCGGGAGCCATGACGGTGTCGCCGCTGCTGCCGTCGTCGGAGCCGTTCCGCGTGTTCGTCGGGTACGACCCGCGGGAGCACGAGGCGTACGAGGTGTGCCGCCGCAGCCTGCTCCGGCACGCCTCCGTGCCGCTGGACGTGCGCCCCGTGCGCCAGCCGGACCTCCGAGCCGCGGGGCTCTACTGGCGCGCGCGGGGCCCCACCGAGAGCACCGAGTTCTCCTTCACGCGCTTCCTCACCCCCTACCTCGCCGGCTACCGCGGCTGGGCGCTCTTCGTCGACTGCGACTTCCTCTACCTCGCCGACCTCGCCGACCTCCTTGCGTGCGTGCCCGCCGCCGACGCCGACCGCCTCGCCGTCGCCTGCGTCAAGCACGAGTACAAGCCCGCCGAGGCCACCAAGATGGACGGCGCCATCCAGACCGTCTACCCGCGCAAGAACTGGTCCTCCATGGTGCTCTACAACTGCGCGCACCCCAAGAACGTCGCCGCGCTCACCCCGGACGCCGTCAGCACCCAGACCGGCGCCTTCCTCCACCGCTTCACCTGGCTCGACGACGACGAGATCGGGGAGGTGCCCTTCGCCTGGAACTTCCTCGTCGGCCACAACAGGGTCGACCCCGCCGACCCGGCCACGCAGCCCAAGGCCATACACTACACCTCTGGCGGGCCGTGGTTCGAGAGGTACAGGAACTGCGAGTTCGCCGAGCTCTGGATCAAGGAGGCTGAAGAGCTCAAGGCCGACAAGGAGAAGCTCAAGGCCAAGGGCGAGCGCCAGGAAGTGGACGACGAGAAGAAGGGGAATTGAATCATTGATGGTGGACAAGAAGTTCACTACATAGCATCGCATTGCATTGGATTGGTTCTTTCTTGCTGCTGGTAGAGCGGCGCTTATGCTGAAGTTTTTTCTTCCTCCGATCAATTCACGCGCGTATGTAGCTTCTTGTTACTGAAATGCTGGTTTCTTGGTTTAGGGAGGTAGAGACTATGAGTGGATAGCTCGAGTATATTGGTAGTATGCTCCTTTGTTGTCGCAATCGATCTATGAATCCTCGTTGTTAAGGAATTTTAATTCGTTAGGCTTTGCGCCTATGATCAATTTGATTCTGCTGCTGTTTTTTCTGATCAATTGTGATCACTGACCCCTCTTTGATGTTGGAATAGGAGATTTGGTTGCATTTTGGTGCGCCATGAGGGAAATGTGATTCTCTTCTCTTGCTGCATTCCTGCAATGACGATTTGGCCCCAATTTTGTTTGTTTGCAGGCAGCACTGTGCTGTTTCTTGCCTTGGTGCATTCAACGGTGACCCCTCTGCTTGTTTCCAGTATATTTGGTGTCATCTTCGACTGTTTAGTGGCATTACGGTGAAGAGCAATATTCATTCCTGCAAAATGGTTGGCTTCTTGTGTTGCTTTGGAGCAACTGTGGTGATCTTGCTGTGTACATTAGTCCGTTTTGGTAGCTGGGAATGTTATTGGATATATAGTTTTTGGAAAGATATCTGTTTTAGTCTTCTAATTAAACAAACCTCGATGACAGATGCGTGCTTCTGCAGTGGACCAGCATTGGAACGGAAATGCCTCCTGGTGTCTGTAGTCGGTCACGTGTAAACAATGGAGGAGCAGGTCTCAATAATTCATTCTGCGATCACTTGTGGTCGTTCTATTTTGGACCCATCGGTGGTGAATGTGTGGAGCTGGAGCTCCCTAATCCACGCGTGTTCTTTCGATGAGAGAATCCAACGTCTGTATGCGATGAGCTGGTACTCACTGGTCATCTAGGTCACTGAATTTTCAACATCACTCGCGAATAGTCTAATAGATGTGATGTGTCTTAGAATTATGTTGTTTTACGATGTATCTTTGTTTTATTTGGTACTTGATCCTATGGTCTATGGACAAAGCGATGTCTTGATTCTCTTCAAGGAAGCTTGTAAAGCTTCGTGTTGGATTCTTGGACTTGGACCTCTCATGGTTCATTTGGCTATACCGTTCTGATTTTTTACTCGATGTTGCGGCTAGAAGGAAAAGTATCTGATTCTTCTTCTTCTTAAGCCGGCAACAACTTGGTTGCCAGAACTCGGCAGCTGTTGTGTACCGATTATCGAAGCATGGTTTGTGCTTTGCGCCCACCGAGATGTATGCATTTTTTTCTTCTTTGGCTTGCGTTGCGTGTATCGTGTTCGCTTTGGGCAAGATACGGGTTCGATTCTTTTCAGCTTTTAAAAAACTATTTTCAATTTTTCTACAGTAACTAACTTTTAAACAGAATATCTTTTTAAGATAGTGTCTATTAGTTATTTGTAGTACATACTGTATCGACTTTATTTATATCGGCAAAAATCGCACATAAATTTCTGTTACTCTGTAATCTCTTACACGAACAGCCCAAAAGTCACAAGTCACACTTAAAAGCCATAAGTTTTAGCCAAAAAGAACAACCCATAGTTTTCAATCGCACCATCACGCGTAGTGTTAGACTACGTGGATGATAGTCGTAGACTTTACTGGTCGTACTCGATAGTCGAATGTTTTACTGGTCGATAGTCAAGGGCATTGCGGTCGTTGGTCGTATGTTTTACGGACTGCTTTCATGGTCGTAGATTTGACAGTCTTGTCGATACTCGTAGCCTTCACAGTCTGCTATTCTGTTTTCGGTAGTCGGAGGTTTAGCGATTGGTTGCCATAGGCTTCATGGTCGGTACTCATAGACTTTATGGTCGGTACGAGTGCTTCATTCTTGTGATCTTCGTGTACGTCGAGTACTAGTATTGGGCCAGTGGTTGACTGGTCGGTGTGCGGTGGTCGTTGATGAATGGTCGTTGCTGCAGTACCAAGTGGGTACTTGAGGATTTAGGTACTCATAGTTAGAGGACTCGGTACTCGATAGAAGTGGTTTCACGATCGTGGTAAGCGGTCGTGTGTTGGAGTGTCGTCTGTACTCGTAGGTTTTGAGTACGTGTTACGGCTGTGATTTCTGATCGATACTTGGTAGTCGGTACTCGATAATCGGTCTATAGCTGTCCGGGTGGTTTCTGAGTACTTGTAGGTTACGAGTACTCTAAGGTACCGGTCGTGTTGATTAGTCTGAGGGTCTGTTCCAGTTAGCGATGGACTATGCAGTCGTAAATGTTCTGAGGGATGGTCGTAGATGGTTTGATTCTTGTCTGGGGATAGACAATGGTGTGTTTTGCTAATGTATGTTAATTATGGTCAAGTTGGGGAGAACTTATACCAGGAGAGAATTTCTTTGGTCTTTGCATGTTCAGGTGGGCATGGAGGCAGCCAGGGTCGATGACGAGGAGGACTGTGACTATGAGGGAGTAATTTAAGGCCTAGACGGTCAAGATGTCACGTGAGCTGGTCGAGCTCATGTTGGAGCACGTGGAGGTCAAAGGTGGATGCATGGAGATGGTTACGGTCGGTGACGAGGAGGGCCGGGACTAGGAGGGGGTAATCTGAGGTCCAGGCGGTCAGGATGTCATGCGAGGTGATCGGGCTCACGCCAGAGCACACGATGATGGTGCACGATGGAGATACATGAGGGGATATCCTGGAGGCTTCGTCGTGGGAAATTGTGGATGGAGTCCATGATTTGTACGATGTGGTTAAAACCCGTGTTAGGAAGGGTTTCGGGTCCCTTGATTTGAGGAAGAGATGAGATCTCGTGTCTAGGTAGATAAGGACACGGTTTGAGGTGTTCAAGTGGAACATGTTTTGTGCGTTGGCCTATAAAAGCAGGGGAGGCTGTAGGTTAGCGTATGGGGTTTTAGGGCTTTCGTGGAGAAGGTTTTTTGGGGTGTCGTGAGGCACTTTGTAGCCAAGAAATTGATGAAGAAATAATAGATCAGATTCTTTCCAGAAAAAGTTCTTCGGCGACTTGGTTCCTCTTTGTTTTTCGTGCTTTGTTTTGTCTTCGGTGTGTACTCGTTCGGGCGGTGGTCGAACAGCTGGGGATTTCAGGTGGAAGGAGGTCACGACTTCGTGCGTCGTTATCGTGCCGAGCGATCGGAACAAGCAGGCGGTCGATCCGAGATCGGGCCGAGCGATCGGAACGAGCAGGCGGTCGATCCTAAGTGAGCGGTGGGAGCGATCGTTCGGGACGAGCGGTTATAAGCTAGTGGTCTTAAGCGAGCGGTCGAAGCGAGCGTTCGGGACAAGCGGTCATAACGAGCAGTTGGGCGACAGAGGCTCTTCGAGCATGTACGAACAAGCAGTCGGTCGCTACTTTCATTCGGTAATTCAGATTGGTTTTTTTATTTTGTTTCTCCGCGCTATATTTTGATTTCAGATGTGTGATAAAAGCGAAGACAATTATTCACCCTCTCTCTAATTATGCCATTGGATCTACATGTAGTTACATGTTGCAACTAAGAGCGTGTACAATGCAGCCTCTTAAAGAGATACTTAGCAATGAAAAACTGATTTTTTTTTTGCCACATAGGATAGATAAGGTGCTTATTTTGAAGCATCGATGCTTAAATAAGCATCGGTGCTTAGTAGGTGGTTATGTGTATAACTATATCTATTAATAGATATTATAGCATCTAAGCACCCACGGAAGAGATGTTTGTATTGGAGGAAATAACTTTTACATGGGTACTTGATGATGTGGTTATATTCTCTCTCTTTAAACACTCATATATAAATATCTTGCATTGTACATGCTCTAACAACGAACGCTATGCTGTCCGGCCGTAGAATCGGCGTACATCTCTGCTGCGTGACTTCTCAGATTCTCACGTTTGCTGCTCCAGACAGAGCTCGTGCCGGTCTGCTACGCGCCTACGGCCGGTGGGCGGTGGCAGTGCTGACCATGGCTTGCTAACGCAGCAGTGTTGCCGGATCTTCGCGGCAAAAAATGTGGGGCTAATTGCTCGATGAGCTGCACGACGCATGCCTGCCTGCCTTCTGCGTCGTCGAAATGCCTGGGAGAAAAGCCTCTGTATCAATTGCAGGGCTTTGTTTCGGATCCCCATCCGTCCGCGCGTTCATGTGTAGTTACAGACTTACAGTAGAAACCCGATGGCACGATAATATTTATGGTCGACAGACGGCAGCTCGAATTAACTTGCACAGAAGATGGTATCGCAGTTAAATTCGCAATGGATGTACGCACTATGCTTGAAACAATCTCTGAACGAAGATCATGCACTATAAGTACATCCCATGATTATCGTGCCATTGACATCACAACTCTCATACAACCCATATTTCTACAATACGTGCAAATTTGTCCCCAAAGTTCCTTTCATAGTATTATAATTTTACTAGGTAATTTTACTATAGATCTATATTAATTGCTTTTGTTTCTTTTCGTCTTTTCAGTCGATTCTTTTACTTCAATTTCTTTCAGCACCTATTATCTATTAGATTAATCAGTCATAGCCAAAAGTCATAACACCCCCGTTATTTTATGGTACTCGAAGGTCATTGCTTCAAGACCGGTCTTCAGGGACAAAACCACGAATATGCCAACCACTAAATGCTATTGCCCCCGTTGTCCTCCTTGTACTCTTTGGGATACGGAATTTGTTCCCAAGCATGTGACCCGAAGTAGAAGATATTCGCCTAATGCCCATGCTTGAATTTGCCTTGCCCAGTACCCATGCTTAAGACATGTTCTTTTGAGTTATGACCTTTGACTTTTAGCTACAACTTATTATTATAGTAAATAATAATTACTGAAAGAAACTGATGTTAAAACCAACTGAAAACCCAAAAAGAGCGAGGCCTGAATTTGCGGTGCACCTACATGAATCTGTCGGGCTCCACATAGTAGATGCAGTTTCTCTGGATCGCAGGGAACTCCTTTGCAAAGAGCGCGAACTAGGCCTATGCATTCGGTTAGTTCTGTAAAATCGGTTCGATATGTACAGTATATACTGCAAATACGGTATTGTTAGTTCGATAATATATGGTATATTTGAAAATACAATTCGGTATAGGTAAATATCAATTTATTTCAATGCGGTATCGGTAAATACCATATTTACCAAAGTTAACGTGAATTGCGAACGATATAACGAGGCGGCAATATGCTACTGGCAATAGAATTAGAACTTAGAACTTTAAAAGCACTCCAATGGAGTATGGAGCTTCGACGACATATGCATAATGCTGTGCTGCTGTTCTTAAAAGCCGAGTGTTCATCATCAACTCTGACACCATTGAGGCTTAAAGAGCTGTTGTATGATCTATACATGTAGGGGTCGAAAACGGTAACGGATAATCCGTTTTATCCAATATTCGTATCCGAGAAAATACGAATATAGTAAGCAAAATCAGTATGAAAAAATGTTCGTATTCGACAATATTTGTATCCGTATTTGAGAATATTCGTATTTGTATCCGAGACTATTCGGTTCGTATTCGATCCGTTTCCTATGCAATTCGGAATTTCGTGATTCAAATTTTGAATTTGGGCGGTTTGAAACTGGTAACCATTCTGATAACCGTTTAAAAACCGGTGAAAAACCGGCAAAACCGCTAGAAATTTGTTCTACCGAAATTTGTTACATAAGTTGTAGGAGGATATTCGTATTCGACCGAATTAAGTACATATTCGATTCGAATTCAGATTCGTATTTATATTCGAGAATATTCGAATTCATATTCATATTCGTTTTAAAAATATGGATTCATATTCGTATTTAAGACTATTTGATCGTACCTAATCTATTTCCATCCCTACATACATGCAATCCTAGCAGATAAAGGGACACTCATTATTCATTCCTGCCTATGGCATTGATGTGGTTCATTACAGGATACATGCTATTCCGCACCACTACAAGGAAATGCATCCCATTTTTAGCCACCACAAGAAAATGGCCAATAGTCTACCCTAGCATTATGCAAGACTAACAAATAGCCAATGGTTCAGGACGGCGACCTCGATTCGGCGGCGGGGGAGGCACAACACGGGGACCTGAACCATAGCTCGACAATGGATGGCGTCGGGGCGGTCGGGCGCACGGGCTTTTTATATGCCCCCCTCGATAACGCCTCACGCACCCGAGCGCTGCCGACGACCGCCTTTGACCGCCTAGCTGGTCTTAGGCGGCTCTCACGCCTAGCCCGCCGCCTTGGACGAAATCACGGTGGCGGCCCTTCGCCGACCGCCTAGGCGGCGCCAAGTCACCGCCCAGCTCCGACTTCTAGAACCATGTTTCTTTTTCTTATGCATAACAAGAATATCCAAGACATCATCCTCATACAAATTTGTCCTACAAAAGTGTTCCTAAAATTATCATACAAAGGAAGATATAATTGACTAAAGAAACTTACATCTCTTTAAAAAGCGGAACATCCATATGACTCAACTCCAAGCATAGGAACCTTCCCCCTCGCTTTAGAACTCTGAAACATGCGAATTCATGTGAAACTAATCAGATATGTAGATCATAAACCAATCAGATTTCATATAGTATGAGACAAGTCGTATAGCAAGAAAAGCTCCTTAAAAAGTTGTTTAATCCAAACATTTGACAGGGTCACAAAAATAGGACAGCTGATTCATTTTAAAAAGATTTGTCACAATATGATGCCATCTATGTCATGCTAATTGTGTTAATAAGTTATTTGATAACATTTTAGATTCTGAGAGCAACAAAGGTTATATGAGCTGCACATATTACATTGATTCTTGTGTCGTGTCTAATAGAACCACAAGACCCACTAGCCAACAAGGGTAATACCCGCACCACTGAGTTTTGTGTTCTTACGTACCATTATGATTTTAATATGCTGCTGGATGCCATTCTTGACTATTAATTTTTTAAGAAGTAACAAAATTAACCTTATCTGATATCTCAAATAATGTTTTACTTTCATTGTCAACATTTCAGGAAACTGAAAGCTTCGAAAGTCAATATTTCGATATCTAAATTTCATATGTCCAAAATCTGGAAAACAAAAATTGGAGTGCTTACTTGTCCACTGCAAGGCAAGCCATGGCATCAAGCTGATATGATGGCACTTGTGTACATAATTGTAGCTAGGGAACATGCTCTTCATCCAACCCAACAAATCCTTTATGTCAATTTGGTCTAATGAGCATACATCTCTCAGATGATTCTGCCTTGTCATATAATAGAAGTAACACAACAGCAACATCGCGAACATCTGTAGGGGCCAGATTTTGTTGTTCATTGTGTTAAGGCCTCCTGCAATCAAACTAATGTAATTAGAGTTGGGTAAACAAGCAAAAAAGTACATTTTCTGAACTTTGCTGGACTGCTATAGTAGTACAATAACAAGGTAACCAAACTAGCTATCTTTCCTTTCAGTAGTACTAATGTACTGTGCATTGTCCAAATGATTATCTTAGTGATAAAAATGAGAAGAAATACTTTAGAAAACTTCAGAAAAACATGACCTAAGGAGTGAACCTTTTATGATATAGAGGAAGACTTTGCTGCTAGTATTGAGTACCACAGGATGCAACAGAGGGCCAAAAACCAGGCCAGGGAAAAATGTAACGACGTGCGATCCGTTTTTCTCTGCGTATTCCAGGGCTATTTCTTCGGCTTCGGTCTTGGCAAGAGAATACCAGCTCTGCCAACACAAAGAAGTATAGATCGTTAAGTCAGTTCTTCCTCTCAGCAATAATCTCTAAGAAGAACTCTCTAATGCTAAAGTTGTTACTATATTTGGATTTGTGAAATAGAAAAAGGATTGGACATGTCCACGTAAAGAAATTCAGGTGCACATCAATGTGTTAGCATGTGTTCCATGGTGGATTTTAATCTGTTTGGAAACTCACCACATCCCTCTCTATGTTAGGTCCAGAAGATTCAGACAAAGATGCGGGCTTGATCGTCCATTTAAGCCGGAGTCCCTCTACTCTACATGTTTGCTCGGTTTTAACTGAAAAATAGTGCCAACTACTAAGCTAAATTACAGACAAATGTCAGTGGGAGCCTGAGAGGTTAAGTAAATGAAATGCTTGAGTTCACAGGAGACTCAGCTTCTTTAGAAAGCCATCTCTCCGGGGATGAGGAGTTGGCCGTCACGCCGGGAAGGAGGAGGCTGTGGCGCCAGGGAGGAGGAGGAGGCGGCCGCGGTACCGGAGAGGAGGAGGCGGCCGTGGCACCAGGGAGGATGAGGAGTCCGTCGCACCAGAGAGGAGGAGGAGTCGGCCGTCGTGCCGGGGAGGAGGAGTCAGTAGCGCCGGGGAGGAGGAGGACGTGGCCGTGCCGCCAGGGAGGAGGACGTGGACTTGCCGCCGGGGAGGAGGAGGCGGCGGCCGTCACATAGGGGAGGATGACGAACCTAGCGCAAAAGAAATGGAGCAGCAGCGCGCGGTAGAACCATAACATGGGCTGGCCTAACTAATGAGCCACTCTCTCACCGCGTGGCCCAATCCGAATGAACCAATTGAGTCCATTAGAGCTGCAAAATTTACTATTACACCACGTATTCTCTTGACGATTTTATCTTTTTTAGAATTATACTGCTAGTAGTATGAGTGGTAATATAAATAAATCATAACCAATCTGATCTATTGGATCAAAAAGAGTGAAGGGTCCACATTTATTTTTGGGTACCATAAAAGAGCTCTATTTTAATTCTAAATATCAATAGAAGGCATATATTATACCAGTAATGCAAAGCTCAAGCTAATAGCAGTAACCAAATCATATTGTACTTCAAATATACACAAGAACAAAATTATATCGAAGTCGATTAGTTATGCGAATGACTTACAGTGGGGTTGATGAAGAAAAGAAGCAGCGCAGAAACATGCGATCACGAAAGTAATCGACAATGATGAAGAAGATGATCGGTCACACTGCCCAGAAATCTTATTGTCGCCTCGTGTAGGTTCTCTCTGTGGCAATTGCTCGGAAATAGCCATTTCCCTTCCGGTGTACGTTGAGAAGAAAGGCTGGTGAGGTTCAGCAGTTCAACAGATCCAATACAAATTCACCAAAGAGGAAGAAGACAATATAAGAGGAAATGGAGGAATTTAGTCACCCTAACCTGGACGTCTCTATGCCTTTTATAGACATGCAAATTACTTTTCAGTAACTAACATTATTAAGTTGAAATAATTCACTGGTAACTGCTAATTCAAACTAAATAATGGTAATTAAGTAGTCTCTTGACCAGTTAAAGAGATGAACTCAATTCATGGCGAGACTACATCAAGGCGCAGGCATAGTCGCACATCACAAGTCACATAATTTTCACATGAAAATACGTGAATACGAGACATGCGTTTAGACAAAGCCCTTCTCATACTACCTTATGCCATGTTACATATTTTACGTGGTGACAAAGACTATCTTATATATTGCTCTCCTTCCACTTGTTCAAACAATATAGAACCAAACCATGCTATGCTTTGAAATTTAGGAATGAATGAGCCTTTGTCTCATGGGCCCAATTCTAACAAAGCCACCATTATTCAAATGATAGCTTTCGTCTAGAAGTATCAACTGATACGTTTGAGAGAGAAAAGGTTTTTGGTGTCAATGAGACGTAAATCGCAAGAACAGATTGGTGATCTAAATGTTTTGTTGATCACATGCAATGGAAGTTTTGTTTTGTTTCCATATACGAGTTTCATTAAAGGACTGTTGCTTAATTGTGGAAGCAAGAAGTCGAGCACTTTAGGGTACATTGTCAACAATTAGCAGCAGCTTTCATGCATTTACATTGCTCACAAGCTCTCTCCGTCAGTCATTACCATTGCCATATAGGAGTATATTCACAAGTCACAACCAAAGGGAAACAAACTGACGCATAAGTCTGAACTCCATACCAAGCAGAGCAGGGGAGCACAAGATAGTTTCAGACACGTGATGCACAAGGTGCGGTTCAGCGTTGAGCACCAAACTGTGACATATAGCTTTGCCTCATTGCTTTCGGTGTTAGTTCTTTTGGCATCTTCCCCACTGTTTCGAGACAGCCATCAGTAACCAAATCAAGTGTCTGAGAAAATGCCTGTAACCTGCTGAAGAAGCTGCAAATTGCCTGCCCATTTAACTGTGCAACTAGCTAGACCCTAATTGCTGGTGCAGATTATCCTTCACCTTTCTCAAGCCAGTTTACAAAATGGTATATGTGCAAAATCCTACTAACAAGTCACTGACAATAAAAAGAGAAACTTTTTCAGCGGCTCAGGACACTGAACCCATTTCTTTGTAGGCCTGCCATTTCTGTCCTTCTCCAAGACACTATTCTACTTGCCATTCCAGCCAGCTGTTTCAGACTGAGTCTATGGCAGTCTGATACAGTCACCAAGCTGCTTAATTAGGCCTACAAATCACAGTAACATTGCTATGCCTCCTTAATGAACATTTGGATGGATTGTCTCAGTGCAGATTAGCCTTCTTCCTGGTCAGTGAGCCATCCGAATCAGCACCCAATGATTGCCTATTGGCCTACAATTAAGCTCCAAGCCACTCACTACTGTACCCGATGACTTAGCGCCTTTCTGTTCCCAGCACAGGTTCTTTGTGTCGCAGCTGCTGCCGTATGTACCCTTCCAAGAACAAAATGGCCGATAGATGCGCGGCTGATTGCTGCCTGGCACCAAAAGTTGCAACGCCGGCAAGGCGACGCGCTGCTGGACCTTGATATCGGCGTGGGACGGTCCAGATCACGCGTGGAACCTCGATCCGACGGTCCTGAACGGCGCGTCAGATGATCATCACTAAAGTTGGCTTCTTTTGCTATGCAGATGTATACTAGTAGTACTTCAAGTATGCTTGTTCGTTTCAGTATTCAGATGTTAGTATTACTCTGCTTGAGTTTCAGTATTCAGATGTGTCTGAAAGAGCAATGCTTCTTCAGGTGCAGCTTGACGAGCACACACAGTACAGGCAGCCGTAGAAGTCACTTACTCCTGACTAGATGACTTGGTTACCACTTCTGCCACTTGCTGCTTTTCTTTGGCTGCCTTCACTAGGGCTTGTGTTTAGACTTTGCCTTCGGTTTCTACAGTAACTGATTTTTAAACAGTTCATTTTTTAAGACGGAGTCTACAGGTAGATTGTAGTAGATATTATACTGAAATCAACTATCCCGACCAAAATCATATATGATTATTCTCTCTGTATATTATCTCTCGCGAACAGTCAGAATTCAAAAACATAAGCAAAAGCCAAATCCACAGCCCAGAAAAACACACCCTTTGTCTTGTCTTGTTGGATCATCCTACTCGGATGCCGTTGCATTGCTTTATTAAAATCATTCATCCATCCTGACTTAAAAGAGAGGTCAGGCCAGCGCAGGATGGCTAGCTAGCTTGAAGCAATAAATTTCACCTTTAAAACGCTCGTACGCGCCCATACAGATGTGTTGAGTTCAGTGAACGCGAGCGTAGAGTTCATGTGAGGTTCAGGAATCCGATGTGTGTGCATGTTCCCTTGCAAAGTTGTTTAACCTAGTACACACTACACAGCTTTGCCTTCCAGATTCCAACCCAAAAGGTTTAGCAGCAACAGGCAAGAACCTGAAGCATGTGTACAATTTCCTGCGTAAAAGGGAAGATCAATTGCTGCTGCTGCTGCTGCTGCTATACTACTCATGGATTTGGACGGTGAAGACTGAAGAGCTAGCGTAACTGTCTATTTAGCCAGGATCACAAGCAAAATGTTGCTTTTGCTGATGTAACCTTATGGAAAACCGAAACTCTTGCCTCTTAGGGTTGGCATTTCCAATTGCATTACCAGTACGTAGCATTTGGCACACCACACGCTTGTGTCCATCTATGGAGATGACCTCACCAGCACTGCTATGCAGTACAACATGTATTCATGAAATAACTTGACATTATAAACTTTGTTATGATGTCTTAATTGAACACCTACCAGATGCGTACATGAAGACCAGAAACACAAACACACACGCACAAATTCGTCGCCAAATCACAATTGAATCATCAGAAGCAACCAAAGCAGATTTATCACGGCGATTCTCAGTCAGATCTCTTCTTCCTCCTCGCCGACGCACCGCTCGCTCTGTGCGTGCGTGCCCACAGCTCCCGTCGCCTCCTTGACCACCGCCTCCGGCTCCACACGGACCACTGCACCACACCAAACCCCAAACGAAACACATCTCGCCTCCGACACCTTACGAGCTAGCGAGACAGGAAGCTTCACTAAGAAATTAAGAAGCAATTAACTTACCCATGTAAGTGACATTAATAGCATTATTAGGGCACTTCCAACGTCTTCCGCATCATAAAGACATAACTATAGACATAACCTTTTCAATGGGTGATGTGTATATATGGGATTAGACAATAATTTTTACCCACCTCTCTCTCCCTCTCCTTCCTCCCACCAATGCATTTTTTTTTGCTGTTTCTTGATAGTTGGATTTTGTGTCCAAGTAATGTTTTGCATGAGATGTTGCTTTTCTCTTTCTCTTCTTTAATTTCTCTTCCACCTCACCCTTGATCCTATGCGACATTCTATAGACATTACTGGTATCACTACATTGCGAGGACCCTTGGGACTATCTTTTTTCACCTAATAGTGGCTGTAAAAAAGGTAGTAGTAAGCTCTTAATTAGATGCCCATGAAATGAATTTCAGTGAGTGGTCAGGCTCCAACCGTTTTTTTTTTTGTTTCAGCTTCAGGCTCCTAGAAACTAGAAGTTACTTAGAACGTGTCGGTTTTTTAATTTCAACTTTTTTCTCTTTTCTTTTTTTATTCTTTTGTATTGTCCGTGAAGATATAACGGTGTTTTTATTTTTTTTTCTTATTTTTTATAATTAAATGATTTGAAAAAAAACTAACTTCAATCAAAAACAAAAAAACGACAGCTGAAAAAAGTCGATTGGAGCGGCCCCTTATGACATTGCTGATCTTTTTCCCCCCCTTCTGCTTTTCCACAGCCATAGAGAGCATCATCATCATCACGTACCTTACCCTAGTCATCAGTGGTAGTTGCGAGACATCCTGGATCTTGAAGGAACTAAAACTTTCACGGTCGCATATAATGGTGTTTCAGCTGTACTCTAATCTAGCTCCACATATAATGGGCTCACTCACCAAAGACATGTTATGATCCATGTATTGATCCAATTATTCGTTCATCTAAAAAATGCCATAATTACACTGTAATCTATATTGAACTCCAGAGATAATGGAGGGCGGGCTAAGAGATTTCATGTAGTATTTAAGAAGCGTATTAGGTGAGTGAGGCTACATACTAGTAGTGAGTAGGTGGCCCCACATGTCAGCCACCCCAAGGCCTACTCTTTTTTTTTTTTTTGAGACGCCCCAATGCCTACTACCACTGCATAATTTGCTTGCATTTTTCATCACATCCTCATGTTGGCACTTCACAGTTCACACCCCCACCAAATCTAGATTCCCCACACCCTCCTATATATAAGCCTACCCCAAGTTCACACGGTACAAGGCATACAAGTCGCCTCCTCTTCTTTCTCCTCTCCTCCTCGATCTCTTCCCTTGTGTGTGTAAGAAACCCAAGGGCACAAGCTGAAAGCAAGAAGGATGGGGCAGAGGTACAGGTTCTTCTGCTGCGGCTGCTGCGCCAATGCGGCCGCAAGCAACCGGGAGGTCAAGGAGGAGTCGGACTGCGGCGCCGGGGTAACTGACGGGAATAAAGGGGGCGCCGCTGGGCCGCGGCGGCTGTCGCGGGCGCAGGTGGAGGGGATGACGGGCGGGTTCACCTCGGCCGTGGTCGGCGAGGGCGGGTTCAGCACCGTCTACCTCGCGCGCCTCTCCGGCGCCCTCGCAGCCGTCAAGGTCCACCGCAGCAGCGAGCGCCTCCACCGCGTGTTCCGCCAGGAGCTCGACGCGCTTCTCCGCGTCCGCCACCCCCACATCGTCCGCCTCCTCGCCTTCTGCGACCAGCAAGGTGGGTGCTTGATTTGATTTCTTGCGCTGGCTCGCCGCCGGCATTTGCTCGAGCACGCTCTGTGCTACCAGCCTACCATGTTACACGTCGTGCTGAAAGGTTCTGGCTTTTGGTCGATGCAGAGGAGGGCGTGCTGGTGCTGGAGTTCGCGGCGAACGGGAACCTGCACGAGAGGCTGCACGGCGGCGGGAAGGCCGCGGGGACGATGCCGTGGGCGCGGCGGGTGTCGGTGGCGCTGCAGGTGGCGCGGGCGCTCGAGTACCTGCACGACCGGTGCGAGCCTCAGGTGGTGCACGGCGACGTGAAGGCCTCGAACGTGCTCCTGGACGCGGCCATGTCCGCCAAGCTCTGCGACTTCGGGTCGGCGCGGATGGGGTTCTCCGCCGCCGTCCGCCCGCGGTCGTCGGCGCACACCATGCTCGGCTCCCCAGGCTACGTCGACCCGCATTACATCCGCTCCGGTGTGGTCACCAAGAAGAGCGACGTGTACAGCTTCGGCGTCCTTCTCCTCGAGCTCCTCACCGGCATGGAGGCCTTCTGCACCGAGGAGGGCCGCCTCCTCACGGCCGTCCTCGCGCCGACGCTCAAGGCCAGCGCCGCCCCCTGCGATGCGCGGAGGCTGGTCGACGAGAGGCTGGGGAGCACCTACGACGCGGCCTCGGCCTCGGCCGTGGCGACGCTGGCCGCGTCCTGCGTCGGCGAGAACCCCAGCCTCCGACCGTCTATGGCCGACGTGGTGCGCACCCTGGAGCAGAGCGTGCAGGGCTCCATCTCGACTGTTGGGAAGAGATCGGACGGCCACGGAAAGTTGTGATTCACGAGTAGGTCGTCGCATCCTAGGCGCTTAGATCTGGCTTGGCGAGTTTGTGATGATGACGTGAGCAGCACATGTGGAGCCCTGCTATTGGGCGGGGGGCGAACAAAACGCTATGAAAAAGGATTCGAAAAAAGGAGAAAAAAAAGTGTGGGGAAAAAGGGTTGATTTGGGAGGAGAAAAGATTTGGAGCGGAAAAGGGTAGGGTTTGTGTGCGCTAACGGGGAATTTCGATCACATTGTGCCAAAGTGGCAGCGATTTGGGAGGGGGAAACTAGAAGGAAAAAAAAAGGGATCGTCCATTTTACGATTCCAAAGATTTTTGGTGATTCTTTTGTTGTTGTGTAAAGTAAAAATCGAGTGTTATTGCTACTGCTGTTCTAATTTGCTCGTGTTGATTTTTTAGTGTTTTGCTCGTGTTGTTTGTGCTTATAGAATGGAGTTAGATTCCGATTCGTGGTGGATTTGAGATTTTTAGGGCATGGTCTGTGGAAATCGTGTACATATTTTTGCGCAAAAATTGCTTGTGCAACATTTTCTTTTGAAAGCAAAAATCGAGTGTAACTTATTTACCACTGGTTGCAGCGTGCCAATTACTATTTACAGGAGGGTACGGTGTAGCTAGATGAACGAACAAATCTAGTAGTCCTTGTTCAAAAATAAACAGGGCATTATGGGTATGGCCTCTTAGTACGACCTTATTCCGCTGTCGTGCAGAGCCAATTATTGGATCGTGGCATAGTGGCATCCACATTTCAAAGTGCAATTTTGACTCACATTTTCGTCTGTTCTTCTTTCTGCATGACAACTCAGTCCATGCGTTGGTGCTCGCTGACCGAGTATGATACTCCATGTTGCCAGTGTCTCGGTCAAACAAATGTATACTACAGCTCCGTTCCGTATTCGTTACCCTTTTCAAACACGATTCATCCCAAAGAATCAAACTACTATTGCCAGGGCACAACCCTCCCGGGGCAAACTACGCAAAGCCGAGCAAAACCAAGCAAAAAAAAAAAAACGCGGACGTTGACGTTCTCCTCGTACGAGAAACGCCGTCCGCTCGGCGGCTGCTGCTGCTACCGGTGCCCTACATCGCAGTGCCAACTAAGCCATGTGTGTGTGTGTGTCGTCGGAGCCGGCCGGTCACGGGCGGGGCGGGGCGACGCGCCGGTGGCGCGTCCCGGTCGTGATTGCACGCGCAAACCTCCGTGAAATTGGCCTCCCGTCTCTTTCGGCCGCGCGCGTCCGACGCATACAAATACAAATCCGCCTGATGGGTTAGCGCTGTATGAGACCTCGGTTAAATCTGGATTAATTTACCACGCATACAAAATACAATAATTTCTTGTTGCGATTTTTTTCTTTTTATTTCATTTTTTCCCTGTGTAACGGGCAAGGGACAATGTCACGGTCATTGAAACAGTTTTTCATATCGATATTACCATGTACGCATGTACACTGGCCAGAAAAGAAAGAACGACTGAACGCATGCCATGATAAGGCTGGTTTAGTTATTAGAGGTAGGCAGTAGTAGAGTTCTTTGCAACAAAGGAAGAGGACTGAAGCAACCAAAAACACTATGTTCCTTGATGGCTCTAGTGAGCGTCTTCCTCCTCGCAGTGCTTGGTGTACTTGGCCGCGTCCAGCAGGGAGTCCAGCTCCGACGGGCTGCTCGGCTTCACCTTGATCATCCACCCATCTTCGTACGGGCTCGAGTTGATCTGGTAAAATTAACATTGCATTACCGCTTTGCATTACGTTAACATTGCAGCAAAGAGTTCAGCATCGAGGTGTTGGTAGTACAAGGCCGGGTGTCTCGGACAGCTTTGCATTGACCTCGACGACCTCGCCGGAGATGGGGGAGTTGACGTCGCTGGTGGCCTTCACACTCTCCACGTTACCGAAGGGTCCTCCGTGGCTCACCTTCGCGCCGGCCTCCGGCAGCTCGACAAACACCACCTCTCCGAGATGGCCCTGCAGCAAATGTAAAAGTAATGTTCCATTAGAATTTGGGGAATGATTATGTAGCACAGTGCCACAGTGTGATATTACTACTACAATACAGCAATCGCAAACTGACCCTTAGACTCGTGCTAGTTCTTTCGTAAGTCAAGTTGATTAACACAAAAACTATTGCATGCACCAGTCAATTCACCTAAAATATTAAGCTGACGAGGGAAAAAGTATAATTCACTTATACTTCAACATCCCTCTCATATGTAGACTTCCTTAAGCTTAAGAGGTGGAATAGAAGTGAGCTGTAATTATTTTTTTTAATTACAATAATCAGGTCTTGAATTCAAGATCTCTTGACTCTGATATCATATTGCGTTACATGCATCAACTAGTTCACCTAAAAGTATAAATAAACTAACAAGAAAAGATAAACAATTTATTTATACTTCAACAGTGCGTATGAAAAGCATGGAAAAACTGTTGCTTGTTCACCTGAGCATGGTCAGTGATGCCAATTGTGGCCACGGAGCCATCATTCTTGACCCACTCATGAGAGGAAGTGTACTTCAACCCATCAAGAACTGCAACACACATCAGACACGACCATGGCTTAATCTACAGGAACTACAATTACAGCATGCATTGTTGAAAGTTGAAACTAATTTACAGAACAAGTATTCTCCTATTTTGTAGGATTTTCTATTCTAAGTGGAGAATTTTAATTTCCCCCTTCCTTTTTTCCCAGTATAAGACTCGACTCTAGAACTACAGCAGCAAGGACCAGTGCACATATAATAAAATACAGATAATCAAAGAAGCCACAATGTCCTAGTGTGCAAAGGGTTAGTCTGAAGATGTTAGGTTAACATTACACAATGCAAGAATTAATGTACAGGAGCAAGAACATTGAGCGTGTGCTATCTTCCAAAATGAAAAGCATCCTATTGAACTCTACTTTAGCTAGCAAAGGCATACCAGTGGAGAAGTATCTGGAGATACAATAGGCAGGGGAAGCCCTGGCTCCACTGCATGAAATCTTGAGGGCACTGGCAGCTGAGCTAGCCCACAGCCTCAGAGCCATTCTGTGCCAACGCTCGTAACCAAAGCAACAGGTATATTTGTGTTCGTCTTTCCCCTCTCCTGGTAGCTGAGCTAGTAGCAGCTCAGTGGAAAGAAGCAGTGAGAGGATAGGGAATTGTTTGGCTCAGGAAGAGGGGGCAAAATAAGAGGGGCGTGCGGGGATAGGATTTGTATGGTTGGTGGGTGCTCGTAGCCTCATCCTTGTTTAAACCAGGGCCATTAACTCAGCTCTGCTTGATCCAAAACCCAGGGGTTAGGGTTAATCAAATGTAAGTCCAAAAAATTGGCGTTAGTTTTGTAATACCAGTGATTAGACTAGTGAATTAGATTTCAATTGTCAACGGCCATAGATTTGGGATGCTGCGATTCACTATCCTGACTCCTGACGCACACATAAAAGTGAAGTTTTCTGTATCTCCTGGTAGAATAAAATAGCAAATCTGGATATAATCTTGGTCAAATGTGCAGTGTATCATGTTTAGGGAGAGATGGGTCAATGCTGTTCTATCCTGTCCTTTCCACGTGGCGTATTCGCATTGGTTCGCGATGTGTCCCCGCTGTACCCAACCGTCGTTACACAGGGAAATTACTCCTTGTGACGTCGGCAGAAGACTACATGGCTGCCTGAAAATTTGAGTAAAAGCATGTACAATACAGGTACTTAGAGAGATACTTAGTAATAAAATATTAATTTTTATCACCACATAAAATATATAAGATGTTTATTTTGAAGCATCGGTGCTTAACAGGTGTTTGTGTATAACTATATCTATTAATAGATAATATAACATCTAAACATCTATAGAAGAAATACTTGTATTGGAGAAAATAGCTTTTATATGTGTGCTTGATGATATAACTATATTCTCTCTCTTTAAACATTTATATATAAGTATCATGTATTACATGCTCTAATAGGAGAGCTTCGATGATTGCACCTAAATGCTGGTTTGCACTCGATATATCGCCCAGCTTGCGTGCAAGGCGAAGCGCCAGGAAGGAAGAAAGCGAAACGGTAGCTATAAAAAAAAATACTCCATTTGGTTAAGATTAAGGTGAGTGTGCATGAGAATCACGCGTGGTCCGTGGAGCAGTTGCGACAGTTGGAGAGAGCTAGAGCAGATGGAAATACAAGATATGGGAGCGTGACAACTCACGGGGATGCTAAAGCAAAGGCATTCTCTTGTTTGGAAAAAGAAAAAGAAAAAGAAAAGAAAAGACTTGACCTGCCTGGCTGGAATGTTTGGTTGGATCATGCGCCCTCGCCCAAGAACTCTTCGCTTCTTCTCCCCCAATAATTTGAAGCCATGAGCTCTGCTCATCCAGTGCAATGATTCCCGCTATTTCTAGGCAGGCAGCAGCTAAGCTATTTTTTAAATGCATTTCAATGAAATCCTCTCATAAGATTGCATCGCTATGATTTATAGTTTAGCAAGCAGGCCATAGGTATTTCACGAGAATTCTACTTATAGTTTAGCGTCAAGAACTTACTGATAAGCGAAGGCGAATAAAAAAAAAGTTTCCAAAGAGAATGCCTTCCAAGGAAGGTGAAATTATTAATGTGGATAGCAAGAATCGCCTTTTCTTAGCATGAAGATAATGTTACTTTACAAGTTGCCTGCGATTCCGGCCTGATTCTGATACCCTAGACAGGGGCACATCACATGCAGTAGACCTGAGGCCGTTTTAAGTGCGATTTGGTTGTGGTTTCTGGTACAACTTGATAATCAGAGGACGTGTAGTACGCCATTATTGAGGCAGAGAAAGAGGTTTGGCTTTCGAAATGTGAAGTTAGTGAAATCGTTATCTGTAACACTACCTGAGAATCGTATCCTGTTAGCTGTCATATAATCCTCATTACATCTTAGAGATATGATCGATCGAAGCAAGTAGTACCACTGAACAATAAACATGGATGCTATCAGCTGTGGTACAGGTTGTCCATGAAAAGCATCAAGAGCCAGCAACCGTCAGGTCCAGATCGTACTGCTGGCTAGTTCACGGGGGTGCAAGGAAGAAAAAAGGAGGCCTTTTGCTTGCACTTCAGGAGAACACTAGTCAATCAACTGACTAAACTATGTCACATCCACCTAATAGCAAACGTCATTCAGACACTCACAAAGATGGAGGCTAACTAAGTTTGTGTCATCACATAGCACATAACACATGCTAAATGCTAGCATGAAGTTGACATATGCAGGGGCTAACTACCATCACAACAGCAAGCCAGTGCCAGAAAACACTGTACTTGACTACTGCTCCTTACCAAGTGAATGATTCACACCATTCATTCGTTAGCAGTGTTTTCATGCTTTTTACTCTAACAACAATAGCATCAATTTCAAAGCACACAAAGAGGTAAGTAATCACTATCTACCATTCAGTTCTGTTTTAGAAGTTGTGTAAATCACTTTGAGAAAAACATTGAAGCGCGTCCCTTCATTCATATCATCATGGAAGGCAGAGGAGAGAAAGAAAAGGGTTTCTGGTGGCCTAGATGGAGCAAGATCAGCAACCCACTTCTCTGATCAACCAACTTATAATTCATCCTAACATGCATGTTATCCATTCATATGTGTGCATAATGGAGGTTAATTAGAAGGGAGCATGGCACATGCCAAACACCTCGCATTGGGGCAACGCTGTGGTTGGCGTTGGCATTGGAGATGGTTATAGCCAGCCATACGGGGGACAGGAGCAAGGCAACATTCTCAGCATATTGGTCACGTCATCGATAGGTCACCCATCAGTAGTACTTAACAGTCTAAGTTTATAAAATATATTTGTTTAGTATATTGATTAAGAAAATAGTGAAATGGTTAGATTACTTTCAATTATTATCTTTAACCACTATATTAAATATATGTATATAGATAATAGTAAATAAAGCTGCATATTTATTAGGGGTATAAAAGAAACACCACACTAATTTTATATTGGAACATAGAATACGTCATGTATTTATAGATAAGACCATTTAAAAAATATGTCTTATGAATTTAGAGTGAGGGAGTACTATGAAGTATATATCAACATTGCCAATTAACGATCTTGCATATGTATACGTAATTAGAGCAGTCATTCTCAAAGACTGATCACGCGCATTATCAAACAATCTATCTCTCAACTGCTGTTTAAATAACAATCACATCTATTGGTATATATTAAAAGCTCGTGATACGTGGTTAACAGTTCTAAGAAAAAAAGGTACACATTCAAAATTCTAAAAAAAAAAAAGAAACATCCGGCCATTAACTGTCTAATTACAACCGCCATTGGATCTTTCTAAGAAAACAAATAGGAATATACAAGAAATTCTCATAAAAAGAAATATATATCCCTCAATTTATTGAACCTAGATATGATTAAACCATAACCGTCAGATATATGGAAATCCGGGGCCATCCATCCCTTAATTTAGTAGACCCTAGACATGATTAAACCATAACCATCAGATATAAGCCAACCTCTATTTGAACTCAAAGATAAAAATCATAAGCCCCGTGGGCCCTTGTCTCGATCCAATTTTTAACGGGACTAAAAAATAACACCATGGCCTTTTTTTTAGACTGCGAATGATTGTTTTTTTATTACAGCTGATGATTTTTATCTGCGCTTTTGGAAATGATAGTAGACGACGAAGACGCCAACGTAAACGACGCATATGATTTTAGATTCGAATAATTGTTTAATAATTTTACTTCAAAAATTTTAGATAGGTTGGCCGTGGTGGCGGAGCCAAGGATAGGATGTAGGGTAATATGATTTTTTTATCTATAGCAAAACCTGGGTATATATTAGATGTGTTGTAATTATATAAGAAATATAACTATATTTTTAATATTCAATAATTGCCATTAGTTTTGTGTAAACAAATACAACTCTCTTTTAAATATAAACATACGTACTGTTGTGTCTAGCTTCGCTATGTTCTTTCTAAGGGGATCTCAAAGTGATGACAACTCAAAAATCTTAATCTACAGAGGGGACAAGAGTCGCTGGCTTCACTATAGGCGGATATGCCAACTCTACCAAAGCCGAAGGTAGCATCGTCAGCGCACCAATCTTGATGCAAATCTGATGATGAAAAAAAATTAATCTGTATCTAAGTGATGTATAACAAATTCATACTTTTATCGTCTAGGTTAAAATACACTATTATCTGGATATTAACCCTAACTTAATCTCTTACTAATTCTTATTAGCAATTAATTATCCTAATTAATTTAGTTATCATTTAACTAAAAGAGGCCATTTATAGTTAGCATAATTGCTTACTTTTATTTCAACATATTAAAGCTAATGGGAGGAACCCACATGACGTGGACTCATATTTTAGTTTCTACTAGTTAGAGACCCGTGCGTTGCAACAGAGTCATAGAAATAATGAGACGGAACTTATTACCTGGCCAACTTCACACATCAAACATTGAAGAGCAAGCGACAGAGAGAGAAGGGTGGCCAGAATGCGCGAGGAGATGGGAAAAGTGGAGAAGTGGGCGGTTGTATCCTGAGAGAGAGAGGAGAGAGACGAATGGTTCAGATCAAATCGGATGACTGAGAAGAGAAAAGTGAGGACGAACCAACCACCAACTCCTTTTATAATAATAAAGATTCTCACTTGAAACCTAAATACATGTGGGGCCTAGTTGTCACACTATCGTTTAATTGGATTGCACCCATCAAAATAAATTAATTTTAACTAGATAATTGCTAACGGTCTACGGCCTACTGTTGGATGAAAAATTACCTAAATTATGTGCTAATCATAATTACTATGGGTCCACTGATCATTGGATGATTACTCAATTTGCTAATCCAAATTATACTTTGATTATTGTGGGCCCACTATAAGTGATACTATTCTCAATGTAGATTGCATTCAAGTAATTCAAATTTCTGTTATTGTTGGGTAGGTTTGAATTTAGATGAATTTGGAAATAAGAACCATTGAATTTAAAGTTAAAACGAGAGAGAACAGTCTCTCCAAAGTTTGAATTTGAGGAAAATCCTTAAAATAAATAGAGGAGAGAGAGGGTATCTCTCACTAACAGCTGGGGTACACCCCATTTTCTATTTTTAATTATTTTTTATATTGAAAATAGGCTACATTCACTTACATTTGGGACCCACTGATTTTTATTTTAGTTTTGATTTATTTATAATTAAAAAATCATTGTGACTTACATGTGGGGCCAAGACATTTTAGTTTATTTTTTATTTTATTTTCTAACTAAAAATGTTAAAAGTGAATGACAGGTGGGGCCGCTACGGATTTTATTTCCTAAACTAATTACTTTCTTAAAGAAAAACCTTGAGTCACTCACAAGTAGGGCCACAGTCCATGTGGAGTTGGCCCACGGAATCCGTGCGTGGGTCATGGGCCCACGGATCGGTGGCATGGGTCTATGACTGGGTCTATACAGTGTATTTTAAAGGATAGGCCCACATGTCATAGTCTTAGACTTTAAATTGGCACTTAACTAGACTTTTCTAATCACTTTGTCGTTAAATTGGCACTTAAATTGGCACATGTCATACTAGTATCAACTTTTAAATAAATTATTTACTAACTATGTTATTAACCCTAATGATCTTGCTTTAGTGCTTCACGCCCAATTCACATCGGAAAAGGGAGACACTATAGGCGCGCTCGGGCCAAGCTCAGCGTTGGCCAATTGGACCTCAGTGATGACTCCGGAGCCTCAAAATGGGCTCTCGCATCCTCGATGACCCTAAGGATGGCGATAGCAAGGGTGGCAATGTCCCATAGTGGCGGTGGCGATATGGCCTAAGGCAGCATGGGCTAACCAATGGCTAATCTAGCAAAGCAGAGTGCATGCGAGCATCTACACCCGAAAGGGGTTTCTAACGGTGCCACACGCATGATGCGAGGGTCTCCAGGCGGGGCTGTTCATGGAAACCAGTGCCGGAGATGAAGGCACCACGGCATGGTGGCTCGGCAATGCTCCAAGGCCCAAATTGACTAGCTCACTAGCTTTGCCTATCCCTAAAACATGAGGTGATGCGGGCACTTACAGGTTTGCGGCCAGGACAGTGATTTTGGGTGGTGGGTGAGGTTGGCGGCGTGACTCTGAGGTCACCGATGCAAGGGAAGAAAACAACGACATTCCGAGAATTCCTATGGGAGATGGGGGTTAGGGTGGTGAGCGCGAGACGGGGGACACCAAGGCGGTGTTAACTAACATGAGCACCAAGGTCGAAGCTCACTAGAAGGGGCGGCACGGCTTGGTGAGAATGGGCCGTGCGGACGGCTTGATCACTAGTGGAGATGAAGTTGGAGTGGTCGGCGCCGACAAGGAGGAAAACTGAGGTGTGCATGAGTTAGAGGAGGTAGAGGCGAGCCTGAAATGCAAGGATGGAGCGGCGGGGGCTCTCCTAAGCACCCAAAGTGGCTCGGTGACACGGTGGCTAGAACATAGGAATTTGAGCTCCTTAGTTCTTCTTCTCACTCTAGCACTGGATGGAGGAGGGGAGACGACGAAATGGTGGCAAGCGAGATGGCAAACTTAGTGCGTGTATTGGCTGCAGCTTTTATGGGCGGGCATGCTCGTGAGAAGGCGGCGACAAGACGAAACGAGAGAGGCGAGGTAGAGCATGAGCTGCTGCTGTGCACGACGACGCTATGACAGCGCGAGGTATGGCCACGGATGGTGGGGTGACGTGGTGAGAGAGTGGGTCATCAGGTGGCGGACAGGTGAGGACGGCGACATGGCTATAGGGATAGAAGCAGCGACGCGTGCAGGCGGCGAGCGCACACGATGTGTGGGTAACACGAGGTGGAAGAAGGGAGTGGCCTGGGCCGAGGCTGGGCCAAAGGAGGAAGTGGGAAGATGGGCTGGCCCTTGGAAAATAGAGAGAAAAGAGGGGAAAATGTGGTAAAAGAAAAGAGACGTGCTGGGCTAGCTTTGGCCCAAACGACATTTGCTAATTTTATTTCTTTTTTAGAATAAATTTATAGCTCAATTTTTATTGAATTTTGTGATCAGTAAATTTGGGTTCAAATTTTATTTTGATTTGTCTTTATAATGCATTGATTTGATTTATGTTTTTATTTCAATAATTGTTTATGGATCCAAACCAGATCAACATTCAAATAGAACCCATAAAACTCAAATAACACCAACATGCATAAAAAAGTTTTAAAATTTTCATATTTTTCAGCATTCAAGACACATCCAAAATTTGGGACGTTGCACTACTGGATATTGATCAGCCAATAAGGCGCTGCGTTTTTCCAGAGCATAATTCAGCAGGCTTACGTGCTGCATAATGCATGCACTCCATGTAGGCGTTTCTCCAAGAACATGAGGCATGCATGCATGCCCTGACGAGCACTTCACATAGTATGCACACCCCCCCTTGGAGAAAGGATAAGCCCTATGCATAGTTCAGCCTATCCATGACTCCCCGGCGAATCATTGCGCCCATGAGAGGGTGTGTGGGATGCGATCATCAGCAGCAACCACTTCTTGGTCCCCCAAGAACATCCTACAATCACTATACTATTAATCTAGCTAGACATTGTTCTGAAGGATAATTCATGTATATATAGGCTTGGATTTTTTTTGGTTTACCATTGCTTGCTACATTAACTAGTTTTTAAACGGTGCATATTTTTAAGGGGGAGTCTATAGATAGATTGTAGTAGATACTGTCTTTTGCGAACAGGCAGAATTCAAAAACCATAAACTAAAAATCAAAGCCACAGCCAAAAATAACCCACTCATAGCCACGTAAGCGTAACTACTTGTTTTCTGTTTCTTTGCCAAATGGCCGATCGTCAGATCGAGACCTGATGAGGGGACTGTGCGCGTCGTCGTCGATGGGAGATCATCGGGGCGGCATGCCATGTGAGATGACGGCCGACGGAGGATAACATGCACCTTGTGCCAATAGAAGGGCTTGCAATGAGCTGAGCACAAGGTCCATGGCTCCACGCGTAAAGATTCTGAAACCTGAATGCGATTGGACTTCCCTGTGTGCTAGCTAGCTCCTCTCTCTGCAGTGTTCACGCAGCGGCGTATTCGAACCGGTCGATCAACGACACCGACGTATCGTAGAGAAGGGAACACGGACAGACGGGCACGTCGAAACTAGCTACCGTGTCCTGACATGTTTGACGCGCACCGTGCTGCGCGGTGGTTGCATACACGTACTTGCCGTCCGGTCCGGCCGGTGGGGCTAGCTCCGCCGCGCGCGCTTGGCGCACGTCGCGCTGCGGAACGAGCGCTGTTGCGCGCGAGAGCCCGCATGTGCTGCGGCTGCATGAACAGACAGAGCGCGCGGCTCTGTTGGACGGACCAATAATGCTGGAAAAGCCTCGTGCCCGATCGAGCTCGACAGCCCGATACCGGAGACGAAGACAGCGCTGCGCGCTCGTTTCATAGCAGTACGGAGCACTTGCGAATGTAAAGCTCGAACACTGTGTAGTGGCAGGCACTGCCTTAACTGCAGTAGTTTGCAGCCAATACTAGCCTTCATTCAGCTTGCCAAACATAGCCAATCGCCGTAGTTTGCAGCGGCAAAACTATCGCCAGCGTACGATCAAAAATGTCTATAGTAGCATCAACTAGATTACTGCCGTGAAAGAACTGCGTTACTACGTGCTACCGGCACGTGACGCCTGTGCTCTCTGTGCAAAGTGCGTCCTCATCCGCCTGTCATTGCTGGACCTCTGACTTCTCCGGGCTGGGCTGTGCAGAATTATGACATGTGGGCCCCGCCCGCGCCGCAAGGCTGGACCCCGCCAGCCTGGCACCCGTCCGCCATCCCCCTTGGTTCCGATCGCCGAGCTGTTGTGAACTTCTGATCTCCCATGCATGCATCCTCCCCGAAATTTGAATTTTGGCGCCCGCTTTAGCCACGTCGTCAACGAGGCGAGGCCGGCGCATGTTCATGTGCCACTCGTGCGGTCACGTGCGACGCACCGTTTCGTCAGTTTCTCGCGCTGCATGATAGAGCATATAACAGTATAGATAGCGGTAATATCTAATACACCTTCATATTATTTGTAGATAAGATTAAAGATAACTTATACAATATGCTGTTTATATAGTTATCTATAATAGCCTCATATAATTAATATGTTGTTCATATAGTTATCTATACAATGGTATAAATAACAAAAAGATGTCTACAAGATTATCTATTAAATAGTATATAATATCTTTCTCTCTTCTGCATTACAAACAGACATGTATCATTGTACATATTCTTAGCTGGATCTCGCAAGAAGGAGACCGACATGTACACGAACACAGAATGGGGAAAACATACAAAAACTCGCAGCATGAATTATTCGTACGCATCCAACAACTCCCAATAATACAAGCCTTATACGGCGGCAATATCTAGGGCTGCACTGGGCCAAGAACACGCATGGGTACCAAAACAGCACAACCAGCTCGAATACGGGCATAAATACGGAAATACAAAGGCCCATAGTACATCATGCATGCCTCCAGCTCCACGCATGATGACTCCAGGACCAACTGCCTACTGCCTACACCTAGCTAAGCCAATCATCGTCGTCGTCGTCGTCCATTCTCACCGGTGGGGCCCGCGTGTCAATGATACCACGCCATGTGATCGACCGGGCCGCCATTGCAGGTAGCCATGCTGGCGTGTGCGCACGCCACGCTCTCGATCCAAGGGCTCGGCGATGAGCTCAGCGATCGATGCATGCAGCGGAACGACTCGACATGGCACATGCGTTGGTTTTTTTTTTTGTGTGATCGATCGATGCGAGTGGCTGGCTGCTATGCTAGGGCTTGCCTTCAAGCATGCACAAAAGGGCATGCAACTTTGCTCTGCGCTGCTTCGCTTTGGTTTCACTTTTGCCTTTGGCGACTTTAGCATCTGCTCTGCTCTGCTTTTGTTTTTGTTTACGATGAGGAGAGGAGAGATGTGTCGTTTTGCTAGAGGTTTGGAGGGACGAGCCAGCGCCCAGTGATGGTTATCCTACTCGTACTGATCGCAAACCATAGATCTCTAGTTCTCTACTCTACTCCTGTGGAGATGTCGGCATTTGTTTTCCTACGCAAAAGCAGAAACAAAAAGGAACATGATGATCCGATCAGGCTGGCTTTGCAAACGAGGGCGCAACTTTTCAGAAGGAAAACGAGGGCGTAACATTTTTTAACCTGCTGGTGCAGTGCTGCTAGTTACTCGACCCTGGAGGCTAACACGAACTGGTGATCTCGGACGAGAGAATGATGCTATATCAACTCAAGCCATCACATAAAAAAATTGTTCTCTCATAATGCATAGTAGCTCACTCCAGCGACAGCTTCAGCTATTTATGATTTATCCTCTCACAATGTCCTGCTCTCTCTTTCTTCCTCGCTCCATCAAAACCATAACCTTCCTCCTCCAAATATCCATAGCTTCTATAGACAACTCTGACATCCTGCAGCATCTCATATCCATTAGTGCCATCTGAGCCTAGCCGGCTCTGAGGCATCCGGCTGGAGCACAGGCCCAGCCTTTCACGCGTACGGCTTGCGAAGCAGATGACGCAACGCAAAAGGACATGTGTCGCGAGGCAAGGACGGGCCTCCAGTAATTTTTGTGGCTGGCCAGCCGCAATCATTGGCTGCACTGCACAGTCTGCACTGGGGCTGCCCCTGCCTTGGGAAGGCGGCAGCACAAGTCTCTCTCTGTCCCTATATGTGGTTAGTTCGTGTAGAGTACTGGTACCGAGTGGTCAGCATAGATCGCACTAGCGATGGCGCACAGCTTTTCTTGGCGTACTAAAGCTGGTACAGCAGAAAGGATGGGCAGGTTCGGTGTACCGCACAGCTGCAGGTTTGGCGTCACGTGGCACGCCGGGGGAAGGGAAGGGCAGAGCAGGCACACATGAAGTGCACCCGTCTCGATTATAGGAGGTGGCAGTTAGAGCCAAATTATCGTATTTATATCCAAACTATTTATCTATATATAATAAACTAAAACTTAAATAGTGTTGATTATATTTTTATTACCTGTTTTATTTGATGACTATTCGATTCGTTAACAACCACGAGTTTGGAGGAATTCTTACGAGAAGCGGTGGCCCAGCCTGTCTCAACCGAGTGGCGCTGCGCGAGTTATCTCTTTTGGTTTTGCTCCGCCTGCCATAAGATGGGCCGGACTGCTCGTTTAGCCCAGTCTGGCTATATCTCTTTTCGTCCGGCCAGTCTGGGTTTAGTGCTTATATAAGACGGCCTAATCCCAGCAAGGCTACCGTGTGACTGTGTGAGTGACAAAGCCTTGTTTGGGATGGCCGGCCTGGCCTGTAGAAGCCCATATTGGCACCAAATGAACCATGCGAAGTCAAGGTCTCGAGTTTCGCCGAGTCTCGATATTGTCCGTGAACAGTGTCAAACCAAACTGCCGGGGTGATCCTGAACTGTAGTACTAGTAGTGTAATAGCGGACCAAGTTTAATGTCTTGTAGGTCAGTGGCAGATCTAGAATTTTATCGTCTCTCAGGCTAAATTATAACAGGCCAACAACCTAAGAATGAATGTGAATTTATATCCACACCATGACATAATAGAAGTACATCGCAAATACAAATTTAACTCAGTACTTCAACACAAAACATAAGAAAAAAATTATGGCAAAATACAAAACAACGTAGCCAAGTGTCCATTAGCATCTCGTGCTTTCACATTATTAAGTAATGACCAGTGAGGAGGCAACCTACATAGCTAATTGTGAACAACAATGTAACTACGTATGAATTAGCACTACAATGTAACTACAGAACACTAATCCTAGCAAAACTTAACCCATATGTAACTAATTTTCCAAATCAGGACATGTTTCTATCTAGCTTCTCAAAACCAAAAAAAGCTTTAAAATATAAAAGTTGTGGGCAATGCAAAGAAGCTAACTTTAATTTCAACTCCATAAATTTGTGACAATAGGTTGGGGCAACCCAACTTAAGCATTCGAATGTAAATATGTCTTAAACTTCTATCCCGAGTGAATTAAGCTTGTGGCACTACAAGCAACAACGCTGCAGTAAAACAAAACTTAACTACATATAATATGAGCTGATGTTTCTGAGGAGGCGTTGTTCCCAGGTTAAGATCGCAGATGACCATATTTTGGTACGCCATGTTCTTGTTGGAACTGGCCCAAGATCAAACACTAGAACGCGAGGATTTTTGTCAGGCGACGAAACGCCTGCGGCGACGGAACGTCGTTTTTTTCTGTATTTTTTTCTCCTGTCAAAACACAGCGTTTACAGGCTTTTTATAACGCACGCACGCAACGCACGCCACGCAACAACCCACGCCGCAACTCACGCCACGCAACGCACGCACGCGGACTCCACACGCAACGCACTCCACGCGTACGCGTAAACCACGCGGTCGTGGTTTATCCAACAATCACCCCCTAAACCACGACATCACCATGCGCGCCGACTCACGGCAGCATGGCTCCTCACCGGCGTCCGCGAAGGGCCCTCTCTTTCTTGGCTCCGGCGGTCCTCGGCGAGGTGGCCGCGACGCCGCAGCTTGTAGCACCTTCCTCGCTGCGGCGCCCGAACGCCCGCCGGTCCTCGAGCACGTGCACGCGCGCGTCGTCGTCGAAGTGGTGCCATCGCCCTTGTCGCCGCCGCTCGCGCGCGCGCATTTCGCCGCGCCTCGCTTATTGCCGTGCTCCTTGCCGCTGCCGACGAGCTTCCCATCGCTCCTCGGTGAGCAGCAGACGCTGGACGCCGTCCGCAGTCTCCTCAACGCCGCCACGCGCTCCTCCGCCACGCGCACCTCCCGACGAGCTCCTCGGCGACATCGTACTCAAGTCCATGAGCATCTCGATGGACAAGGCGACTTGATTGTACCACGCGGTACCACGCGGCGACTTCTTGACGACGCGCACCTCCTCAATGTTCTCCCCACCGCGCAGCTCGCAACGAGGAGCCAAGGCGCATGACGAATTCGTCGATGGACTCACCACCGTTGAATGCCACATTCTCGAATTGCTTGAGGAGCCTCTGCGCGTTCGCCTCCTGCACGCGCTTGTCGCCCATCCGCATCGCCTTCACCGTCGCCCATGCCTCCTTGGCGCTTTTCTTCACGGCGAGACCCGAGCGCATCTCCGTCGGCACCGCGCGCAGGATGGTGGAACACTAGAACGCGAGGATTTTTGTCGCGACGAACGCTGCGGCGGCGAACGCCGTTTTTACGTATTTTTTCTCTGCCAAAACACAGCGCATGGGCTTTTTATAACGCACGCACGCAACGCACGCCACGCAACAACCCACGCCGCAACTCACGCCACGCAACGCACGCACGCGGACTCCACACGCAACGCACTCACGCAGCGTCGCGTAAACCACGCGGTCGTGGTTTATCCAACAGTTCTGCCTCCTCGCGCTCATGTGCTTCGGCGAGCGGCTCGACGAGGCCGCGGTGCGAGCCATCGCAGCCGCGCAGCGCGACTGTCATCAAGCACCTCTTCCGCGGGCGTCTGAAGATGGGGCTCGTCTTGCCGCGGCCGCAGAAAGAGCTCTTCGTGCCATTGATCAACGCGCGGCGGGAGGGCACGAAGCGGTTCAACAAGGAGGCGGCGCGGTGGTGCCAAATGAGGACACGACGTTTAAGCACTCGTACATGGACACGCTGTTGGACATCAAGATCCCCGGCGAGGGGGACCACGCGCTCATTGACGACGAGATGATCAGGCTCTGCTCCGAGTTCCTCGACGCCGGGACCGACACCACGTTCACCGTGCTGCAGTGCATCATGGCCGAGCTGGTCAAGAACCAGCGCATCAAGAAAAGCTATACAACGAGAACAGAGCAGCGAGCAGGAACGAGCATGATGAGGACATGCACAACATGCCGTACTTCAATGCCGTCGTCCTCGAGGGGCTGCGCAAGCACCCGCCGGGGCACTTCGTGCTGCCCCACAAGGCGGCGGACATAGAGATTGGCGGGTACCTGATCCCAAAGGGCGCGACGGTGAAATTAATGATGGCCGAGATGGGCAGGGACGAGCGGGAGTGGGAGCAGCCGATGGAGCTCATGCCGGAGCAGTTCTTGGCAGGCGGTGACGACAAGGAGATGGTCGTGACAGGCAGCAGAGATCAGGACGACGCCGTTCGGCGTCGGCCGGAGGATTGGCGCCGGGCTCGGCATTGCCATGCTGCACCTGGAGTACTTGGTGGCCTATTTGGTTAAGGAGTTCCGAGTGGAAGGAGGTGGAGGCGAGAGGGTGGACTTCGCCGAGAAGCCTGAGTTCACTATTGTCATGAAGAAGCGCCCCGCGCTCGGCTGGCGCGCAGGAGCTAATGCAATGCACTTCATCTTTAATACTAAGGCCCTGTTTGTTTTGGATTCTAGGCAAGCTAGCTACTTCTAGTAGCCAAAAGCTCCCAAACAGTCCAGATTTTAGGCTAGCTACGAGAATCAAAACGGGAAGTCGCAATTGTACTAAAATCAAGAAGTCGCATAACCGAACTTCTCACAGATTCTACAGACTAATACCCTTGGATTTGAAGCTAATTACCCGCAAATGCCACTAAATAAAAACCCCGCCCCGCCCGTAGCCCTCGATTCCCCCCCCGTGTCCCCGCCTCGTTCCTCCCGATCCCGCCCCGCCCGCCCCCCTCCTCCTCCCGCCCCCTCCCAACCCCCGCCGCCCGCCTCTCTCCCCCCTCCCGCCCACCCCGGATCCGCCATGGCCCCAGATCCACCGCCGCCCCACGCCTCTCTCCCCCCGCCCCCCACCCCCCCCTCCCCGCCCCTCCCAACCCCCACCGCCCGCCTCTCTCCTCCCGCCGTCGGCCATTCTCAGTCCTCCCGCCACCCCCTCCTCCTCCTCCTCCCCGCCGCCGCCCACCCCGGATCCGCCGCCCAGATCCGCCGCCGGATCCGCCGCCCCAGATCCGCCGCCGCCTCAGGTAATCCGAATGAAGGCACATGTCTTTCAATTTGTGTGATGTGATCATGTATTTCAATTCCCTGTTCTTCAGGGTGAACCTACTTGGGGTCCTATATTGTCATGAGATGTATGGGTTTTTACTGATGATTTGCCCAGTGTGTGAGATGTAGGTAGCTTCAAGTCCATGTTCTTCATTGTCATGAGATGTATGGGTGAGAAGAAGATCAAGGTCCAGGAAGAATGTGGTAAAGGAAGCTAGTAATCCAGCGGTGACATATCAACTTCATCCACTTAAAATTATTCTCCATGTATATGATACTGAAGATTCAGGAACAAAGCACCATAAACTCATCACTATGAGATTTGAGTACTTGGCAAAGTTGAATGTTGTCTGTGTTGGAATTGAGGATTCAGATGGGTTAGACAATGATATCCTGTGCAACCTATTTCCAGATGACACTGGTTTAGAGCTGCCTCATCAGGTGTGCATCTCAAAGCAGCGGATTTTGATTGCTATACACATGGTTCCCTATTCTGATTGGACCATTTGGAAATGGTCTTATTTTGCAGAGAATCGTGCCCTGCAAATGAAGAAGAAATCCTACAAGGATGGTGGTGACTCGGGCAACCGTGGGGAAAAAATCAACGAACTAATTGAGAAGCTGAACTGAGGCAGGGCTTATCTCCAGTTGTCATCTGCGTACAAGTTATGGATCCATTATGTTATCGGTTTTGTAATAGCATAGCTGAATGTACCTTTATTTTGGAAACCCTACCTGAATGTTTGTGATCAAATTATGAAATAACAGAACATGTTTTCATCCCCCCTGTCTACGTCTTGATGGCTTTAAGAATATAGATAGTACCATAGAAATTCCTTTTGATAGTGATATGTGTGCCTTATATGCCTATGAACATCTTTTGTACGTTCCTTTTGTATGGAGACATGGTAGTTATCTATATTAATATTTAAAATTATGATTTAGAATCAAATTTATTGTCACGAAATTTTAATATTACTTTTCAATATTTGAACTAAGTACTACAAATTTACAACATGGATATCTCTTCTATCAATACATAATCAGGACATCAACTCATCTAAGGGCATTTCAGTCAATACATCTATCAGGATACCAGCTGCACAGCTAGAATCCAGGATGCCAAACAGATAGCTACTGCACTCGGTGCTACTCGGACTAACCACCTACTCAGAATCTCCAGCTAGCCACTCAGACCAGCTAGCTACTCAGAATCTACAGCTCCCCCAAACAGGCCCTAAGTAGTACACTTCAGCATACATGATATGATACAGTTACTATCTCTCATCTCAATTCCACCGATATTACTATATGATACAACATTCTACTACTCACCAAAAAGTGAACAACAAAAGGACTCTCTAGAACCAACAGTACAACCACAGCTCCTCGTGATATGGATTACAGAAGATTTGTGCAACAACCAGCACTCTAGCAGCACAGGACTATGCACAGTGCGGCTGAGCTGCGGCCCCAGCTTAGTTTTGGTGGGGCCGAGCAGGGGCCACAGGTCAGAAGCGCCATGTATAAACATGTGCTGCCGAGCTGTATACACACACATTACACAGCAGACAGGGCAAAAAACATTACATAGCATTTGAAGGCCTAACTTCGGCGACCTTGCTTGTGGCATCTGAGATCCTGAGATTGCAGAGCAGTGCGTCACGCCCTGTAAGCACAATCTGGAAGAATTCCCCTACTCGCTTCGACAGGGAATCCAACCCGAGCCGGAGCCCCTCGGCGCTTTTCGACATGCTGGAGATGCAGTTCAGCAGCTCTTCTCTACCTTCCAGGACACTGATTCTCTCAGGAATGGCAGCGTTGCTCTCATCACTGATACCATTGTCCTGCTTTATGTTATTATCTTGGCACCCGTCGTCGCTAATTCTCTTAAGCATTGTCACTTCTTTTGCATAATTGATAGTCTTGGTATCCTGCTTCATTTCAGCTTCATGTGTTCCTTTTTCTGTAATACTCTTTGACGTGATCACTTCACACTCTCGAGTAGAGCCATCAGCCAGCTTAAGTTTACCCTCATGGTCTCCCCCCTGTGCAGTGCTTTCTGACATGATCACTTCCTTTGAATGGCTAACAGCACCAGCCAGGTTGGCAATTTCTTCTTCAAACTGAGCATTGCTAGTCAAAACATGCAGCCTTTTAGCACATGCCTCAACTTCTTCCAGCTCTTTTACAGCTGCAACACTTCGTCTGGATAATTGCCTTCTGAGTTCTCCACTGATGTCAGTATGAAGATCATTGAAGGCTCGAGACCAACCAAACTTCTCAGGGACATGCAACACCACCAGTGGCTTGGGGCTACCTGACAGTGCAGCCACAAACAAGCTGCAGATAAAGACCGTCACAGCTTCGATTCCATACAAAGCTCTCATGAGCACCTTCCCCTTAGCAGAATTCTTGACCTTCATCAGACAAAGGTTCCCAGCAAGCTCCTGCAAGGCCGTCGAGCAGCTCTCGAGCCTCGGAGACCTTGCGTCCACTTGCTCCACCCACTCCTTAATTGATGCATCAGCTCTCTTGAGCTGCTCCCGTGACGGTACACCGCTCCCAGAGTCCAGCACATGCAGGACGTACTGCATGAGCAACTGCCCTTGATCCAACCGAGCGAGCTCTGAGCTCAGCGCGATGCATATGTCCAGCAGCTTCACGGAGATGTTCAAGTAAATGTCCACCCACTTCTCGTCCCAGTCCGAGACAGGCAGCTCGAGCTCAGTTATCAGGGTGCCTATGTTGGCGTGCAGCTCCGACAAGCAATCAACCGCAAGCCTCATCCAGGACAAGGTGAGGACCTCCGAGGTGGCCTCCGGCTTGAGCTTCCTCAAGCTCAAGGCCAGGGCGTCCTCATACGAAGTGAGCAGCTCCTGAAGCTTCCGGGACAGGTGGGGTCCTCCCGGAAGGATGACTCGGAAGGGGTTCCCCATGGGGAAGAACGACCTGTGGCCGTCGTGCGCGCGACTCATCTCCCCTGATGCACTGCAATCGAAGCAATGCCTCCAATCAGCAGAGACACTATGAATACAAGCATTCAAGCAATACACAATTAACAACACTACACTGTGGATAGAAGCAAGCCATACACATGGTGTTGGTAGTACTTTGCAGTGTGAAAACAGCCCATGCTTCATAGATTCATTTTAGAATATCTTTTTCCCAATTCACACCGCAGGTAAGCTTTCACTGAACTGAAGATACAAACCCTAGCGGTGCCTCACTATGCTCCCTGGACCGCACTAACAGCAGAAATCGCTAGACATGATGAGACTTTTTACTAGAGCATCTCTCATAAGCACCCCGACCATACCCTAAACAAGCTCGGCTACCAAAATTGGGGGGAAATCGTAAGAACAGCTCCTGAATGGTGAGTTAACATGACTATAAACCGCAAGATCCATGAATCTAGAACAACAAACAAATTAGAAGCTTCTGCCAACCTGTTTGACCTCAGATTCACCGAAATTTTCCCCTAAATTAACTATTCCTCACGAAACCAAACAAGCAGCAGAACGGGAGTAAAGCGGTGCGGGCTGACGAATCCCCTTACCTGGATTGCGATACGCGCGCGGATTCGACGCGACTCGACCGGGGGTTGCCTCCGCGGCGGATGCTGCGTCTGGCGAAAGCTGTGTGCTCGTCTACTTTTTTTTGCGAGACCGAGGAGGCGACTTGGGCTTGGAAGGACGAAGAGAAGAGGGAGAAAAATAAAAGGGAAATTCGGCAGCGCCCGAAAGTTCGAGACGCGCAATTCGGTGTTGGGGTTGGGTCGTGCCGCGCGGGCGAGAGCGACCCGTTGGATGGGTTATGATTTTTTTTTGTTTACGTACATGATACTGTAGCTGTTTTTTTTAAAAAAAATTAGTTATTCAGCAATTGTCTTTTCAAATTTAGCTTTCTTTGTAGACCTACTGAGCGCAGCAAGCTTGGCAGGTCGCTTGCCAACCCTCCCGTGTGCGGCAGCAATTACGAGGCCTTAATTAAGTGATGATTAGCACTAACTAATTATGATTAATGCTTTCTCTGTTTTACAATATAAGTCTAAAACCTACCATACGTACAAACTAACAAGACATTAAATTCAAAAAAATAATACTATTATACCGTACATACTCCTATTAAATAGTATATTACAATTACTCACTCATTTTTTCAGTATTAAATAAGGAGTATATGATGAAAATATTATAATAGCAATGCATTTAGTCTCTGTAATTTACTTATATTGTGAGGCGAAAGACTTATATTACAAGACGAATGGAGTACTAATTAAAACGTTAATTAAGTATGCACGGTACATAGGAAGGCGACCTGCCGAGCTCTCTTAGCTTGGTAGATATCTACTGAGCTCGATAGATCTATAGTAAAGCTAAATTTATAAAATAGATATTTTAGGGTTAAATTTGAAAAAAAAAACTATCATTTGTGCGAACTGTTCCGGATTTTTTTTTTCTTTTTCGCCGGGCGGGCGCCAGCTGGCCGCCTGATTGCCGCTGGTCGGCGTACTTAAGGCGCTTGTTTATTTCGCTCGATGTCAATTTCTCTCCGGGATTCGGTGGTGTGTCCCCATTTGTCTTCTGGTTGAAGGACAGGGTAAATCCAATTTGCAAGTTTTCTTTTCTCCAGGGCAAAATATCATCGAGAGCAAACAAAGCAGTAGTATTTAAACATTTGTTCTTAGCTTGTTTTCGATTTATTTCTATCCTCTGAAGTGTCTAGACGGCTGCATTTTTTCCCCCAAACAGTAGGTATCCACATGATATTTTTTTGATCTGATCATCTTTCTCCGGCGTACCTATGGCAGTTTGTGAGTAGTAGTATCGGAAGAGATCGATGCTGATTTATTATGAGGCAACATTGACGCTATTTTTTTTTCTTTTCTTTTTTCCTTTTGATTTCGTTTCGTTCATACCGGGAGAAGGCCCATCCTATCTAGGGGCCCAAGTTCCTACATTGGATACGTAATTGGGCTAAAATTGTAGTACATGTACTAATCGTACCGTCCTAAACATATATTTTTTTACAGCAGTGGATGCTCAACTTCTAACAGTCCATCCGTTACTGACCTCATACAGTTCACTCTATTTTAGACTTATTTTCATACGGTAGATACTATGAACTTTTCAGCGTAATTAAATTAAAAAAAAGATAAAAATGTTACATCACCACTACCATGCAAGAGAATAAAGAGAAAAAGTACGTAAAAAGCTAAAAAATCAAAAAAATCATAAAAAATGAAATTAAGAAGCTAAGAATTAGAAGCTTGTAAGTTAAACACGGTCCAATATGATACAAGAGAAACTACACGTTGGTAGATCAAAAGGCACCGGTCGCGAAGGCTCTCGGCCCGTCCGGCCTGGCTAGCTACGAGTCCAGACTTGACTCGCGTCATATCACCACAGTTCTGACATGCATCGCCAAGATCGAAACGCAATTAACGGAATCACTACCCGTGATCTGACATATCGGTAGCTCGTTGCTAGCTAGAGCTCTAGATTAGAATGCCGTTTCAGGCTTTGCGCCATCTTCTCTGTACTGTAAAGTGTACACACGTTTCAGGCTCACTTTGGAGCAGCGTGGTGCTGCGATTGATCTGACGATCGATGTGATCTTACTTGGAAAGCGGAATCGAGAAGCCGGCAACGGACTGCCTTGCGAGTGAAGAGTAGAGACCGATCACATTTTTGTTAGGTGCTTTGAACGAGCCTGAGGACCCATAGCGCCTGGTTCTTTCTACCTCAAAACTTCTCTCCCTCCTGCTGTCTCCCACTACCACATGATCGATCGATTTAGCCTGATGCTGCTAAAGGGGAAAAGGCGGGCAGGGCAACGACGACCACTGGACGTACTGCGTGATTTGTTCGCCATTGGAGGCATCTCATCTCGGCGTGACGAGGAAAAAAGGGAAAGCTGGAGGCCGGCAAAGCTTCAGGGCCGGCCCTAGCATTCTAGCCAAATGATGGATGTTCTTTTGGATTGTGTAGTTTATAGATTATAGTTATGATCTATGACTTTTAGTTCTAATACAGACGTTCGTGTGAACGAATCGAGAACCGATAAGTCTTTTCTAAAATATTATCAAGATAAGTCGCTTCAAAGTGAAAACGAAGAAATCGTCATGTTTGTTTGTTCAAAAGAATCCATAAGTCATAATGCCTAAATCATAAACTAAAATAAGGTAAAAAGAATAGAACCGGTGCTCTTCAGTCCTGGCCTCAAGTCTTGCTATGTGTTGTTATGTACTTTTGTTAATTCAGTTCGTGTTTAGATGCATGAGCAGGTGCCCAACCTGTCAAGAACAAATGCTCTGTTCAATCGAATGATCAAGGCTAGGTTCAAATCGGCTCATTGTCTTTGGCTTTTGTATTTTGCTATAGTAATTAGTTATGAAATAGTGCGTCTTTTTAAAGCGGGGTTTATAAATCGATTGTAGTAGATACTGTACCGAATTCAGCTATATTGGCTAAAATCACATACAACTCTCTCTCTCTTCATAATATCTCTCGTGAACAGCTAGATTCAAAAACCATAAACAAAAAAATCATAAGTCACAGCCTAAAAAAACCCCACCCAATCTAGACCTGCACAGCTGGTTCTTCCCTATTTCAGGTTTACAAAAACGTTCATGTTCATGTTCCTGAATTTTTAACTTCCCTCGCTCGAGGTCTTCTTGCACAGTGATGGCACCATCACTCCCTGAATTGCACCCCATGTGTTACGAAAACCAAATTGATAAGATGAAATGACGAAGAATAATAAGAAGTATTAGACAAAAAAAAGTAACTAAAATATCCTTATAGAAAAAAACACGAACGCAAAATCGACGAAATCATTGTACGAAGAGAGGTTACAAAACGATACTTGGCGTATTGCATATGTAGATAACTCGTATTGATGCTGTTATCTGCCATGAGGCTTACCGAAGTATAAATAGCCTCGAAAACAAGAATCTCATACCAGAAAGAAACAGAGTCATAGTCAGCAATAAAAACAAAGATCTACTCAGAATAGGACAGTAACTTGCTCGAAGATGGGAGCAACACCCCGCTCGAAAACATAACAGAGTTAGAAAATGATAGTGAAAAGTTGTAGTGGGAAGTGTCTCGAGTAGTCACGTTTGACTTCAGTCGACGCAAATACTTTTAAACAACACGTCTAGTGTAATTCGGTGTAGAATCTATTACAAACACAAAGATGATCTTAGTCATAATATCTGACTAGTTCGTATTACCGATCAATCATACTAGTTGGAATATATCATTTTAAACGAAACCTGATCGAATTCTTTGAGCGATCGGATCCGACTCCATCCAGATCACAAAATACAACGCCGTGACAAGTACAGGCAGTGCGTGACCGTGTGTTGTCTTGCTCAATGGATCTTCTCATCAGCAAATCACAAAGCATAAACAAATGGATCAGAAATCAAAACTCTCTTACTTAGCCGTCCTACTCAACGGCCATTCTTGCAAGCTGCACCACCAGGATCTGGCTAACTGTCCATACTAAACACGGCATCAGGTGTCCTAACCATGTGCTGCTTGCACTGCATCATTGACACACTGCATTCCATGTGGCTCCTAGCGGCACACCATGGCCGGATTGCTGCCGCAGCTAGCCGTTGGCATCGGTCACCAGACGGCCCCTCCCATGAGCACAAATTATCTCCTCATTTTTCTTTCTCCCATGGGCATCACTGCCTGGAGGAAGATCGTCGGTGACAGTCGACAACGCACTTTTCTCCCACTTTATCGGCGACTTTACGGTGGTTGCCCATTGGCATCGTCTCCCAGCTTTTGATCAATCGGGCCGCACGATTCGTCGCTGTCATACATTTGACAAATGCTAAAGCAAGAACGGCTCTTTTCTTAATTAACTGGGGTTCTTCAGTGAGTGACCGACAATGCCTGCTACGTGCTGTGAAAGTAAAGAACTAGATAGAGATCGAACGCATCGTATTGTACGCGTGCTTTTCGATCGATGGATTGGACGAGTCGATCGGAGGGAGATGCGAGGTGATTTAGAGGGGGTACAGAGTGGTTGAGGACGAGCTGTCAGATGTGTTCGTTGCAAAAGGAGCCAGGTATATGGTCCAAACTCTGAAGCCTGAACCTTGCCAGCGAAACAAGAATCATGTAGTACTAAGCCTGAGATTAGCTGACGTTAGTGGCGCGACGAAGAATTATGATTGATGTTTGTCGGCTCCGTCGTCTTGCTGTGGTAGGAAAAAATGAAAAAGAACTGGCAGCTGAAGACTCTGTAGTTTAAGAACTTGCAGTTGAAATATCTAGACTCGAACTTATCAATATTACTATGTCTAAGAATAAAACACTTGCAATCCAAGACTTTAAAGTGAGACATATTAGGTCTACAATCAAATATTAACTTGTAGGAGGTATTGCGCAGTGAGGCTCTCAAAAACACATTGTTAGACACATACCATGTAGTGAAAATAGCATCAGCCTAATACCTCCTACAAGTGATATACTTATCTAATATAGTTATAGACATCTCAACAAAAGTCGTGTTCTTTCTCTCAGCTACATTATACCTTTCAAAACCAAAGAATTTTCTTTTCTTTTGAAATCACAACTTCATCTTGAAAAAAAGTGCGAGTGAGGGTAAGATCGCAAAATTAGGCAGTCGATAGCAAGTAAAAGTTAAGAGTTTCAACTAGTGATACATTTGAAAAGAAAGGTCATTTGAGATAGCAACTTTACCCAATCCAATTACCTTTCCCTTGCTATTATCACCAAAGATGATCTTGTCATGCTCTCCACTCTCAACTTCAAATGTGGTCAACATATTTCAGCCTCCGGTCATGTGTTGAGTGCAACCACTATCTAGCACCCAATGCATTCCACCGATTTTATAGTTCATCTACAAAAGACGATCAAGTTATTTTATGGACCCAAATTTATTTGGGTCCTTAGGGTCAGTAACAATGACTTTGGGCACTCAAATAGTATTCTTTTTATCACCAATTATATGAGTGCCAATAAATCTTGTTATAATTCTATCATCCTTAGATCTCCTAAGCATTTCACGAGAATTATAAATACCAAGAGAGGGAGTCTTACCCACGGGGCAAGTATTCGGTATCTGACCCCACGTCATGACACTTATGGCTATTGTTGTTTATGATTCTAAAAGTAATTAAGTTTTGGTGTTTTCTGAATAAAAAACAGCACCAAATTTCATTTTAACTTGAAGTACAATTGTGTTTCTTTTTTATGAATTTCTATTGCGAATGTGAGAGGATTCAAACTGTTATAATTTTGGTGGAGCATCTAATGGACGCCTGATCTTTCTTTTCTTTTTCATTGATTAAGGAGAAAATTTTTAGTAATTGAAGGATTATTGTAAGAATTTATAGACCTTAAAACGAAGGAGATATGACTGGTTGTTCATAGATATACAGATATTAAAATAGTGATCCTACCGCAACTTTTTTAGGTGACTGACATGCAAGTAACGCGAGCAGAGCAAGTGTGCGGATGGAAACAAACATGGCGATCGATCTACATGTAGCCTGTCTTTTATTGGCGATCATGGACACGAGGTTATAGTCTTCGAGATAATGGCGATGTGACGTCTTCCTTTCAAAGCAACAAAACGTGACCTAATTATTCATTTTGTCGTGTGATCTTGACATCTTAACTTGGCAGTTACAGCGCGTATTTGCAGCAAACGGTAAAGCAGTAAATTCGAGAGACCGTTAAGAAGATTCAGGATATATTTGTGACAAATAATTGACACTTTAATTAAGTTAAAATTAAAATTTGCAAAAAAATTAGAAAATTTATATTTCAAACTATCCTGTCAAGTTTTAGGCGGTCTGACAGAACCTAAGATGACGTTTGACCGGCCTTGCCCTATTCATCAAGTTTTGTACTGGGCGGTCTAACCTATATGAGGCAAGTGGTTAAACCGGTTCTAGATGGTCAGGCTGGTGTCTCATTGGCAAACATATCGGGGTACCTTAGATATATGCAGAGTGTCCATAGAGTTCTGGAGCAGCTAAATATGTCCGAGGTATTAAAGACATGTTCGAGGTATTGATGAAATTAGATACTGAGTTGATTTGAGTGTAAACACGATATAAATGTTGGTGTTTAATTGTATTTAGTTACATGATATATTGTTTTAGCACCAAACACTCCTAATTAGGCTACCAACAGAATCAGACTCCTAATGGAGCTATTGTTGTTTATGATTCCAAAAGTAATTAAGCGTTGGTGTTTTCCGAATAAAAAAATGAGACCTCTGTGCTCTGTTTACCGGCTCATATTCTTGTACGTTTCTCTCGCTTTTTCCGATGACAGAGAAGATATGTTTTCTTGATGCGCCCTCCTAAACTGCCAAATTAAGAGGTCAAGATCACACGACAAAATGAATAATTAGGTCACCGTTTTGTTGCTTTGAAATGCAGATGTCACATCACCATTATCTCCAGGACTATAACCTCGAGTCTATGATCGCCAAGAAAAAAGACAGGTTACATGTAGATCGATCGCCATGTTTCTTTCCATCCGCACACCTGCTCTGCTCGCGTTACTTGCATGTCAGTCACTCGAAAAAGTTGCCGTAGGTCCTTTCTACGCATCACAATCTTAATATTATGTAAATATTAAAATATAAATAAAGTGTGAACGGTGATTATTGAACCTTTTCGTTTTAAAATTTATGTAACTTATATTAAGAAGGTGATACGTAGAAGCACTGCTCAAGAGCTGCACCTTTCCCTGCTCGAGACGGCGCAATGAGAGGCCTCGAGAACTTCCTTGCCCAGCTCCATGATTTGGGCGCAGGGAGGAAAGAAAGGACAGCCTCAACTCTGAGCCTCACGTTGCGGCAAAATCGCTACGTGCTGCGAGCTCACGCAAAGGCCAGGACACTGTCATGTGGCCCCGGGCACTCGCGTGGCCCACATCCCAGTGTCCCAGATGAAAATCTGCAGAATGCATGGTGACCACGGTCTTGATTGCAAGAGCTCATCGGGGTTTAGGGTCCTCCAATTCCTTCCGTGTCTGTTTGGGACATGAGATCGAGCGGGAATCTGACCAAAGGTGTGCATCATTATCATGCCTCCATGCGGGCATGATCGGTAGCACCAGAGCAGATAAATGATGTCTTTTCAAAAAATATTCTTAATTATCTATCACTTCAACATCTAAGTAACTAAAAAGTTCAGATTTGACAATTTAAATCCAAACAACAACCTAAAACCGTAAAGCCTCATAAATTCAACACCCAACCAATCTGACTGTCACTAGAGGTGCGATCAGACCCTTTGTCAATCTAACATGCCACAACCATCAGCCTGATCGGGTCTAAGAGCAGTCTGACCATTCCCCTGTTTTCATAATAGAAAATCAATCTGAGCCAAAACCAAATTTGGTGCAAACTCCAAAATCCATGTCCAAATTATTTAAAACTTTACACACTCTTTGCTGAGGGTCTCGTGAACTTATTCCATCAAATGATCACATGAAATTATCCAAAGTTCCAATATTTCCTCAAAACATGCAAGCTTGCACTAAAATTGGACAAAACTCAAAAACTTGATGTACAATTTGCTCGTGGGTTAAGAAAAATCAAGATGGCTTTAGATGAATTCCTACATATCACAACAAGTAAGACCACCGAAGATTCAAACTCAAAATACTTGGATCAAGATTCCTTAAGAAAGCCTCCAAACCATGTAAGAATTGGGCAACTTCAAAATCTTGCAAACTACAATGTCTAAATAGATGAGATATGATCTACATGAGATATCTTCATCACTTACACGTCCTTAACATGCCGCAAGATCAAGCAAGGGAGAAAAGAGGCAAAAAAAACTAACATGAACAAGAGTATATCAAGCAAGACAAAAACACTCTATGAGAAATAAGTAAAGCTCATCTATTGCTACTTGAAAATTAAAGTTTCACAACCACTCCATAAAGAGAAAAAGGGAGCACACCACATCATTCACTCTTCTATCTCAAACCCTAACCATAGAATTAAAGATTGAAATAGTTGGGATAGTTGGCTTGCAAGCTTTCATCTCTAACACATTAAATAGATGGGGTAATCTACCCAATTCTACTTTAATAAATACTATCCATTAGCAACAATTGGGGGAAACTCGTTAACCCCACAAACACATATTTTACACTCACACTTTACTCATGCATGTTTTTCAAAACACATGAGCACGAACCCGCTAAGTCATTAGCTTTGACCCACTTGATCTTTTCATCATCTCCTTGATGTAAACCGCTTTCCCAAATGCCACTCAAGCATCGTGGTTTTGATCCAATGAAGTTTCCTGTATTTCGACAATTACCAAAATAATCTCGCCATGACCCGGTCTTCTCTTTCCCTTGCAAGAAAACGCCATACTTGCCATGTGTAGGTGCACCGATGGCTTGCCACACATCGATAAGTCTCTCCTACTCCAATTTCTACCAGACCACGCTTCATTTAGACTGACCAAGCTACTTGGTGCAACTAGTCACTCGGACCTTTCCTTCAACATTGCTTGACTTCCTTGTATAACGCTTGAGCTCAACTCTCTCACTCAGCCGTTCTAGACCTCGGCTCCTTATGAGCGTAGTCCCGGTCCTTGCCAAACGGCTATAGGAGAACGGGACTTGTCCATCTATTGTCCACCAGAACAACGGAAAGCAAAGACCAGCGGCCATGAGATCGCAACGCAATAGCACACGTGCAGCATTGCAACGCTGGACCAAGCAAGAATGGAAATGAAATTCAACAGTAAACATATGCAGTAATTGCCTTGGCGGGAGACGGGAGGAGAGGCGGGCTATAGTTCCGGCTGGATGACACTGGGAGTAAGGGCGGTTAGCAGAGCATCGTCCACAGTGTGGCCCCCTTGCGAGACTAGTCGGACAACAACGCGCACCACACCAAGGCTGGTGACATCAGATGAGGATGGAACATTTGGTGCCGACTCTAACACAAGGACGGATGTAGCGTCCGAGGAGGAGGAGCTGGAGAGCGTGTCAGACGACGTGGATGGCCCGGACGCCGACACCAGCGTAGTGAAGGGGCCCTGGTGGAGATCTTAGCAGAGGCAGCAAGCCGGGGAGGGGAGCAGTGGACGCGGGGAGGGGGGCAAGGGTGGCCTAGCCAGGGGAGGCGGAGGCAAGGCGGGGCTGAGGCAACGGCTTGCGGGGGTGGGTAACCGCGGAACCCTAGTGGGATGCGGGAAGGGGACTGCGCGATGCCGCTAAGCCATTTCAAGTAGTGCCCTGTGCAGATCAACGCTTTTAGCTCTAATGCAAGCGTTTGTATGAATGAATCGAATGCCGATAAGTCATTTCAAAAAGATAATAAAAAATTGTTATAATTATTTATTCAGAAAAAATATAAGGTATAAATCATAAGCCAAAAAAGAAAGGGGTCAAAGGGTAACGCGCGGCTCAGTGGGGAAAACTATTGGCAGGGTATCGTGATCTTGGTGTAATTTAAGTGCTGTCCTTTCTGCGACAACTGCTGGGCCACGTTTCCGAGCACAATCTTTTAATCTCGGTGTTAGCAGCTAACCTAGGTTAACGCATATGCTGGGCTCAGAGAAAAGATTGTGTCAAATCCGGCCGTCGCTTTATGCATATTGGCATAGATGGATGGATGATTCTTCTGGCCCCCAAAGCATTTAAGCAAGAAGCTTTTGCAATTAATTAGCCACTAACTGAATGATTGCTGGTGTACTGGTGTTTGCTTTTGCTGCACACCCTGCTGTGCTCTGTTCAGACATCAGACCGAGGGGGGTGGTTTGAGCCATTCGTCTTGCATTGTTCAGGCAATCATTTGGAGACTAGGAGCAACTCTCCTACTAGTATCGGTGTTCATCAATCATCAATGCAATGGATCCAGGTTTCCATCACTGGATTCATTTTGATGGTGCAATCTCACATTAATGGATGAATTCAAAGTTTCATGTACCCTAGAATGAGGTAGAGGATGGTTTCTTTTAGGTTGTGATTTTGGTTTTTTGACATATGGTTTTTGAATTCTGACTGTTCGTGAGAGGCGGTACGCAGAAGAAAATAGTCAAATGTGATTTTGGTCAGTATAGTTGAAATCGGTATAGTGTGTACTACAATATATTTGTATATCATGTCTTAAAAAGACGCACCGTTTAAAAACCAGTTGCTGTAGTAGAAAGTGATAAGCGAAAACAAAAAAGAACCCATTCAGAGAATGGAGATAGAGCATTAGTGCTACTATTATCATGCAATGTGCATACTCATTTGTCCATCCATTTGATACTACTTTTGGTTGTTCTCGTTCATAAATAGCCATATCAGCAGAAGTCAAAGAAGTAGTGAGCATTGTTTCAAACAATTTTTGGCTTCTAATTTCTAGCATCTAGAAGCCAAAAGCCATTTAGAATTATTGGTTTCTTAACGTGGGTTTTGTTCTTTTTTGTATTATCTATGGAAATATAACATTGTTTTTTCTTTATTTTTAATTAAATGTCTCATAAAAACTATCAGCATGTACAATACAATTTCAGTCAAAAGACAAAAGCCACATCTATCTAGAACACGGCCTTGATATGGGTATTAACACCAATCTGAACAGTGGAGAATGTGAACGTAGAAGATTTGGCCTGACCAAACCCACATACTAGCCGCAAAACCAACCTTGATAGAGCTAAGTGGAGAGGACTCGACTCCAAGGGCAGCAGGTGTTATACCTAGTAGTAGGACATAACGGCACTAACCAAAATGATGTAGTACTCAGATAGTCAGATACGCTCTAGTGGGAGATATTGGAGACCGGACTGCTCAGTGCCATGAATTTGAGTACAAAAGGATATCTCTCCATGCTATTCAACTGCTAGGTGCACCAGATTTCCAAAAATCTTGGCAATTTTGTACTACTTTGGTTGACATTGTGTGTGTGTTCATCGATCCTCTGGAACATGGGATCGGTGTTATATATTTCTTGCGGAAACGCTACGCGTACAAATGGTTTTCTACGAAACGCGGACGAGTAGTATAACTGAATGGCCACTGACATGCGGGCCCTACACCCGAGGATCTCACCCAGTCGTTGGGTCCCACTTGTCAGTGGGTGTACACGAGGAGTCCGCACACACGTAAGAAGAAAACTCGGTGGGTAAACGTGTCGCAATGCTCTTAACCTGTTTTTTTCACTGGGACGTAGGAGACTAGCTTGGAGCTGCGCAAGCGGCTAGTACTAGCTGGCTCAGACGTTTGCTGGCACATGACATGCATGAAATTTTTATAGTTCTCCTACGTGTGCGCTCAGGAATCTTCGGATTCACCAGGGTGGATGCGCTTGATCGCGCGTCCCGTGTGTCGAGCGCTGCGTGCGAGGTGAGATCATCCTGCATCGGTTTCGATCAGACCTGCACATGCGCGTCCATTATTTCAACGGGAACCTCGTTGGACTGGGCTCCGACTAATCAAAGCGCGATGATTAATGCTTGCGCCAATACAGTAACGGCTGACACTAGCATAGATATGGTAAACAAAGCGCCAGTATGTTCACGCCATTTAGGTAGTGATCAATATGGCTTAAGCTTATGGCTTAAGTTTATTTTTGTACTATTCATAATTTCGTTTTTTCTGAATTTTTGATTTTTTTAAGCTTTTTTGCTGGTTCTTTTTTTTCTCGTATTCGTTTGCGTTGTGATGGGCTAACATATTTTTTAATTTTTTTAAAATTTAATTATGTTAAATAAGCCTCTGTCATTCTGATTTTTTCGATCATTCATGATTTTCAAATATAAGCTTTCAGCTTTCAGCCGAACCCATCACCACCTTATACATAAGAGCCACCTCAAAATACTGCATAACGTACAGTTCGATCCTCTGATTGGCTTACGCTAACATTACTCATTTAGTTCAGGTACTTACGATGAGGCGATCCCCTAGCTCTTAGCTCGCGTGTGGATTATTCGAGAGCAGTTGGGAGATGCCTCGAAGTGAAGCCATTGACCTCGATCCACGCCTCATGTGTGCCTATATACACGGCTCCACCCACCCACTCCATCTCCCCCCATCTCACTGCTGCTTCCTCCTCCATTGCCCTTGCATTTCCTTCGCATTCCATCGATCTAGCACTGCTCTTGCTCTACTCCTCCAATCTTAGAGAGATCAATCTTGTTCTTTGTGGGAGTGCTGGATACCACTTTCCTTCCCGTTCCTTAGCCGAACCTTGAGAAAAACTTGTGAAGCATGTAAGAACACCATCTCTAGTCGACATCCAAATCCAGAGAAAAAAAGAGCACAAAAAAAAGAAGCCACTTCCAAGTCCCAAAAGCATATAGCTAGTGTTGCATATCTAGGCATAGGCTAGTTAGGCTGGATATACCCCCACTGAGTCCTTAGCACAAAATCTACAAAAAACCTCCAGATCATGTAATTTTAGCCACCATATTTGCTTGCCACCCAACTGAAAGAAAAAAACAAAAAAAAGTAGGGGAAAATCCAGCATGTATCCTTAGTAGTAGCCATCGTATCAGCCAGGATCTAGTGATCCTGGAGCCAATCCATCCATTGTTGTAGCATTACCTTTGCAAAAACCAACAAATCATGTAATTAGTACCCTCTCCTAGCTATTTCTACCACACCAATCCTCTAAAAACCAAAAAAAAAAAGAAGGAAAGAAAGAAAGGGATCGGAGTTTGGCTTAGCTGCGTGCGTGCACGCGCCACGCGGTCGAGGTGATGGAGACGGCGGGGGCGCCGAACGGGTCGGCGCCGGCGACGCCGGGCACGCCGGCGCCGCTGTTCGCGGAGCCGCGGGTGGACTCGCTATCGTACGACCGCAAGTCGATGCCGCGGTGCAAGTGCCTGCCGGTGGAGGCGTGGGCATCGCCGCACGCCTGCGTCGTCGAGATCCCCGCGCCGGACGTCTCGCTCACCCGCAAGGTACGCACGCATGAACATGCGCACGTGAAACATTGGTTCGATACTGCATTTATTTATCTATGATCTTTCTGCCTAGCTACCTCTATACACTTCCATTTTTCTTCTGTTTTTGCGTTTGGAATTTGGACGGTCTTCTTCTTTGCGTGTTTTTTTTATGTGTTTTCAAAATTGGGCAGTTTTTGAATTCTATCTATTTGTATGAGAAAGTACGAAAAGAGACAGTCGTATATAATTTTAATCAGTATAGCTGAAGTTAGTATAATATCTACTATAATTAATTTATAAATTTTATTTAAAAATATTTTATTTAAAATTTAGTTACTGTAGCAAATAGCGGACTGTAAAAGAACTTTCGAACCCGGCCTATATAATGCGTAGATAGTACCAGTGTACGAAGGTACAATGGTGCGACATGTACAGAGTACAAACAGGCAGTTTTGTATAGAGTAGTACGTACTGTACAGGTTGTACTACAGTACAAAAGTCTGCGTCTGCCTGTACACAAAGTCCTAAAACTACTTCAAAACGTTGGCAGAAGTAGTGATCCATGTCACACGCTAACGTCTTCTTTTTTTTCCCCCTGAAGATTTGCTGCTTCCAAAATTATTCATGTGGCGTGGAAATAAGTCCATGAATCTGACGCAAGCAGGCAGGCAATTGGTCCATCTTAGCGTGCTTTTGGCACTTAATTTTATCATCTTGGAGAAAGATGTCGACGTGGCTGTACTTTTTTAATACTAAGTATGTCATGACTTCGACTATCTTTTCTCGATCTTGGAGTGTTTTTTTCGATCAAGGAATCCTTGGAATTAGGGTGAACATATTCACGGTTTAGAGTACGTTTGACATCAAGAGACAGTTAATTATAGGCCAATGTATCGGTAGAGTTAGTACCAGTACTAAAACTTTGCGAATTAGAGGCTTGATGATCAGAAGCACTGAATTGGAAACGAACAAGCGAGGTCGTCTCACAGCTCGCAAAGTTGACATATTAACTAGCTCCATTGTCAGACATTGTGGTCCAACCCATCTCCTGAGCTCATTTCTATCACAGTATCACCAAACTCGTCAGAACATTGGATCTGATGCTGGTTGTCATGGCGTAAATCCATCGATGCAAATTCATATACGGAGAGGGTAGCGTACGCTTAACTGTTCATGTAGGAACCTCAATAATAATAACAATAATAAACATCTGCCAGATTAGTAGCATACTTGCGACGTTTAGATGGGAAATAACATGAGCGTCAGCTTTTCAGCTTCAGAAGCTGTTTGTCGGGGTTTTTTTTTTCCTAATTAGCTTTCAAACGAAGTGTCTTTTTAAGATATGGTCTATAAATTATTGTAGTATACACTATAACGATTTCATTTATATCGGTCAAAATCTCATGCGACATATACGAGTTTCTATTATTTTGTACTCTCACGAATAACCAAAAGTCATAAGTCACAACCATAAACCAATGAAAAAAGAACAGGCCCATGTTTGGCTGCTAGTCGCCTCCCCCACCTGTAACCTATATCATGTTGTTTGGGCCTCTTCTTTTGTGCTGAGGCTTATAGTTGTAACTTAATGTCTTTTGATTCTAGTGCGAGTGCTCGTACAAATGAATCAAAAATCGATAAGTCATTTTTAAAAGACTGTCCTAGTAAATCGCTGCGAAATAACGATGAAAAAGTTGTCTCATTTTTTTATTTAAAGAAAATTATAAACTAAAGCTAAAAATAGCATATCTACGGATCACAAGAGGCGCTCAAGTTTTTGGCCAGGCTCGGCGGCGGTCAGTACCACCCTACGACGGCGCGTAATCGGGGAGATATGGTTGTGAAGTCCGCGCTAAGCTGCTCAAGTATCCTCCCCGTGCACGTCCACACCATCCACCACCTGATCAACCACCATTAGCTTGGCTCATGCATTTCTTCCAGATGACCACACGTACAACCCGGAAAAGATATGATTTTTAATTGGCTCTTTTTTCATATCAACATAAAAGTCGCATTGGTTTGTTATAAGAATCAGAAGGGGGTATCCTTCTTGGGAAGAAAGTTGTGGTCAGACCCTGTTCTTTTTTTCTTTGCAGTTTATGAACTTTGGCTACGAACTTGTGATTTTGAAATTTGTTTGTACGAGAGATTACAGAGTAACAAAAATTTATATGTGGTTTTTGCCAATATAAATGAAGTCAATAAAGTATGTACTACAATTAATTAGTAGATCCTATCTTGAAAAAAATACTCTATTTACAAATTAGTTACTGTAGAAAAACCGAAAAGCAGCTTTTAGAAGCTGAAAAGAACAGGAACCAAGTCTGTCTAAAGAGCACAAGGACATAGCAGATCAATCAGTGGTACATAGCAGATCAATCAATGGTTTTTGAGGGTGACATAGGGTTATCTATCCTAAAGATGTCGACGTGACTGTACTTTTTTAATACCAGTATGTCATGGCTTTGACTATCGCTCCTCATTGTTGGAGTTTTTTTTCGATCAAGGAATCCTTGGAGTTAGGGTAAACATATTCACGGTTTAGAGCACTTGACATCAAAAGACGGTTAATTATAGGCCAATGTATCGGCAGAGTTAGTACCAGTGCTAAAACTTTGCAAATTAGAGGCTTGATGATCAGAAGCACTGAATTGGAAACGAAGAAGCAAGGTCGTCTCACGTACAACCCGGAAAAGATATGATTTTTAATTGGTTCTTCTTTCAGATCAACATAAAAGTTGCATTCGTTTGATATTAGAATCAGAGAGAGAGAGAGAGAGCATTAAGGACACGTACTCGTAGCTCCTGCGAAAATCGAACTATTTCTGAAAAAACCTGCAGTCCAAACAGTGCCTTAAAAGTTACGTGTCTTGACAAGCGGGCTCTAGTACGTAGTTCAGACTAGTTGTTGCACATGAGAAAGCATTAGTCTCGCACTCTTTACAGGTAGAACCACGCAACTAATACTTCAATAAAATTGGACATGCGAAAATTTCGTTTAATCGAGTATAGTAGCAATCACGTCTATTAATAGACTTCTAGCAGTGAACAGAGTCATGGTTCATCTTTAGCTTGAAAAACCAGCAATAACACTGTTGGTAAGAAGCTGCGTTCTTTTTTCGCACACAAAGATGAAGGAAAAGTACAATTATTTTTGTGATAAGGTTCTTGGCCATCCGTGACGAGAGTTGTTGCCTCATTTTGGCCGCCTCGCCGGTCATGTCCAATCTGTCTGCGAGTTGGCATAATCACAGAATTACTGGCCATGACGATATCTAAACAGTGAGGCTGCATACAATTCGATGGGATAAGTAAGATAACTTTTCTGATATCCTTTCAAAACAGCTTATAAAAATAGTATTTTACAATTTGTCAAAATAGTACTTTTAAAATATCCCATTGGTATTTAATTTAGTTGTATAATTACTTATGTTATAGCCAAATTTTAGTTATAAACCATAAATAAAAAGGAACCTTCGGCTACCATGTGATCGGACAGGTGAGACAACATGTCATTTCAACTTTCAGTGCCGCATGTTCCGGCGTGCTTTTTTGCCGATGGCCAAAATCTCGCTGAACTCAAAAGTGCAGCACGCCACTTTTGCACCTAAGAACACCTTTGCGTTTGATTTACTTTCACATTTGATTGTTCATTGGCAGAAATCAAATGATCATGAGAATGCTAACACAATGCCTGATTATTAGTATAGTAGTTATTTCACATGCAGGTATTAGACCTGCACAGTGCCTGTACAGTGTTATCAGTATCTGAACTCTGAAGTTCATTGAGTACGCGCGTTAACCTGACATGAACAATGCTGAATGGTGAATGGCATGCATGCAGCTTGGCGCGGAGTTCGTGGGCACGTTCATCCTCATCTTCTTCGCGACGGCGGCGCCGATCGTGAACCAGAAGTACGGCGGCGCGATCTCGCCGTTCGGCAACGCGGCGTGCGCGGGGCTGGCCGTGATGATCATCATCCTCTCCACGGGCCACATCTCTGGCGCGCACCTGAACCCGTCGCTGACCATCGCCTTCGCTGCGCTCCGCCACTTCCCCTGGCTCCAGGTCCCCGCCTACATCGCCGTGCAGGTGCTCGGCTCCATCTGCGCCGGGTTCGCGCTCAAGGGTGTCTTCCACCCCTTCCTCTCCGGCGGCGTCACCGTCCCCGACGTCACCATCTCCACCGCCCAGGCCTTCTTCACCGAGTTCATCATCACCTTCAACCTCCTCTTCGTCGTCACCGCCGTCGCCACCGATACCCGCGCCGTACGTGACTAACCATGCATCCTGATCCCTGTGTTCGATCAGTTACATGCTCAGAATGCCATGGACGATTCAGTTCTGATTTCTAATTTACTTTCTGTTCTTGCAAGCAGGTGGGTGAACTTGCCGGGATTGCCGTGGGAGCAGCCGTGACGCTCAACATCCTCGTGGCCGGGTAAGTACGCTAGCGTCGTACATGCATGCATGCGTCACACTGATCATATATATATGTGTTCAAGTGCAACGTAGTAAATGTGTCTCTGTAAATGAGGGCATGCAGGCCGACGACGGGAGGGTCGATGAATCCGGTGAGGACGCTGGGGCCGGCGGTGGCGGCGGGGAACTACCGGCAGCTGTGGATATACCTGATTGCGCCGACGCTGGGAGCGGTGGCCGGCGCGGGCGTGTACACGGTGGTGAAGCTCAGGGACGTGAACGGCGAGACCCCGCGCCAGCAGCGCAGCTTCCGCCGCTAATATACACAAACTTCGCGCGTGCCCGGTCGCTGATCGATACCACTAGCGATTGAGCAGCAACTACCATGCACGGGCACTTTGTAGCTGCTAAATTGTGCCCCGTTGGTATGTAATAAACCCCGTTTTGCTTCGTCCAAAACGGCGTAGGCATTGTTGGTGTTCGGTCGTGTCAGAATAAAAGCCACGCCGATGCGCCGGCTCATGGGCATCTGGCTGTGTGAACGTACGTAAGACTCCGTAACGTTGTATCCCATCCACATTTTCCCACTCTTTTTACTTCTCCCTTTACCGATCGTTTTTGGGTCTGAAATTGTATAAGGCGTTTCGCCACACTGTTAGTGTTACCCATCTCTATGATTTCTTTTTTCATATTTTCTCGTCGCGATTTGATTCGTAAAACGAGTGAAATATGACTGTCGGAGTTTGTACGCACGTTCTTACTGGAGAGGCCTGCGCGGACACCCTCCTGTCGCCTCGCCGCATCCGAGCCCCCAACACAGCCACACTCGCCGTAACTGCTCGCGGCGCCCTCGCCGGTGTGGTGCTGCAGCAGCGCTGATCGCAGCGGCAGCCGTGGGCCGTGACTGGCATCACGCTCGGTTCGACATGGTTGACATGCATTAAATTGCCATCTTTAACACATTTTAACTTGATTAAGTTTTGCCATAAGCCATTTTCTTCGTCCAATCTCCACCACCATTTGCAGATCAAACTTATATTTAATTCCCCGAGGTCTTTAATTCCCAGACCTCCCTTTTTCTTAATTTACAAACCCTTTTCCATTTAATGAGGCCAAGGAGGGAGGGTGGTCGGAGGAGAAGTGCCCGGGAGGGAGAGGGGAGATGGATGAGAAGAGAGGATCAAGCTAACCTCTATAGTAGCCGTGGCCATCGCTGGTGCCGCTGTTGTCCTGGTCGGAACCGCTGCCACCTACCCATCGTCACCGCCATTGCTGCTGCCTAGTCGTCGCGGTCCTTATCTGGATAAAGGAGGCCTAGATTTGGACACCAGCGACAAAGAAGGCCCAGATCTGGACGCCAGCGATGAGGAAGGCCCAGATTCCACGGAGCGGGAGTACGGATTGCGGCTGGCCGGGAGCAGGAGTGTGGGTCACAGCCTCAAGGGAGGAGTGACCGGAGGGAGTGGAGACTTGGTCTGTTGAGAGTCTTAGGCCGAAGGGAGGAGATTTTGGGTTGGGCCAAGCCCTGTCAAGTTATTCGAGTTCGGCTTGACAAAAGCTCGTGAGCCTAAGATTAATCTTAAGCTCGGCTCATTTGGAGCTCAAATCAAGCTCGAGTAGTGCGCGAGTTTTAAGCTTTTCTTACTGCTCTACTCATAGTATCCTATTGTCCCATAGATAACAGTTTCAATACAAATTAAGGTGTATCTCCACGAATTTGCATCAATCAAATCCTCCTCCACGGGAATAATTATCCACGAATGTAGGGCCTTGATCACGGGAGTTCGGTAGCGAAATTATGCTCCGCAATTAGTCCGTTTAGAAGGACAATTTAAAGTACGAGATCAGAATATATAACGAGGGCTTTTGGCTTGACCTGTGAGAATAATGGGGTTTTGTTGCCTATGTAGCTCCGTTTTCCCAACATGACTCGAGGAGGTGTCGGGGCACCGCACGTAGGAGCAAGGCAACACTGTTTCTCTCGTCTCCGAACAGTCTGTGACCATGTGCACCTCCTCCTTGCTTTCGTGCTCCGGTCAGAGAAGTAGATTGGCTGGGCCTCACCTCTCTTCGCTGCTGTCATCGCGCCTTGAAGTCTTCCTGACTTGGGAATTCAGATCTACTACGGCCGTTTTGCGTGTGGTGCTGCCCTTCCTTGTCCACAACCTTCTTATGTACTACTGGTAGTTGTGCTGTTTCGGGTGTGAGCTGTGATCTGTGAAGTGGAGTTATGATCGTCGAATGTATTTTGTAGGTTATTTACTACGTGTCAAGCAAAACTGAAGTTATATATCGTCTTTTGTACATAATTAAACCGCTCGCAACAATTTAGGAAGTACGGCCGTGTTCTTTTTCAGTTTTTGACTTCTGTTTTTGACTTTTTCATAGTAACTAGCTTTTAAACGGAGTATCTTTTTAATATGAGGTCTACTAGTTAATTGTAGTACATACTATATCGACTTTATTTATATCGGCAAAAACCGCACGTGAGTTTCTGTTACTCTGTAATTTTTCGTACAAACAGTCTAATAACTACAAACCGCAGCCAAAAGTCATAAGTCTCAGCCAAAAAGAATAGACCCGTAGTTAAGTAGGCGTATGCCAACAGCTTCGGATCCCTTCAGCGGAGATGTACATTTACCAGAAAGAAGAATGGTAAAAGAAACCTTGGAAACAAGAAGATAAACAGGAAGAAGAGTAATCCATCTCTACATCGTCTTCCTGTCCCGGTGGTCCCACCGGGACACCGGCCCATGCACATTACCTGGCTCCATGCCAAAACCCTCCAGGGCCACCTTGTGCCTAGTACCTGCACTCATAAATCTGAAATCTCTGTCTTCCAGCCAGTGAAAGTGATATATCCTACTCACATCCCAGTACAAACAAAGACAAAACGAGAATCCTATTGCTACATGGACATGGAGTAGTGTTCCTGAGAAAATATTATCCTTTTTACTACAGCCCGTGACCCAAGATATTGGTATTAGCCCAATCTACCTTTGTTTGAAGTTTTGCAGAAGATGACACACTGATCCTCTGTTTATTCTATGGCATGTGGCTTGCAAGTCTATAGATTTTACCCTACAGACATGCCTCCATCCGTGGAAGGGAATTTTCAGCGGGCGCAGAAAAACTGAACATGCTTCCAAGGTCAAAAATTTGGAACATTACTTGTCATTAGTTTACTCATTGTTAATTAGGTGGTAGGTTTGGAGATTGGATGCTAGTAGACCTGGTTGGCAGTGTGTTTGGAAGCCTCATGCCATAGAACTGATTGGTGATGTGCAGTTGTCTTGGTCTACTGCTCATTTTAATACTGCCTATGTGGTTGCTAGTTGCCACCTAACAGGTTTAATTAGTGTGCTACAGTATGTTACTTAATTAAGTGGCAGTGATGGATGGAGATGGCTAATATGGGAGGGACTCTCCACCAGATAAACTACAGCGTTCTTGGAGGATTGCAGAGCTTGACCAACCAGTGATTGGTACTATTACTATTAATCAGGGTCCAGTATTCTGGGTCCTATTTTTCACAAGTTGTAGGAGTACGAGATCAAGACATACAATTCAGCTTCGTGTCTGGACACTGTCCTGTGCAGATGTTCTAGTAGACAGTTTCCATGTGGGGAAAGCCAGTAGGATCCAATGCATGCACACTCTGTCTCCATGATAGCAACTCAGTGAACTCGACGTAGTGAATTTACTGTGCATGCACATTTTTTTGTCTGGTGAGACGATAATAGAGGCATAACCACATTTGTTTGGAAGCATGGCGTGTTGCCCACATATCGGGTGCGTGGCCACGTAGGGTTTCTAGCATTATGGCTAGAGACAGAGCTCAAGTTTTGGCATCAGGAAGGACTTGCCAACGACAGCCATGTTCTCTGTCCTGTCCTAATGCTATTTCTTCGCCTTCCACATGCATATGCTTGCACCGAAATTCACTCAAAATGCTACAGATGATTTGATGGGACTGTTGCGCTTTTTGGATTATAATACTGTGATTGAGAATCGCCAGCATGCTGCATACATGGTTCGCTGCTCTCTGCCACTGTGGAAAAATTCAGTGATATTCAAATCGTGTTATTGTGAAATTCTTGTACATCCCTAGCCAAAAAAAGTAAGAATTATTGTACATCAATATTACCTTTGTAAAATGCATAGTTTTTTTAATATATGTTGATTTCTTGATCGATCAATTTTAAAACGTTCATAATCGCACTTCGTGGTTGCTAATATGATGTACCTGATCATTGTCTTCTATGCCACCGACCACACGGTCACGCTCTTCCTGTGCGCGCGACGCAGAGAAATTGTACCCCAAGATATGGCAACAGGAAGGACTATGACTTTTTATAAGTCAATGTCGATCCTCCTCAGGGTTGTTGCATTAGTGTTAAGCGGGTGTATAAAGTTTCCATGTGTTTGATACAAGTGAAACAAACAAATTCCTATTGATGTATACGAACCAATGCAATAACACTTCTAGCTTTGCACTTAAGTGAAAACGCTACAATATACAACAATGATAGATTTGATGGGTTTTTGTTAAAATCGCAGGGGGTTTTCTGCAAAAGTGTTTAAGTGGGATGGAGTTCCCACCCACCTCCATCTGAGCCACGCAATCTAGATGACGATCCACGTCGCCATTAACACCTTAGCACTGAAATAACCATTAGCACTAGATATGCTCTCTATAACTTATAGTCTATGGTTTTCTCCGAATAAATAAATAGGAATGTTTCTCCGTAGTCTTTTCAAAACGGTTTATCGACTTATCGGCATTCAGTTCGTTCGCAAGAGTGCTCAAGCTAGAATTAAAAGCCATTAGACACAGCCGAAAAGAACCCACCCACCGTCACCCACTCTACTAACCCACCCGCTTCTGCTCTTCTTCTTACTCCTCGTTTCAATGATCCCCCACCCCATCGCCCCTCCATCCCCATGGCTATGGCTTCTGGCATGGCCACCGGTGCCTTCGCCCCCTATTGTACTTTTTGTCGCTTTGTAGTTGGCCATGACTCCATCTCTGTTGTTTGTCCTCCTCTTCCCTAACGGCTACCACCCTAAAATCTAATTCAACTCTTAGGTCCTGTTTGTATTGGCTTCTGTTTAGAAAAATCAATATAAACACCCGACTTCTCGAGGTGGCTTCTTCACTCCTCTCGCTGCCGTCTCGCTCCGGAGATAAGGCAGGGGGTCACGGGTGCATCACCCACCCCTCTCCTCTAGCTCTCGTCATGCGCACGTATTTCTTCCTCACTTTTTACACCGCTCGCCTTCCTTTTACAAATCACTTCTTTCAACCACTACTATTTATTTTCAGCCAAAAACCATAAGTAATAATTAAAAGTCATCAATACAAGCCAATACGAACACCCCTTAAAATCGTCGCTTCTTGCTTATTTGTATGGGCATGCCTGGAACTGTATAAGGTGATGCCAACCATACTCCCCCTATTCCCTATTTGCATTACTTAGCACCAGTGTTCTTCTTACATAGTTCTCCTTACATAGTTCCAAACACAACTCACCGAAACAAACATATGCGTTATGTAAGCTAGTATAAATGAGGCTGTTCTTTTTTATCTTAGCTTTTGGTTACGGTTTATAGCTTTTTAGTTGTTTGTAAGAGAATATAGAGTAATAAAAACTAGCGTGTAATTTTAGCCGATATAAATAAAATCGTTACAATGTATACTATAATTAACTTATAGACATCACCTTGAAAAGACACTTCATTTAAAAACTAATTATTGTAGAAAAGACAAAAAATCAGTTTTTTGAAACTGAAAAGAAAAAGGCCCGATACTTCAAACGACTTCAACTTCTGATTTATTTTTGGCTTTCGGCTTATTTAAGGTTAAAGTCACTTAGAAGGTATCAGCTTTTAATTTCGGCTTATTTTAACTTTTTTTGTCTTTTCTTTTTTCCTTATCACTTTGTATTGTCCGTGACGATATAACGGTTTTTCCTATTTTTTTTATTATTTTCAGAAAAAAACTAATAACCACTATAGTACAATTTCAACTAAAAATCGCAGCCATAAACTTAAACCAAAAACTGCTTGGCGCATCATCATACTTCTGTCTAAAAACTACTCTCTCTCATCCCATCGAAAAAACTGTTGCCTCTAAGCTACGATCATTATCACAAATTCAAAATTGAATTTCAAATCGCATCGAAAACAATAAACCAAGCAAAGCTCATGTGCCACCACAGCTACTCGCCCTGGAATTAGCAACGGCATCGGCTAGTGCCGCATTGGCAGATGGCTTGCGACCTGTTTTAAATAATTTCTGACTTTTAACTTTTAAAAATCATAACTTGTTAGAAACGTGTTGGTTTTTTGATATGGCCTTTTTTTCTTTTTTTTCTTCTCCTTTTTTCCTTTGCATTTGCCTTATTTTTATTTTTCCTTTTTTTTCTTCATTTTTCTTTAACGGGATGCTTCAAAAAAAAGCTAACACAGCCGCTATAATACCATTTCAGCCAAAAACCATCAGAAAAAACCAAATTGAACTAGGTAAGCAGGCCTCGTTCATTTCGGCTTAAACTTCTGGCTTATTTTTACTATTCCTAAATTTCGCCATTTTCTGGCTTTTGGATTGTTTTGAGCTTTTTTGCCAGTTCTTTTTTCTCGTATTCGTTTGCATTGTCCGTGATGGGCTAATCTGTTTTTTTATTTTTAATTTTAAATTTAGTTACGCCAAATAAGCCACTATCAGTTACAGTGTAATTTCAGTCAGCTACAGTGTAATTTTAACCATAAGTCAGCTTATTTCAGCCCAATCAAGTGGCACCTCAATGAGTTCATGAATATAAAACTCAAACATAATTAATTATACTACAACACACGTTCGTTACTTCATACATTTCATCATACTATTCCCGCACAACACTGACATAGAGAAGGGATCTTGGTCTAGTGGAGGCCCAAATGCTTGAAATACCCCATGTACTGTAGCATCTTAAATGAGGCAAACAAGCAAACAAGAAAATGATACTACTTACCGAAGCAAACAAGCAACCTATAAAAGTAATTGGGGATGAGGTGATGAGATGTTGTGCAAGTCGTGAGCTTTTGTTGATGTCAAGTGATGCTGCCGATGCTTGAGGGAGACCTTGAATGGTTGGGATGAGCTACCGTCGGTGGGAAAGTTGGATCTACAACTTTGTCATAGTGGTCGCACACACACTTGAGAGGAGAAATTTTTGCCAATAGTGTCTAGGGTTCTATGGCGTTGCCACTTGAGACGTTGTTATTCGAGAGCTTCATCAATTGGCTGAGTTTTTTTGGGCTGAATTGAATGAGTAGATTACTTGCATTGTCATCTGTATTAGAATTCACGATAAACCTAATTTTGACCGAATGTCTGGAATAAGCCGAAATAACCGGTATTAAGGCTGGTACAAGATTTATATGTTAGTTTTAGGTGCTATTGATAAGATTGACCACATTGCCACCACCTGTTCACCCCCTCCGCTTTTTCGTTTTTTCACTCACCACCCTGCAGTCCGCTCCCACCACCTCACTTTTGCCTCCCCGAAAATAAAAAATTCCCGCAAAAACCTAAACACGCCGCAGTTATTCCCGCCCACCACACGAGCCCGTCTCCCCGTCCATCCATTTCAAATCACCTAGCCCCACCGCCAACACCGACCGGTGGGTCCCAAGAGAGTACCAGCCCGCACGTCAGTGTGACCGCGCCCGCCACGTGGCCACCGTCGTCCCCTCCTGCCGCCTCCGGTACGAGACTACTAGGACTAGCCTAGCCTTTTCCTCCCCTCAGCTAGTCCCTGCGCTGTGCTGCGCGTGGCGTCTCGCTTTAAAAACTCGCAACGCCGTGGCCTCTCGCCTCTTTTGGAGCAGGCCATGTGGAGCCTCTGACCTGCCGATACCTTCCCTTCCCCTCACTCCTGCCACCCCGTGCCGTGCCCCCACCGCCGTGTGGCCCGCGTCGCCTTGCGGGGAGGAGGAAGCTTCCAGCGAGATCCGCCCCGCCGCGATGTCGTCGCGGCCGTCGTCGTCGTCGTCCTCGTCACGGCGGAGCAGCTCGCCGTTCTCCGCGGGGCACCGCCGCCCGCCGACCTCCTCGTCCTCCTCCAGCTCCTACTTCACCGGCCGGCTCATCCCCCGCTCGTCCCCCTCCTCCGTCTCCTCCCATTTCTACGGCGGCGGGGGCGGGGGCAGCTCGAGGTCCACCACCCCCGGTCGCAGGGGTGGCTCCGCCACCGTGGCCCCGGCTCCCGCGCCGGTGCCGTTCCCCAGCGCGGACGAGCTCGTCATCGAGGACACATCCCGATCCGGCGACAGCATCTCCGTCACCATCCGCTTCCGGCCGCTCAGGTGGGGATCTGGGAGGGGGTTGCGCGGATCCGTTTGCAAGGCGTTGTTGCTAGGGGCTTGTGCCTGGGCACGGTTGCCAGTGTCCCGACTGATTTGAGCTGGATTTGGTGTGGTTGCAGCGAGCGGGAGCTCCAGCGCGGGGACGAGATCTCGTGGTATGCTGATGGAGATCGGCTTGTGCGGTGCGAGTACAACCCGGCGACAGCTTATGCTTATGGTAAGTAGCTACGCTTCAGTTGCATCTTCCGCCAATTTTGCAATGTAGGTTGTGGGGTTGCTGATTTGGTTGAGTTAGGTATTCGAATAATACTTAGAGCTTTGTGTGATTTTGGGGCTTAGAAAAAAATCATGGATTCGGACAATTTGATGATTGTATTAATTCGGCTGTTGGATGCAATCCTTATTGCATTGCTCATTGGTATAATATGTTACATGTTCACAGATACAGATTCTACAGGATAACTGGATAAGTGACGAACTGCTATTATTTGTGCTGAGTTGACTAAGACTGTGGACCAAAACAAATGCATTAGAGATTAGATGGGGCTTGATGATGAACTGAAAATGTAGGCCCTGGTTTGCATTTTTGAGAGGTATTCAGAGGCAGCTGTCACTGTGGAGCTGATAGCTAGCCATTCTTTATGAGGTTTACGCTGCTTTGTTAGCTTTTCATGCTGCTTGTAGAAGAATTCTTGTTCTTGATTGCCAATTTTTAGGTATGTTATGAATTTCTGTTATCCAGATTGCCCGTGATGACAAGTCATACTTTACACTGGCAGTGTTAGTTCAGCTGATGTGGCCCAGTTTGATAGCTTGGTCAAAGAAATAATCATGGAGTTAGTTAGAATGGGAAAGATTGGTGTTGAGGGACAATTTAAGAAACGGCACATGTTAAATAGCTGGACCAGTTGAGAACATAGATAGCAATTGTGCCTTTGTGGTGCATGAGTCATTGTTGTCGGTACTGCATGGTATATCTGCGGAAAACATTTCAACTCTCAGCGTATCATTCACTCATGTATTATACATCATATATGTATATGGACATTTTGACCTTATCTTTCTTGGATGTGCACTTATTCAGCTAATGTTGAGTACAGCGAATAGTCTGGAGTATATTTGCTGATCAATGTCAACATTAAATGAGGCAGCCAGTGATAAGAGCTAATCCTACGCGCATGCATTAATAACTGGCCATTTTGAAATGCATACCAAAGGCGGCACACTTGCACATAGTTTAGGAATCCTGTGATCTTATCAGATACTTCTTTTGCTCACTGGAGTGCACATGCATGAAACCCTAATTAAACTTATTCAGAGGCATGAATGCTATTTCCTCTGAGATGTGGGGACGTGCTGAACTGGGTACCACAGATCCCTGAAGTTTCTTAAAAGTCTGAGACACTGATTTATGGCAATATATATGGATAGTGTTTGTCACTATTGATGTGTGGAGTATGGACATAGGTGGTTCCTATGTTCATAATTACACAGGGCTTTGTGCTCTGCAACTTCGGTCTTTAGGTATGGTCACCTGCTGAGTTGTAGATACATTCAAAATTCAGTCAGAAGGTGCTACAGATGCATCCGTTTGCAAAGAATTGTGTTTCACTTGCAAGCTGCATTAGAATTTGGAAGAGCCCACAAGGCTCTTGTGGTCTTCTGGTATGTCTCAGAGATTCTCCACTAACATGAACAATAGGAGATGGATGAGCCTGAGGCCTTGAGGTGCAATCATCATCAATGGGAAGTGGATGCGTATGCTGCAAAAGGGGGAAAATTATTTCATAGTGAAATTGATGGCAATGGTTTTTTTATAAGTTTCACGGCTTCTTCCTGTATCAGTTACTAAACACGTCCTAACGCTTTCTTCTCATTGTATTTTATGTTTCTGATCACAGTCAATAAATCTCACTGAATTCAAGGCTCACCTTTCATGTTCATATTGAGATTGATCACACAGTTTAGATGAATTATCTATTATATCATTTTTGTTTCTTTTTTATAATTAATCAGTTTCTCTCCCTTTGTTTATTTTTTTTAGATAGAGTTTTTGGGCCTTCGACAACCACCGAGGCTGTCTATGATGTTGCTGCCCGGCCTGTTGTGAAAGGTGCTATGGAAGGCATAAATGGTATGATACTTCAGCTTATTATGATCATCACATTTCTTATGATGATTTTCCATTTACTTATATCATATCATGAGGGAGGACTTTCATTGATCGACATTCACCGTATGTCCATATGTAATATTACTGACATCATGAAGGCACATGGTCCATTTCGATCTATCCAATTTCTACCTTTTCAAGCAAATTTCTATGTACTTTATTTACTTCTATCATGCATATCATTTTGTTCAGTGCTTTTCTGGGGTGACTGCAGTACTGGCATTTATTTGTTACAGAATTTATGTTTTACCTTGTATAGCGAACTGTTAGCTTATAAAAGTAATTGCATTTCTGAACACAACTTTGTACTAACTTGTAGGGACCGTTTTTGCCTATGGTGTCACAAGTAGTGGGAAGACCCACACAATGCATGTAAGTTCTTATATCCTACTGGGAAAATATCCAAAATCTGTTGGAATATTATCAAGATATTCTTCTGGGAAAGCTGTGCAAGACTGTACTTATTGATTACGTTCCCTGTTGAGCCGTCCTTAATCCTCACTCTAGCACATTCCTTCCAATGTAACTCATACTTAAAAAATATTTTGTACACCTGCTACTGCAAGTGATAACAAGTACGAGTGTGACATATCCATTTTCATGAATACAGAATACTTTTGTTAAATATATGCTCCTTTGTGATCCGTGAAGGCAAGATCAATGTTTATACCTATTCATTTGTTTCTCTAATCTTTTGCAGGGTGACCAAAATTGTCCTGGAATAATCCCATTAGCTATCAAGGATGTATTCAGCTTAATCCAAGATGTATGGCAGTAAATGCTTTAGTTACATTACATAATATTTAACCACCCTATTTTTATCAAATATTTTTGTCTGCCATGGTGGATTTATTTTATATTTGTTTAAACGGAGAAACCCTTTACTTTAGCTTCTAGTTACTAAAGAGTACCTCCGCAACGAAGTTCTCTTGGGCCTGTCACTTGTAGGGATCCTGCTCCTCGCACAAGGCAAATATGTGTATAGATTACACCAAATGGCATTTAGAACACTTTGTGTATTACCAAAGCAAGCCATGTTTGTGCAACTTAGAAGTGTGATGTAAATATGTTTTGTTAAGGTCCAAGCTTGCTGGCCATAATAATATAAATTTCCAACTGACAAAGCTTTAAGACTGAATCCATATAACTGTGTGGTGGCCTTTTCTTGAAGATTGGTTGATATGGTCGGTGGTTGGGTACGGACCAAGGGTAGGGCACTCACCCTCATCTAGCCAACGACATGGCTCTTACCTAACGTGGTAGAGAGGCTCTGGGTCTAACTTTAGAAGAAGGGGGAGACTAGAGATTTGTTTGATTGTTCATTGCTTCCCTCCAACGATTACAATAGACCTCCTTATATAGAGGGTTCTCCTAACAATTATGGATAAGATTAAGCTAAATCATAACCTTCCTAACTAATAAATAAGATAACAATTAACTAATCTTTATCCTAGAAAACTAATTAATTATTTAGGAAATAGATATTCTTATTTAGGAAGATAATCCCTTCCTAATCCTAATGCCACAATACATGGGTACTGTTCATGCGCGCAGTACCAACAACCATAACATTTCACCCTTCACAACGAGGCAGCTCGTCCTTAAGTTATGGCGGTGGGCACGTTTGAAGTCCTTCGTAACCCTATGCGGACAAAAGGGCACGATGGTGACGTCGTATTGCATGGAAGAGGGTTAGCGAAGCTTCAGCGGGCAACAATGTTGATGCGCGCCCTATTGCGTGGCTTGACGTTGAGGGCGTTACCGACGACATCAGCAACCAACATGGGGTAATTATGATGCCCCTTTTGCCCCGGGTTACAACGGTTGTAGGAGAGATGCGACGGAGTCGTAGATCCCCATGTGATAGTCGTTGTGCAACACACCTTCAAAGGCAAGTTGACCGGCTGTGTGGAGAAGACCGCTGTTGGATAACAACAATCTTCCTCCTCGGTGACGGCACCAAAAGTGCAACCAAGAACATCGTTGCCTGTTGAAGCGTTGGTGGCGACATCAGGAGTGGCATTGGTGGCGGTGCTGGTTCTTGAGGTGATGGAAGTGGTGACGGTGGCGATGGAGGCATGGCCATAGTGATGACGGCAAGCACCTCTTGTTGCTTCTCCATCTTGGCCTCCTCCTTCGGAACACCAAGCATCTTTTCAAGTATCTCCATCATGCGACCCAACATGTTGTTGACAAGGTTATTAAGGCAGTAAGGCAAGGTGAAGCGACCCACCCCCCTTACACCTTTTAAGCGGTAAGGCGTTAGGCGAGGCGACGCCTTACACACATCATAAAGCGAAGAAAACGTAGTTCTGGAGGACTAAATTAGAAGAAATCTAAAGAGGCGAAGGTCCTAATTGTAATTTCGTAAACCTTTGGGGACTAAATTGTAAAAATACCAAAACACACCCATCCCATTTAACCCTTTAACCCTAGCCTAGCCCTAATACTCCCACACTCCCAGCCGCCGCCGCCTCCTCCCTCATTCCAAGTTCTTGCCTCCTCCCTCCTCCTCACTCCCACCGCCTCCTCCTCTCTCTCAGTGTGCCTCCTCTAACCTCACTCCAGTAGCCGCCTCCCTCTAACCTCACTCCCACCGCCTCCTCCTCCCTCATTCCTAGCCGCCACCTCCTTCCTCACTCCCTCGCCGCCTCCCCTCCTCCTTCATTCCCGCCGCCTCCTCCTTCATTTCCCACCGCCTCCTCACTCCTTCATTCCCATCCGCTGCCACCCTTACTCCTCCCTCCTCCCTCACTCCCAGCCGCTGCCTCCCTCACTCCTTGTAATGTTGTGGGCGGCCAGATTCGGCAAGGTGGAGGGTGAACGGCGGCATCGGAGGCTCGACGGCGCCCTGAAGGCGGAGGCGGCTCGACGGCGCCCTGGAGGCGGAGGCGGCTCGACGGCGCCCTGGAGGCCAACGCGACGCGAGAACATGAGGTAAACCTAGCCCACCTCTTCCGCCGCCTTCTTCCCGCCTTCTTCCTGCCCAGCTGCCCGCTCTCTCTAGTTTAACCGCCGCCTTAGGCATGCACGCAAGGCGGGGCGACGCCTTGCCACCCCTCTACCGCCTTACCGCTTAGGCGACGCTCGACACCTTAATAACCATGGTTGCTGATTGTCATGGAATCAAAACCCTCGCTGCCTGACATGGTGGAAGGGGCAACGATTGGCTCTGATACCAAATGATATGGTTAGTGGCTGGGTACGGGTCCAAGGACCGAGGGTAGAGTTCTCGCCCTCATCTAACCATCGGCAGGGCTCTTCACTGACGTGGTAGAGAGGCTCTAAGGCTTGACTTTAGAAGAAGGGGGAGACCAGAGACTTGTTTGATTGTTCATTGCTTGCCTCTAATGATTACAATAGGTCTCCATATATAAAGGGCTCTCTTAACAATTATGGATAAGATCATGCTAAATCATAACTTTCCCAACTAATAGATAAGATACCAATTAACTAATCTCTGTCATAGGAAGCTAATTAATTATTTAGGGAAATATATATTCTTATTTAGGAAGATAATCCCTTCCTAACCCAATGCTACAAGACATGTGTCTTGTTCAGCGTCTTGATACAAATGACCATAACATTGGCTGCTTGGAAATATTATGAGTTAGGAGAGTTTTCTAGTTGTTTTTTATGCAAGAAAGGACTCCCTAGTTAGTTCTTGTTCAGCAAAAGAAAAGAGCTCTTTTACGGTACCCAAAAATTAATATGGGCCCTCCATTCTATCTGATCCAGTGGATCATATTAGTTAAGATTTATTTATACTACCACCGCCACTACTAGCGGTATAATCTCGAAAGGGGTAAAATCGTCAAGGAAATACATGGCACAACAGTAAATTCTGCAACTCTGATGGACTAAGATGATTATTCGTTGGCCTTTGACAACAATTTTTCTTTCCATCCCTCAGCCATTTGCTCCAGATGAGAAGTACCTCTTACTCTCTTAGTGACATGGCCAGCACTTGGGGCGGAGACTATGCTAGAGTAGCATGAGGTGTGCAGGTGGCCACAGGAGGCGGCTTCGGCGGTAGCGCCGATCCACTGCTTCGCACGGCGAGGTCGGCAACGCTTCGGCTGTGGGAGCAAGAGATCCGATGCTAAGGTCGGCGAGCCGCGTGTTGAAGGACATGGCGTTGTGCCGCTCCATGGACAGTGTTGCAATCCTACGACCACTCCCAGCAGCCGTACGACTACGTTGGTGTCGCTACGACCACTCCCTGGAGCTGTACGACCACGTTGAAGAAGCTACGACTGTTCTGTTGGTTCTCCGACCACCCTGCTAGTCGTTACGACCACGTTGTGACCTCTCCGATCACGTCTCGCTGCTCCGACCGCGTAGTCGTAACTTCAGTTGAAGTTACGATCACGTTCACTGCCTCTACGCTGCATTTCCTTTGACCACGTAGTAGGCTCGATCACCGTAGTCGCTACTCGATTACGACAACACAGTGATTCTGTCGACCACGCTGAAGGCTTTATCGACTGCCGTTGTCGTAAACCTTACGACCACGTTAGCTGCTTCACGACCGTGGTTGTAACTCCTTTATGACCACGTCTTCTCGCTGTGGTCGCTTACGACCATGTCTTCTCGCTCTGTGACCGTGGTTGTAATCCGCTTACGACCATGTCTGCTGCTCCTGCGGACACCTTCACTTGCCTTGGTCGTAAGTCGTTTACGACCACGTCTACGATCACGATGAACTCGATAATTTCCCAGAGCCAAATCGCTCTTTCTTCTTTATTTCATTCTCTCGATCACACCGATCGCTACGATCACTCTGATTGCTCTCTCTCTTTTTCCCTTGCCTCTCTTTCGATCACACCGATCGCTTTGGTTTACTCTTTCTCGTTACATGGTTCTGCCTTTTATATCCGGTTCTACGACTTCGACTCGGGCTCGATTACGACTATGACTAATACTCCTATGATTCCGACCCGGACTCGATAGACTGAGTCGTACTTGTACACGACCACGATGATTCATATACGATTTTGACTTCTAAACTGAAAACAAGATTACAAACTCTAACAGATAGCCATGCGTGCAAGTCGACCTCCACCATGTAGTAGGCGAACCAGAGGCCGTGCTCTGGAACGTACTCAGTGTGGCCGCTCAACGGCAGTGTCCACTCGACGGCCTTGCTCCATGTGCCACGCGCCATGTCGAAGGAGAAGGTGTCGAGGCCCGACGTAGATACCCAGACTTCCGAGCTGGTGACCACCGCGTAGTATTTCGACCAAAGGCCGTGCGTGGGGACAAACTCGACGAGGCCGCTGAACGGCAGCGCCTAGTCGTTGGCCTTACTCCACAAGTCGCTCTATGTGTCGATGGAGTAGGTGCCCTTGCCCTCCTCCCTGGATATACGGACGTTGGAGCCGCTGACCATTGTGTAGGTGGAGATGCGGCCGTGCGAAGGCGGCGGCGGCGGGAGAGGGCCGTAGTACCGGTCCTTGTGCTCGGTCGGCGTTTCAAGCTCATGCGCCGGTCGGCGTTCAATGCCCTTGCTCACTGTGGCGTCGCAACGAATGGACATTTATAGCTAGAGCGAGTTGCCACCACGTATGTTTCAACTAGCAGCTAGCGTTGACGAGCTTGGGGGCGGTGGCGCAGATAATGGAGAGGCGTTGAGACGCACGGAATGCATAAGTTTAAAAAATAGCAAATATGTTCATATCACTGGTCGAAAATACCCTCCAACAAAGAGGTTTATAAATAAAAGTCCATAATACCCTCACAAATCAACGATCAGATTTAGTTTCTACGAACACATTTCTACTACCAATATAATGTACCTAAAAAAACCCAAAGAAAAACACTTCTTATTCATCTGATTTACTAAGTGCTGTGAGAGGCTGAGAGGGAAGGTTGACAACTCCCAGACTGTGTGGTCACAAAGCTCCATTTTATGCAAATGCAGTCCTCAAGCACCCTATACAATTTCTTACATATTCTATTTTCTTGTAAATCTTACTATTTTTCAACTATACTGCATACTATTTGCTGCTCAATTCTACCCTTTATTTTGCCATCTATTCTGGATGTTACTTAACTTCAACCCTTGTTTTTCCTATCTTTTTAACAGACTCCTGGAAGGGAATTTTTGCTCCGTGTGTCATATCTGGAAATCTATAATGAGGTATACTACCTGAGACAGTTTCATTTTGTAAATTTCTCTCAAGGCATTGCTTTTGGTCTCACTTTCTTGATTTGTCGACAACAATTTTCCTTAAGTTGTATCTTGACAAAAGGGTATCACTTCATAGTTGTATCTTGACAAAAGGGTCTTAGTTGATAACCCTACGCAGAATGCACACCCACTGATTGCCCTGATATATTCCCTTTTTTTGCTGGTTGCTGTCGTCACTGCTGTCACTGGCCTTGTCATCCACAATTATTTCTGCTGGTTATATACTTCTGGTTCCAGCTTTGCAGTTTGTGACTGTCCTAGTCTCATCCTTCCAGTCTAATGCTTTACAAATACTGGCCAAGTGGTACTATGATTTGTGGGTGTTTTGACTATTGAGTTTCCTTTCATTTAGAGGCCTAGTTAAAATTTTGAGGTCATATTCTTATGCACTTGTAGCTTGTACTATCTGGATAGATTCAATCTGTATATCTCACTGCAGGTGATAAATGATCTACTTGATCCTACTGGCCAAAATCTGCGCGTGAGGGAGGATGCACAGGTTTAAGCTTCTACAACTTTTGCGCTATCTTATTGGCATGCTCTTGTACCTATGCTGTTAATTCCCTATTTTAGTTCTTTTGTATCTTCTCCTGAAACCTGCTTTTTCAATCAGATTTTTAGTACTTTATTTTTTTTTCATTTTTTATACAAGTTCAACTTTTCTTCTGTTATTATAGATATTGTTCTTACCAATTATCTTCCTTTAAACCGCGTTGTTCCTCATGATATATAGTGGGTTGATTAATAGTTCTGAAGGAATATTTTGAATTTTATGTCATAAAAAAATGAAAGATCTGATTTGTGTTATCACGTGTGTAGAATGAACCAAAACATTAAATCTACTGTTGAATTTAATGCCTGTATGCAGTTTGTAGCCCTCTTTTGGTAATTAAATTGTCAAGTGAACATTTGCTCTGTGTTTGTGGAGTGCCATTTGGTTCTGAGAATGATTAACATGACAAGATCTTATTTGTCTTAGTCATTGTGCATGTGATAATTTTTTTTCATATCTAACCTGGTTAGTTTGTTCCTTGTTTATTTACAGCACTAGCTGTAGTACATGCAGATATAGCTTTATGCCTTATTGCCTTTATCTACTACTGTGACTCTTTTATTTATGAGCTTATGACAAATTGATTCCCTTTTGCTCTAGGGAACTTATGTAGAAGGAATAAAAGAAGAGGTTGTTTTGTCTCCAGGGCATGCACTTTCTTTTATTGCTGCTGGTGAAGGTGATTCTAATATAAGCGGTTGTTATTATGTTATTAGCAAGATGGTTATGTGGAGGCATGTTTGATGCTATCTCGTGTTTACTGAAGATAATTCTTCTTCTTGTGGCCATTTAAGGGGATCATATGTTTTGGGCAAGGTTGTCATGATCAAAATCCGTATCATAGGGTGGGTTCTTTTGGACTGTGGCTTATGGTTTTTGAATTTTGGCTGTTCGCAAGAGTGAGTACGAAAAGAGAGACAGTCGCATATGATTTAGGCCGATATTACTGAAGTCGGTACAGTGTCTACTACAATCGATTTGTAAACCCCACCTTAAAAACCGCACCGTTTGAAAGTTAGTTACAGTAGCAAAAGACAAAAGCCATAAGCATTAAGCCAAAACGAACCCAGCCATAGTATCTTTCGATCCTATGATCATGTCGGATCATTCTGATCCCGATTCTATGTAGGATCATGATTATAAAATAGTGGCTGAGAACTTAATTCTTAAGTCTACTCGATAGAAATTAAGCTTCTTCCGGCATTTCTATTATGGGCCTGTTTGGCGCGGCTGTGAGTTATAGCTTTTGGTTGAAATTTTTGAATTTTAGCTGTTTGCGACAGAGATTATGGAGAGAGAGATACTCGCTTGCGATTTTGGTTGATACATATGTTTTTCTTCTAAGATGTACTACAATTAACTTGTAGACCCCGTCTGGAGAAAATACCCTGTTTGAAAGTTAGGTACTGTAGTAAAAGCCAAAAGCCGCTAGCTTCGGTCGAAAAGAACATGCCCTATATTTGCATGTGGTTTGTGCCCACCAATTGGTGTGTATATGCACTTATGTTGCTTCTGTGAGACATGTGCAATTAGCCATGTGGCATGTATCTCTCTAAAATTTGTTAGTCTGGTTGTGAATTGCATGATTTTCTTCTCTAGTATGACCAATTATTGGTCCTTGACTTTGTATGAATGGTTTTGTTTAATACCCCCTCAATTACAAAATTGTTGATGTTTTAGCGATTCACACACATGTTGAGAAATGAGTTAGGATTACAAAGTACCTTCTATTAACTCTTAGTGACTCCTCTCCCTTACTCTATTCTTAATCATGATTGCTCCTCTCTATTCTCAACCACAGTATATAATTAATACAGGGCATGTTGGGAAAAGACAGATATTGTACTTTGGACCTAAAATATTATCTAATTTGCAACAAATATTTTAGGCCAAAACACCATCTAGTTATTTTCCTAGTATTTCTTTCTTTAAGTCTCAAGTCCTGTTTTACGAAATCGACGACTTATGGTTTACTTGTACTTGTCACCATTCATCCTGTTACCCCAATGTTTTTGATAATTTAGGAGTTAAATGATCTAACTTGTATTAGAAAGTCGGTTTGATTTATCTGAAATTTTTAACTTATAAATTTAGTCTTTCCAGATAGTGAAATGACTTTTGCCATTTTGTGATATTGAAACTAATGGTACTTAACATGACAGAGCATCGGCATGTTGGTTCTAACAACTTCAACTTATTTAGCAGCCGAAGTCATACTATTTTCACTATGGTGAGTTCATAAATTCCTTCAGCATTTAATCGATTCTACAGATATTGTCCTAGTGTTCTTTCTTGTACTATAAATACTTCTGGGTTAACCTGCATCATCTTTCTGAATCACATATGCGATATGTGATATGTTGCATTCCTTTATTTGGGCCCATAATATTTATTTGCTCTTCTGCAGATGATCGAAAGCAGTGCCCATGGTGATGAGTATGACGGAGTTATGTACTCACAGCTTGTATGTTGTTTTACTCATAAGCAGTTATATTTTTTCAATTGCTCTTTCTTTCTACTCTTACTTTTATATGCTTTATTTTTTTTCTAGAATTTGATTGATCTAGCTGGCTCAGAGAGCTCTAAGACAGAGACTACAGGGTTAAGAAGAAGGGAAGGATCATACATTAATAAGAGTCTTTTGACTCTTGGAACTGTAAGTTCTTTTGCTAGTCACCTATCACAACTCTGGATTGCTGTTTTAGGTCTATTATCATTAGTTTTACAACTCATAAGCACACCTTCTTGAGATCCTGTCTTAGAACTTCAATACTACTAAGTTCTGGGAGTAAACCTGAGATTTTTTTGGAAATCACCTGGTGGATGTCTTTTTTATGTTGCTAGCAATTAGTAGTTGGAGCCAGGGTTCCAAATACCGGAACTGGGCACAATCCCGGCCAGGGGCCGGTACCGGTTAGAGGCCGGTAACCGGAAAAACCGGAAAAAAATTGGTCGAACTTCAGTTTTCAAAATTTGAATTCGAAATCGGTAACCAGAAAAACCGGCCGGTTACCACATAAAAAACCGGAGAAAAACCGCTAAAAACCCCCGGACTAATATATTCATGGCAAAAAGCATGAAGTCAACCACGAGAGGTGATACATCTTCGTAATACATTCCATTAGTGTTAAACATTGTAAACATCATTAGGAAAATCAGCTTTAACATTCGAAATTTCAAATTTGAATTAAATAAAAAACCGCTGGACTAATACATTCATAGCAAAAAGCATGAAGTCAAGCACGGAAGGTGCATGCATCTTCCTAATACATTCTATTAGTGTTAAACAATCTAAACATCATTAGGAAAATCAACTTTAACATTCAAAATTTCAAATTTGAATTAAATAAAAAATCACCAGACTAATACATTCATGGCAATAAGTATGAAGTCAAGTACGAGAGATGCATGCATCTTCTTAATATATTCTATTAGTGTTAAACAATGTAAATATCATTAAGATAATCAACTTTAACATTCAAAATTTCAAATTTGAATTAAATAAAAACCACTGGTATTTCAAATCTCGGACCCCACCGGTATAACCGGTTACCGCGGTAACCGACCGGTTACCACCGGTTTTTGGAACCATGGTTGGAGCTGTTGAATATCTGGCAACATGTTTTGTTAGCTGATTCTATGCAACCCCCTACAAAAATGAAATGATGTGCCTTAGAAAAAAGTACTCATTTCCAAACAACTTCCTTGCTTTTGAACTTTATACGAGGGACACCTACTTTTTTGTATTCTTCTTCAAACCATTGATTAGATCTATTGACTTTAAAAATCTCCAATTCAAAGGTTATTGGGAAGCTCAGTGAAGGGAGGGCAACACATATACCCTATCGTGATTCTAAGTTGACTCGTCTGCTGCAGTCATCATTGAGCGGACATGGTCATGTCTCAGTAAGTATCAACCTTTTTTTTGGGATCTGTTCTGTTTGGAATTCACTCCATGGTGCTGGTGGAGGCCATTCTTGCAGTGTGAAGTGAAACCTTATTCTCAATTTGTCTAGTGATATACTAGCTTATTTGATGCAGCTAATTTGCACAATTACCCCAGCATCGAGTAACATGGAAGAAACCCATAATACATTGAAATTTGCAAGCAGAGCAAAGCGTGTAGAAATTTATGCCTCTCGTAACCGGGTAAATATCCTAGGCATACAAAACTGACTTCCGATGCCACTGTTTTGGAGATACAAACTAACGTATCATGATTTCTGCTACCCAGCTAATCGATGAGAAGTCTTTGATCAAGAAGTATCAGAGGGAAATATCCTCTCTAAAGCAAGAGCTCGACCAGCTAAGGAGAGGAATGATTGGTGGTGCTAGTCACGAAGAAATCATGAGTTTACGCCAGCAGGTCGGTTCCATTTGCTATTTGTGGGGTGGAACCATGCAGCAAAACCTTTTTTTTTTTGAAGGGATCTATGCAATAAAACTTTAGCTCTGTGGTTATGCGTTGCTTGAAAATTTTGGTTCTTCTCTTTAAGGATACCTATACAATGATTTTACATTGGTAAGTTGATAAATGCCTGACAAGTTACTCTTCTTTGCCTTGTTTAGTTGGAGGAGGGCCAGGTAAAAATGCAATCACGCCTGGAGGAGGAAGAGGAAGCAAAAGCTGCTCTTATGAGCAGAATACAACGCTTGACCAAGTTAATACTTGTTTCCACAAAGAACAATATTCCTGCCTTGACAGATTTGTCTAGTCATCAGCGCCAGAATTCTGTTAGTGAGGAAGATGTAAGTGTTAATTATTGAATTATTGTGCCATCTTCTACATATACTTTTGCTATTATGATTCTGTACTTATTGGTTATTAGCCATGCCTTTTAACTTGGAAAGTGCACTTATTCTGTCTTTTTCAGAAGTTAAGCACTTCACAAGATAGTTCTACGCTTGTGCAAAACGACAGCACAGGGAAAGATACTCTATCATCTGCTTTGCCAGATCCATTGGATGAGATCAATCAATTAAGATCTGCTAGTGGAGAGTATTCTTCAGTTACTGGTTCAACACCAGATGCAATGCAGGTTGGTGACTTTCCATGCTGCTACTTTGAAATGAGTAGTGGCCCGTGGCTTATTCCTAAGGTGTTTGCTATTGCATCGCCCAAAATGTTCTTAATTAAATATGTTTCTCTACTTTGCATCTGTTGTAATTGTTATGAATATTGTGTGTGTATTGATATGAGACCCAAATAGCCATATATATAGGAGAGTACAAGAGATATGCCATATAAAGATAAGGCATATATGGAATAGAATCTAAACTCTATCTCCTAATACAACTCTATCTCTATCTCCTTAACACCCCCCCTCAAATGCAAGGCGTATGCAATAGCATTGCATTTGAAAAATGAGTTAACATTAAAACAAGAAAAATCCGAAATCCGAGTCTTGATGATGTCGTCGTTGCGTGCAGCCTTGGAATAAACTGTCAAATCAAGTCGAATAGGAATAGATAGATGCATGACGGTACAGATCGAGGCCCGAGGCGGCGGCATGGCAAGAAGGCACGAGAAGCGAACGGAGGCGCAGCGTAAGAAGCGCGGCGTTAAAAGCTCATCAAAGAATAGGCGGCTGCCGCCATGCAAAATAAAATTCCTACACTTCTATGATCGACAATAAATTTGTAGACTCGCGCGGCTTGGACGAACTAGAAATTAGAGACTACGGTTTGGATGGACGCAACGGAAGACTCACGAGGAAAATAACGCAAACCGACTCAAAAGAAACATCATCAAGACTCAAACCGAAAGCCAAAGGCCCCTTTCTCCATAAAGACCGAAAGCCCTTTGGGTCGTTTTCGGCCTGCTTGGCCCACGTCGGCATCGGCCGTTTTGATTCGGTGGCTGGGATAAACCCTAGCCACCGGTCTCCATCCGGCGGCGGCAGATACGAATGGAGGCGGCGGCGGTCGGGCGGGGGGCCGAGGCGGAGGTCCCGGCGGCATCGGCGCGGCGAACCACGGGAGACCAAGCGGTGCCGGCGACTTCAAGCACGGCGGCGGACGGAGGCGAGGAGGCTAGCGGCCACGGAAGATCGCGGCGGCACGGGATGCCGGCGAAGCAGAGTGGAGGCGGCGGGCGGCTCAGCGACCCACGACGGACGGCGAGACGAGGCCGAGACAAGCGGCGGTGAGGCGCCCCGGCGGCACCGGATCCGTGCGAGGTTGCCGGATCCGTCGGCGGCGGCGGCCGGATCCCTGGCGGCGGCGAGCGCGGCCGCCATGTGAGCCGCGACGGCGACGAGACGAAGAGCCAAGACGGCGAGACGAGGCGGAGACGGCCCGGCGAGGGAGCGGCCGGCGAGCAAGGTCGGCAGCGGGAGCGAGCGGCAGAGGCGGAAGTGAGATTGAGGTCGGCGTGCATGGCGGGCTCGAGCGGCGGCGCGGTCGGCCGTTGGGAGCCTCCTCCACGGCGGCGGACGACATGGAGGTGACCCAGTGGAGGGCGGATCCGCCACCTCCGGCCGGATCTAAGGTCGCACAAGACGGGACCAAGAGGTCATGGGCGGAAGACGCGTCTGCGGCGCGGACCCCAAGCGACGACCAAGTGCAGAGCATGCCGCTGGATCGCGCCGCGACCTCGGCCTATCCAACAGTCGCCGAGGTCGACGGCGTCGAACGCCCAGAGGAGGAAGCGGCGGATGTAGCCAAGCAGGAGGAGGAGGTGGAGCAGACGCCAGACTTGAAGAGCAGCGGGTCGGACGTGCGGCTGGTGTCCACCGCCGACGCGGTGTCCGCGAACTAGTTGCACAGGTAGTCCGTCGCGTTCACCGCCGGCCCTAGCAAGGTGGCCGCCCCTGTGAGAGTAGATCGATCCTCCCAGGGGCAGCAACAGCGGAAGTAGATGAGATTAGGGTTTTAACCTAAGCTCTGATACCATGTTGTGAATATTGTGTGTGTATTGATATGAGACCCAAAAGGCCATATATATAGGAGAGTACAAGAGATATGCCATATAGAGATAAGGCATATATGGAATAGAATCCAAACTCTATCTCCTAATACAACTCTATCTCTATCTCCTTAACAGTAATCATGGTTCACAGCTTACTCTCCATCGTTGTCTTTTGCTTCCAAAGTGCAGCCATGCCTTGAATTATCTACTTGATTGTATTCTCACTGCCAAATGTATTTTTTTTCTTGAACGCTATTCTTTTTTTACTATCTCCATCTCACAATATAAGGCACTATGGTTTTATGGTATACATGGTCAAACATTTTCATCCTTATTTATAATCTATACTGCTATTTTTCTGTATGAAGGCATATCTTTTCCATATACAGCCTGTTTTGTCTACAATTTATTCTGGACTGGAAGTTGGTCCTGCCTTCCGGCTGAATATGCTTTGATGAGAGATATTTAATAGACAGTACAATGCCTTAGTAAATTGGATTTTGTTTTAAAATGAACAAGCTGAATTTATGAATGATTATTGGTTATAATTTCTGGTGCTTTGCGTATCAGGGGGGGATCACAGCATCAGATCAAATGGATCTACTGATTGAGCAAGTTAAGATGCTTGCAGGGGAGATCGCGTTTGGTACCAGTTCGCTGAAAAGACTAATTGAGCAATCTATAGAAGATCCTGAAGGGGCAAAGAATCAAGTAATGTTTTCCCCCTATTATTTAGCGCTTTTTAGTTTTTACCTTTTGCCCGATATTCAATCTTGTTCCATTTGAAGCAGCAGCAGCCATTAATGATACATTATGCATTATGATTTACTGCTGGACACGATTAATGGCTGAACAAATAGCAAATTCGGTGGAAACTTGTAAGCAGTGAACTGACACGCAGTGATTCAGCAAAATCTTGAGAATTAAGGGTCCTGTTCTGGCAACTTGTATGGCAGGCAAAATCATCTTCTATGTTAGGATCGGATATACCACTTGTTACGAAATCGACAAGACAGAATACGAAATAATGAAGAACAATCAAGAACTCGAGCTAGAGATTTAACGCGGAAAACCCTTTCGGGTGAAATTCTACGGATGCACAATCGGCGAAATCACTATATAAGGAGAAGTTCTAAGCACAGGAAACTTCGGTGTGTTTTAGCGTGTCTTAACCGTGCAACTATAAGGGTACATATATAGGCTATGGATCAAAGTCCCTAACAAAGAAAAGATCAGAGTCTTAGTTGGCAACGAAATAGAGACCTATTGGAAATTGGAATAGTAACCTTCTCGGAGACAGGAATAGTACCTTGCTCGAAGAGTTTTAGAAGATAACAGTGTAGAGTTGTAGTCGGAAGTGCCTTCAGTAGCTACGTCTTACTCCAGTCAGCACACACACCTTAGAGCACCACGTCTGATGCAGGTTAATGCATAGTCCATTACGAAAATAAAGATAATCCCAATCAAAACCTCCGATTAGTTCACATTGCTTCCTAATCGAACTCTTCAAGCGGTCGAAAAGACCAGTAGTGGTTGGATCCGACCATATTCAAATAACAAAATACAACATTCTACATAGCCGGATCTTTTTTTTAAAGACTCAGGAGGGGATCCCCCTGGTTTCCAATTATTGAAACCAACAGTAATCATTACACAGTAGTTTACAATAACTCAAAGGAAAAAGAATATAGGAGCTCCTGCAGAACGCAAAGATTCAGCTCAGTGAAACAGAACAGAGATTTTGCCTAAACCACATACATATCGATTGAAGGCATGCAACTTGAGATAACTAAAACAGCTAACAACTTCGGATGAGGCAATAACATAACACGTCTGAAGTGAAAAAGTTGTCCTATTTCTCAAGTACAAATAACGGATATCTTATTATGTATGACTTAAGGACAGACATGTGGAGTGCTTGACATTTGTATACAACACTGATCTCCTGCCTAATTTTCTAGCATTCTGAATATCCTCCATGCCTCAATGGTTCATGGTTCATATCTTGTCTTGCCACACTTCCCTCACTGTAACTATTCCGTTTCAAATCTGCTACTTGTGGTGGATTGCCCTTAATATCCCTTTTTGGTAGATATATCACCATTGTAAATCATGATCTTGTTGTAGCTCTTTATGATATCCTATTGAATTCTTACCTTCTCTATCTTCATCATCTTGATGTTCCAATGCACTGCGCTGTGTTTTAATACTCATGCATATATCTTCTGATAACAGATAGAGAAGTTAGAGCGTGAAATCCAGCAAAAGAGAAGGCATATGCGAGCCCTGGAACAACAAATTATGGAAAGTGGTGAGGCATCAGTTGCTAATGCTTCCATGGTCGATATGCAGCAGGTGATGTGTCCAGTATACAGATGCGCCTCCTAATAGTTTGTGTATTTTTTCTCCATTCGCAGTAACATGTTTGGTTTTGTGAAAACAGACTATTACGAAGCTGACAGCTCAATGCAGTGAGAAGGCTTTTGAGTTAGAGGTGATCTTTTTGAATAATCAGTTTGCTTTCCACAAAACTAAAATCTTCAATATCTTTTTTAAATATTTCTAAGTGTTTGTGTTTATTTTCATGGGACAGCTAAAATCAGCCGATAATCGTGTCCTCCAGGAGCAGCTACAACAGAAGGTTCTTTATTTTTCTTTGTTCCTTTTTGTGTGGCTAGTTTCAGTTGAGAATGTCTGTAAAAGGTAAAAGTTCAATTTTGGTTTAATGCAAAAATTTGTGCTACTTGCAGAATGTGGAAATCAGCGATTTAGAAGAAAAAATTCTACGCCTTGAGCAACAACTCACAACAAAAATAGATACATCCCCTGAGCAATGCACACAACAGGATATTCTTGATTTGAAATCTAAACTCCAGTCCAAGGTTATTTACCTGATCCTTGATGTGCACACAACAATTTTATGGCATGCTGTTATACTATAGAAAACTCACGATTTATGAAATCATTTGGCGGGCTGACCTTTATATCACTGCTTGACCTTTTTTTGCAAAATTTCTGGCTACATTCTTCCCATAAGTGTGATGGATATGAACTAGTACACATGTTCATTTGATGGTTGCATATAATGATTTTTCGACCTTTTGTCTTCTCATCAATTAAGCCAACCAACTTTGCTGATATATTTTGACAGGAAGCTGAAAGTGAGAAGGTTAAATATGAACATCTGAAAATCATTGAAGAAAATCGTGACTTGGTCAATCAGAACCACAAATTAAGTGAGGAAGTTGCATATGCAAAAGAATTGGCATCTTCTGCTGCCGTCGAACTTAAGAATTTGGCTGAAGAAGTTACAAAGCTATCTGTACAAAATGCAAAGCAGGCAAAGGAGTTATTAATTGCACAGGAGATGGCACATTCCAGGGTTCCTGGTAGAAAGGGCCGCCCAGCCAGCAGGGGCAGGGATGAGGTTGGGACTTGGAGTCTTGATTTAGAGGATATGAGGATGGAGCTACAGGCCAGAAAACAGAGGGAAGCTGCTCTAGAAGCTGCTTTGGCAGAGAAGGAGCTTCTTGAAGAGGAGTACAAGAAAAAGTTTGATGAGGCAAAGAAAAAGGAGCTATCTTTAGAAAATGATCTAGCAGGCATGTGGGTTCTTGTTGCTAAATTGAAGAGAGGAGCTTTAGGCATATCCGAGTTGAATGTTGATGATCGATCTATCAATCTAGCTGATATAACTAACGGTACAAAGGAAAACAAAGGTGACAAGAATGCAGCTTTAGTTGAGAAACAAGTTTCAGATGAAACTGTGAAGTCATTGACCGCAGAAGAATATAGAAGTCCAGAATTTGAACCTCTTCTTGTTCGTCTCAAGGTATATTAATTTTTAACAGCTGGCCTTGACAGTCTGAAAAATCTAAAAGTGGATTTTAGGAACAGTTGTGATGCCTTTGTAGTTTATGTTTGTAAAACTTAGTGTCCAAAATGAAGTAAATGAAGCCCTTAAGTACCAAACTGTTGAGCCTGGCATGAGGTATGCCCGGTAATGGTGATCCAAGTTTAGCTAGGTAGACAACGTTTAATTGGTAGATAAATGTTCACAATTAGCCAATAGGTAAAGTAGAGGCACATAGCTCATGCTGGCAGATACATGAACTAGATGATCATTTGAACCACTATTTAGACTTGTTAAATCCAATTTCAATCTTCGTTCCATAATTTAAGGAGAAAATCAAGTGATTGTTGCTGCTTGATTGCTGATATGTTCCACTTGTGAGTCTTATAAATTTTGCTGCATGCAGGCAAAAATTCAAGAGATGAAGGAGAAGGAAACCGATTCCTTGGCCAACAAAGGTGGAAATTCCCATGTCTGCAAAGTATGTTTTGAATCTGCAACTGCCGCAGTATTGCTTCCATGTCGGCACTTTTGCTGTAAGAGACCGCCTCTTCTGTTTAGACAATTGCGTTCATGTGCTACATTCGCTGACCTTTCATGTTTACTTACGCTAAGACTCTTCTTTCCAGTGTGCAAGCCTTGCTCGCTTGCCTGTTCAGAATGCCCTCTATGCCGCACAAGAATTGCAGACAGGATAATTACCTTCACATAAGTACATGTTAGCCCAAGGTACCAAACACTTGGACACTCGCACCTCGGTAACTATTTATACTAACCTCTGAAATTTTCTAACAAAATGCTGTGTATCTGCCAGGTTACTTTGAAGCACCTTTTATGTTCCTTTTACCCTGTAGCAAAAAAGGTGCCTTTTATGTTCCTTCTGTGTTGTGTTGCCATTCTTTCGATTTCCCTACAGCTTCTTCACCCTTGGTTCTTTGTTGTATCGAGAGGTTACAGGTGATAACATCTCGCTCTGCAACATGTATAGATATGCGGCTCAACATTGTAATACATTTCGATTTTTCTCGGAAGTAAAGCAGCGAAGAACATGAGATCCAGAAACTCTTGTTGTTTGATCATACAGTGCTGTTCGCATGTAACGCTGTACAGGAACTGCACGAAGGGTTGACGCATCAAATCAGCGCTTATTCCCTTTCTTTGTCCGGAAATGGCGCATGTGTGAGTTGTGAAGTCCAGTTCGTTCTGCCATCATTCTATTGCATATCTGACGTCCTACCAAGGGAAGCTTACATGCGTCAAGGGCGCGTTCGATTGTTTCTATTGATAATTTGTTCGAGCAAGTGATATGTCGTACATTCTCGAGTCATGCTTGAGTGCGCTGGAATTTCCCTATCTTCCCGGAGAACTTGAAATGGCTGGTTCAAAACGAAGAGACTTTCCTCGCGGGAAAAAGAAAACCCACCGAGATTGATACGGCCCTAGCCACACCAACGAATTCAGTTCAAGAATTTGCACCAAATCATGAGCTGGCTGCTGTTCTTGATGTCCCATCTATTGTGCACAAAGGAGACGGTGAGGCCGAGAGGGAGGTCGGCCAAGGGGAGAAGGTTGTGGCATGCAAAACCCTAGCTACTGGGTGCGTGGGAACCAGAGGGAAAATCCTAGTGCACGGCACAGTGCAAGGTGCATTGGCGCATGGTGCAACGCGGGGTGCAGCACCTCACGGCACATCAATGCATGGGCCAAGCCAGGGAGGCGCACAGGGAATAAGCCAGAAGTGCTTGAGCCAGAAAGAGGCAAGCCAGGATGGGTTTTACGTGGGTTTGGTGTTCATCCGAATCAGATCCTGAGGAATCGACTGATTCTTTATTTCTGTCTTTTCTTACTTATTTCCTTTAGTCAGGAAAAAAGCCTAATGCAGTCGAGGCCGGTTCCTCCCAGTCCCAGACGATGTGCCGGGTCGAGACCATGCAACCAATATGGTTGGGCTTAGGCTGGCACGGTACGACGGTGGCCTGTCGTGTTTTGGGTCATGCCTGGGCCTCATTGGAGGCAAGTCGTGCCGCATGACACAGCACGGTGGGTGGCCGTGCTAGGCTGGCACGACCCGACATAACCCAAAGCCTGCCAGGCTCATGTCGTGCCGATACTGCTCGGCCTAACTCTCGGTTTCAGTTGGCTTACGTAGTTGGCGTGTTAGGTGCCTCCGTGCCTAGGGATGCAAAGGGTTCGGTTTGGCCCATTGGCCCATATGGCCCGCTTCAAATTCTTGACACCAAAGGGTAATGGGCTGGCCCTAAAATCAGCAGGTTTAACAAGGGTGTCGACTCAATCGACCATAGGGTCGACCCGACCCCTTCCTCCGCACGTGAGATGCACGGAGCGCCAGCTAACGCCACCGCTCCGCCTCCACTGCTACTTCGCCTCAGCCCGCCCAAAGCCGCCATTAGGGGTGCAAGGGGATGGTTCGGTTCATCCTGTTCCATGGCCACGTGACCCGTGTGGAAATTTGAGGATAAAGGGTTAGGCCAGACCACTCTTGGATGGAAAGTAAAGCCACCCACTAGGGTTTATGGGTCGGCCCGTGCTGTCCCTGTGCTATCGGCTATGGGCAAAGCAGTGACATATGCATCTGCTGTTGTGTAACTGTGTTCAAGAGATAGCTTTAGGGCCTGTTTAGCGCGGCTGCGGCTTATGGCTTTTGGTTGAGTTCTTGCACGTTGTTACTTGGTTGCATCTACTACTACCAAGTACCACCAAGTGCTTCTGTCGGAGTGGAACCGAGGCTGTTGTGGTCGTTGATCATTGCTGGGCTTGTTCTTTTTGGTTTTAGCTGATGGTTTGTGGTTGTGGCTAATAAATAGTATCGTCTGGTAGAGAAGCCGTTGTATTTTTTTGTTGGCTTTTTGTTGATTAAGCTAATTACATAGAAATGCGTGTTGGTACAGAAAAATTTGATGCTGACAAAGAACAGAACATAGCAATTTTTTTGTGAAGAATTTGATGCTTGCGGTAGTGCCGATTTGGCCTTATTTTGACATTACACATATATCACATTTACACACGTATACATCCATACAACTATACATCCCTATCTGAATTCTGAACAATTCCTAACATCTACACATCTGTGAAAGAATGGAATTATACAATATTGTTGAAAATTAATGCTGACGTTTTCTGAAACCATACTCCAAACGCGGCAGTCAGAATCGAGTTGAATTTGCATCCTCCAAAAGCCTCCTATGTGCTGAAAATATAGCAGGACAAATCTAACATAAAATTCACAAAATTTATCACCCATGATAGATTCACAACCACAAAACAAAATGGCATAGAAGAGATGTGTATCAATAATTGTTCCTGTAATCTCACGATGATCTGTACATACAAATTCACATAGTTTACAATTGAATTTCTAATTTAAGTCACGAATCAGCAACTAAAAAGTTGATCCAACACACATGAACTCATGAATTGACAAAAAAAAGAGAGGAGGCGTTGGAGGACGGGGCGGCGTGGGTGGATCTGGAAGGGATGAGGAGGAAAGAGGCGGCACATGGCAGTGGGTAGTAGGGCGAAGCATAGAGGCGTTGCCGGTTGGGGCAACGCGGACGGTGGAGGGAGGTGGAGGGGAGGAGATGGAACCAAATACAACTAAGAATTGAAATTTTGTGAAGGGATGACTCTTTACCTTGTTGGCACTGATGAGAGGAAGCATGCAGCTGCAGAAAGGCAGGGCGTCGTCGAGATGGGAGAAGGGGCAATTGGCCGTTGGGCCAAACGAGGAGGTCAGAGGTGGCGAGATTCGGCTCTCCAAGGACGATAGTGAGCCGGATGGGGTGGTCGATCCGGAGAAAAGGGCGGTGGCCGGTGGAGGGAGTCGGCGGTCCCAGATGGACTCAACAATCAATCACCGACGCGAGCCCAAAAGAGTGTCGACGGGGAAACCCTACCTCGATTTGCACCCAGGGAGGGGCCGATGGAGGGGCGGTTGAGCAATGGAACCCCACATAAGCCCCGGCTCCATCAGACACCATGGTAATGGTGCTTTCCTGGGCAAGCTCATCTTGGGTAGTCTTCGGTCGCATTGGGACATTACATGGGCCAAAAAGGTCAGGGTCATTACATGGGCCAAAGTCCAAAGCCCTAGGCTATTACAAGCCCTACGCCTCTCCCAGCCAAACAAACCCTAAATCCCCAATCGATCGGCAATCGATACCCTCTCAGTCCCTCCACTTCCTATTCTTCCGGTCTTCCTCAACCCACCCCATACCCTAGGCATTAGCACCGCCAAAGTGCGGTGGGAATAACGCACCACGTAGGCGCTGCAAGGCAAGTGGTACCAAGAAGCGGCGTTACAAACTCATTGAGTTGACGTTGTTATTGCTAGTGTCAATAGCATCTGTTGAAAGAGCCTTTTTAGCAATAAAAATTATTGAGTTTAAATTACGCAACAAGATTAAAAATGATTGGTTCAATAATTTGATGGTGTGCTACATCGAGCATGAGATATTTAAAGCACTTGATGATATTATCATTGCTCTACGGTTCCAAGGCATGAAGACTTGAAAAATAAATTTGCCTCGTAGTAGTGGTGATTAGCATATTAGTAGTATGTGATGCACTAGTTCAATATTTCAATGTTAATATACTTTTTATGTTATTTGATGCGCTAATCAACATATTTTTATCTTGCAGGGTGGGTGTGTGGTTAGACCTTTATTAGCGAGCCACCGAAGATTTGGTAGTATCGCAACAGGGTACTTGTTATATCTTTATTTTTATTCATGGATGTTTACATGCGTATTGGACCGTGTTTTTAGTAAAAGAAAATCTATTGTGGCTCTTAATTCAAAAGAATTGGTGGGGGGACGAGGCGGGCGGACCAGACCGGAGCGAGAGGCTGTAAGCCGCCGCCGCCTCCACCCCTCCGGTTCAGATCTCAGCTCCTCAACTTCCTACCGATTGGATCCCCTTCCGCTTCCGTTCCATTCCTCCCCACCTCCGCTTCTCCCGATCCCGTCGACCTCTTCGTCACACAGGGAGCTATCCGCGGCGGAGGCGGTGGCCAATGGAGGCCATCCGGAAGCAGGCCTCCAAGCTCCGGGAGCAAGTCGCCCGGCAGCAGCAGGTGAGCACTCGACACCGCACCCACCACCCCACAAGGTTTCCCCGATCCGTTCCTTGGGTCGCGGCCCCGGATTCGTGCCCTCGAGATCTTGCGCCGTCGCTAGGCTGTCAACGGTTGTGTCGTGTTTGCAGGCCGTGCTGAAGCAGTTCGGGGGCGGGTACGGCGCGGACAACGTGTTCGCGGACGAGGCCGAGGCGCAGCAGCACTCCAAGCTCGAGAAGCTCTACATCTCCACGCGCGCCGCCAAGGTCGGTACAGGGATGGTTTCCTTACAGTTCTCGGTTCTTAGCCCCTCTTAGATCTCGCTTAGAAATGCGATGTTTTTTCCCATTTCGTTACAGCACTTCCAAAGGGATATAGTTCGCGGGGTCGAGGGCTACATCGTCACAGGGTCGAAGCAAGTCGAAATCGGTAAAAACTGCCTTCTTGTTTTGGAATGACACTTAATGTGTATCCAATTTTGAATTTTGTAATGCGGCGTGTAATGTGTGTGGTGGTTTCACAGGGAATAAGCTATGTGAGGATGGCAAGAAGTATGGTGTTGAGAACACATGTACCAGTGGTAGTACGTTATCGAAGGCGGCGTTGAGTTTTGCAAAGGCACGGTCCCTGATGGAGAAGGAGCGGGGGAACCTGCTGAAAGCCCTAGGCACTCAGGTATCACTTGTCGGTTTCATTCCGGTAATGCATAAAAGCATGTGGTTATGCAAGATGAGCTGTGATGCATTATGCTTGGATTAGTTCTGCATTTATTTAAGTAGACAGGAGTAACGGCAAGGAGCTGAGGATTGATGTGCGCCATCATTTCATTGACTAGTATTTAAGTTAGTGTGGAACAGAAACACTACCATCTTTACTTTTTTTTTGTGTGTGTGTGATGTAGTGTACTGATAGGGTAGCAATATAGATGTTAGGATAATTTGTGATTTTGTACTAATGGAATAGCCTGGTAACGTTGTGGTCATTTATGAAACTGAGGTTACAGAGCCTTTTTCCTAGTTTCTTATTCTTTTATTGGAAAACAAAAAAGAGAGGCAAAAGTAGAAGATAGATAAGGGGGAACACAATGTATGTGGGGTGGCCGGGTGGGTGAGATGATTTGCTTTGTAAGATTACACTGTAGCTAGTTGTTAACAGAGAGTAATGGCTTGTGGAGCTGCCCTTTTGGCCCGTGTTTTCTACTGGTGATATTATATCTTGATGGTTTTCTTTTTATTCATGGTAAACCTCATATCTGTCAAAAATGTATCAAGCCCAAATTGTTCATTACCTTGTTCAGGCTATTAACTACCTTAGCATCCTTGCAATCTTGTCCATTTATGTTACTCAATCTGCATTAAACTTTTTGTAACTAATGGCTAATATTATCAGGTGGCAGAACCACTGAGGGCTATGGTGATGGGAGCTCCTTTGGAAGATGCTCGCCACCTTGCTCAAAGATACGACAGAATGCGTCAAGAAGCTGAAGCACAGGTAATTTCACTTTGAAATGTACTATCTTACTTTATCTGCTGCCTCCATATCGCTTAAACCACATCCATTGTAACTGTTGTATTATACACATGAGATCTCACATGGTAAAGCAATATAACTGCTAGAATAAAGCAGATAGTTTGTAAAATTTTCTTTTGTGACAAATGCCATATCTATTTCACCACTATTTCACCAAGTGAAGTAGTGAACAATTGTTCTACGAGGACGATACTGTGGATCACCACCCTGTGCAACTCATTATCAGGTCAAATCATGTAAGGCAATAATATAAGTTATTTTCAGCCAGCTATACAGATCATTATCTCACATTCTGTCTGTTATGTGCTAAAATACGATAAATTAAAAGTTGAGCAGTTCACTTTTCAACTGACTTGTAATCGTATGGTACATAAGAACCAGACGAAACATGTGAGATGCTCAACTAAATTAAACAATTGTGTAGTGAGTAGCAACTGTTTTAGTTCATATTATTTTTTAATTTGATTTGCCATGTGAGGGTGATGCACGAACCCCTAAGAAACTGCATCGTTCAGAAACAGCACTTCCCCTTAAATCAACTTTTCAACTGGTGCACAGTCATTTGCTTTTCCCATTAATTTCTTTCCACTTTTCAATTATTTGTACTATAAATTTGAGCGTCACTCTGTTGTGTTATACCGCCTTATTTTTGTGGATCCTTTAGGAAACTTAGCAAGGTATCCATGAGTTCTGCAGGCTATTGAAGTTTCGAAGCGCCAAATGAAATTAAGAGAGACATCTGGAAATGGTGATATGATTTCAAGGTTAGAGGCTGCTGAGTCAAAGCTGCAAGAGTTAAAATCAAACATGGGAGTTTTAGGCAAAGAAGCTGTTGCAGCAATGACTGCTGTTGAAGCCCAACAGCAAAGGCTGACATTGCAACGACTTATCGCGATGGTATATTCTATCTTTGTTTAGTTTATCACTTGATTATTTCCTTGTTTGCTTTAAGCTCTACTATTGCTTCACATGACACTTGTTGATTTTTTTTTTGAGAACTCACTTGTTGACTTAACTGAAGGTTGAATCTGAGAGAAGTTACCACCAAAGGGTCCTGCAAATTCTAGATCAACTTGAAAGAGAGGTACTGATGATTTTGTAATGTGTCCTGATCATGCTTATACAAAAAAAGAAACATGTACATCATCGAGAAAGATCTACTTGGTTTTGGCATCCTAATTCAGCAAATTTTTTTTCAGATGGTATCCGAGCGCCAAAGAATTGAAGGAGCACCTCCTCCAGTTCTTGAGAATTCTATGCCCCCACCACCTTCCTATGAAGAAGTCAATGGCATATTCATGAGGACTCCGACAGTTGCAGAATTGGTGGAGACAGTGGAGTACTTCTTGGCTGAGGTAAGCAAGTATTGCTTCGTCATAATGCACGAGTTTGTAGCTTACTACTACTTTGTTTTACCCGTTGAGATTTTCTTTCTGATTGCTATGTATGGCCATTGTTTTTGTCAGGCTGTCCAGTCGTACCGAGCTGAGAGCGAAACTGAGCTCAACCTGTCAGCTGGTGACTACATTGTAGTCCGAAAGGTACTGTCTTCTCTTCTCATATAACATGTTTCTTACCTTAATCCCTCGACACTCCGCTACCAGCAGTTTTGAATTGATTGCTTGCTGAATTTCATTAATTGCCGTCTCATATGCTTTCTTAGCTTGATTTGAGATACAACAACTCTGCTACCGGCAGCCTGAAATTGATTCCTTGCTGAATTTTCTTAGTGTCTCTACCTCATTGTACGCAAATTTGACTACGCTAAACTTCTGTCGATAACTTGCTTAATCAGGTTTCAAACAACGGATGGGCAGAAGGTGAATGCAGAGGAAAAGCTGGCTGGTTCCCTTACGACTACATTGATAAACGGGACCGTGTACTGGCAAGTAAAGTTGCCCAGGTCTTCTAGACGTTCATTGAGCCATACATATATCCCTGGTGTTGTACACTGTATTATTATGCTCTTTATCTTCAGAGACCGTAATCAAAGAAGAATTCATGAATATCCCTTCTGTTCTATTCGTTTTGTCAAAACACCTGCCCGTTGGATGGCTTGTTGGTGCATGGCCAGCTATCTGCTAATTTTTTGTACGAATATTCTATTTTTATTCGAAATAACAGAAATATACCCGTGTCAACATATTTTTTTTACAGAAATAGGCTCTAGTCACCTAACCGTAGGACGATTGGAGCCTATTGCCCAACGGCCAAGCGACAGCAACGCTGCCTGCAAGCCGTTGGGCGACTGTAACCCGTTGTCCATCTACAGGGCGATTGTATGTGGAGTTGCCCATCCATAGGGTGAATGCAATTTACCACATCTTGAATTTTGTAGATTTTGTGAATTTTGTAGATTATAACTGGAAGATAATTTGGTGGATTTGTAATAAAAGTTTATGAACGTTGTATGTTGTTGGAGCGTAAAAAATTTGTGAAACTTTTTTTAAGAACGATTGAACTTAGAACGATTAAATTTGTGAAACTTTTTTTAAGAACGATTGAATTTAGAACGATTAGTAAGTACGATAGTAAGCGATATTGTGATGTTACCGGGAATTTGTACACAGAGGAAAACTGATATGTTAATATTGTTGGATGACTTGCTATGTGAATAATTGAATGTGAAAAGACAATGAAATAAGCATGTTTGAATTTCAATAGATTTCATAATACAGTTGGGAGTAATATGCTGCATACTTTTTTTATTACATGCATAACATAGAGCATCATGTGTGACTAACCTACCCAACTGCTTGTACGACCTATTGTGTGAACCAGAGCCGTTTTCCCCTCCTTGCCAGCTCGACGTGAATTCTTCGGTGGCCTCTTTTGTTTCGGTCACCATTTTCCTCTTTTTCTCGTGCTCCCTCTTGCGAGCCTCCCGCTTCCTACGCATACACGTCGAGATAGGCTTTCGTCTCGCGTTGTATACGCAGGGTTTAATCGTCCTTGCGGTGCTCCTTCTCCCGGATCTCGGAGGACCTTACAACATTCCACTCCTCGAAACTGAGGGTCCACTGGTCCTCTGGGTGGATCTCAAGATCGATCCATTTGCGGTAGCCACATAGCGGTTCCGGAGACTGTGAATACAGGAGAGAGGTTGTTAGTGCGTACTATGAAGAAGAAAAGATAGGGAAAAGCGGTGCACTTGGTCCTTACTGGCTGCCGATAGATTTGCGGTGTCTAGACGGCGGTCGGGGTAGTCACTGGAGTAGTTTGTGCACCTAGGCTGAGGCGGTGCTTAGACTTGAAGAACTTGCACGGGTCCCGACACCAACAAAGGGGGTGTCTCCCCCTCTGGTGCGTGTTGCGGTGAACGCTTGTTAGGAATGTTCGGGATGTGGTTGTTGCTACGGGGCGCGTCATTGCAGGGAGCTGACCTCGTAGCACGCTGGGCTTGTTCTACCTAGACCGCAGCAGCCCTTGCTTTCTCATCACGGGCGGTAGCTGACCGTGCTAGGTCGCGGATCTCCTCCCATTACTTCATCATCTTGTCCCATTGCTTCTTCTGCCTTTTGTCCATCCCGGTGTGGTGAAGCAAGCATCGGTGTACTGTGGGGTTTGCTTGTGCAGTGTTCTCTGAGAAATCTCTTCGACCTCCTTTTATAGGGCCCTTTGTTGCCTTCTCGGTACATGAAGATGCCTGTGTGGTCCCGTCACTGCGCAAAGCTACCAAGTGTGGAAAGCTGGTAAAGCTGGGTCATGAGGTCTTGTCGCTGCGGAAAGCTGATCCATGCGGTCATGTCGCTCCGCAAAGCTGGCGCGTGCGGTCTTCTTACTGCTTAAAGTTGGTCCGTGCTGTTATGTCGTTGTGAAAAGCTGGGCCGTCATGTTATGTCACTTAGCAAAGCTGGCCTGTGCGGTCATGTCGCTGAGCAAAGCTGGCGCGTATGGTCTTCTCAGTGCTTAAAGCTGACGTGTGTAGTCTTGTCGCTAGTGAAAGCTAGCCCGTGTAGTCTTGTCGCTGCTCAAAGCTGGTGTGTGTAGTCTTGTTGCTGTGGAAAGCTGGCTTGTGTGGTTTTGTCGGTGAGCAAAGCTGGCGCGTGCGGTCTTCTCACTGCTCAAAGTTGGCTCGTGCCGTCATGTCAATGCGAAAAGCTAGGCCGTTATGTCATGTCACTGAGCAAAGCTGTCTATTGATCAGTACATGCGTTGCATCGTCTAGTTGTGTGCCCCTTCTGACCGCATCGTCTGCAACGTGCACCAGATGCTCCGGCTTGCGCTTCGTCCATATCATTTCAAATACGCCAGCTCTATCGTCAACCCTTCCCACCCTTCAGCATGTTAACAAGGTCCTCCCTACAATATCCAAGGTGGCGAAGTTTCCCACAACCCTGAATCCCTTGAGATCCCCACACCACACACGCAGTATTCTCTCCTTCAAGAAGTATTCCGACACGAAGTTCGAAAGAGCCATGCCCACGGTTCCGTATGCAGCGAGAACACGAGAGCATAACTTGTGTAACAGCTTTAGCTTGTTGCACGTGCTCGCCCCTCCTTGGTGCTCCCGCGGCTGCCGCGGTCGAAGCCAAGCGTGAAGGAGCTGGCCTCGTACAGGCACGGTCTCGGCAAGAAGCTCAAGTCGCAGCGGTCGGCAAGGGCGGCGCTACACCCTCCGTCGTCGCCGCATTCAACGACAGCCTCGAGTCCAACGAGCTCCCCAAGGTGTGCCTCCCTTTCCCCGCTCTCTTATTGTCTGGTTCATGTTGCAAATTGCAATTAGTCGTTCCTACTAGAAAAGAAAATCGCACATACTTTCAGTATATCCCAAGCAAATGAGATGCGACTAATGTACTCGTTGGGAAAGTAGGGATTAAGGTCATAGTAGGGTTTCTAAGTTAGTTATTAGTGTTAAGGAGATAGAGATAGAGTTGTATTAGGAGATAGAGTTTGGATTCTATTCCATATGTGCCTTATCTCTATATGACATATCTCTTGTACTCTCCTATATATATGGCCCTTTGGGTCTCATATCAATACACACACAATATTCATAACATGGTATCAGAGCAAAGGTTCCATACCTAGCTCTCGTTCATCTTCCGCTGTCGCTGCCCCCGGGAGAATCGATCTCTCCCGGGGGCGGTCATCTCCTCGACGCCGTCGCCGAGACCATCAAAGCCGTCGTCAGCCGCACTCACGCGGATCCGGGCCTCTGCACTTGCCTTCGGCCGGATCTGGGCGGATCCGGCCGCTGTCGCCCCCGCCGACGACGTCTTCGGTCATCTTCACCGGGCTTCCTCTCGTTTCGGCCGACGCCACCAGATCGCACCGCCGCCGCCAGATCTTGCCACGCCCGGCCCCGAGGAGCCACCTCCTCTGCCCGGCCACCTTCTCCCGCCGCTACACCGTTGCCGCCACCTTCGGTCACCGTTGCCGCTTGCCGGGCGCTGGCGTCGTCGCCGTCGTCTTGCTGGATCCGCCGCCGCCCGTCTTGTCCGGATCCGGCCTCCCGCCGCCGATCCGGGCGCCTTCGGCGGATCCGGCCTCCAGCGATCTCCTGGCTACTGCGACCTCCCGCGGCTGCACCGCTCCGCCTCTCGCCACGGGTCACCTCCATGTCGCCCGCCCGCCGCCGGAGGCTCCCAACGGCCGCCGACCGCGCCGCTCGAGCCCCGCACGGCCGACCGCCTCGATCTCCGCCTGGTGTCGCCGTCGCTCCGCCGCCGATCCGCCTCCCGCGCCGTCTCCCTCGCCGGGCTGTCTCGCCTCGTCTCGCCGTCGCCGGCTCTTCGTCTCGCCGCCCGTCGCGGCTCACATGGCGTCTCGCGCCCGCTCGCGCTCAGGGATCCGCCGCTGCCGACGGATCCGGCGACTCGCACAGATCCGGCCGCCGAGGGCGCCTCCGCACCGCCGCTGTCTCGGCCTCGTCTCACCGTCCGTCGTGGGTCGCTGAGCCGCCCGCTCGCCGCCGCCCGCTCCGCTCGCCGGCATCCCGCCGCCGCTCGATCTTCCGGCCGCTGGCCTCCCTCGGCCTCCGTCTGCCGCCGCCGCTCGCCCGATCCCCCGCCGCCGCCGGCCTCCTCGGCCTCCCGTCCGCCGCCGCGCTTGAAGTCGCCGGCCACCGCTTGGTCTCCGCCGTTCGCCGCGCTCGATGTCGCCGGACCTCCGCCGCTCGGCCCCCTCGCCCGACGCTGCGCCGCCTCCATTCGTATGCCGCCGCCGCCCGGATGGAGACCGGTGGCTAGGGTTTTAACCCTAGCCACCGAATCAAAACGGGCCGATGCCGACGTGGGCCAAACGGGCCGGAAAACGACCCAAAGGGGCTTTCAGTCTTTATGGAGAGAGAGGGGGCCTTTGGCTTTCGGTTTTGAGTCTTCAGTGATTTTTCTTTTGAGTCAGTTTTCGCGTTATTTTCCTCGTGAGTCTTCCGTTGCGTCCATCCAAATCCGTAGTCTCTAATTTCTAGTTCGTCCAAGCCGTGCGAGTCTACAAATTTATTGTCAGTCATAGAAGTGTAGGAATTTTATTTTGCATGGCAGCAGCCGCCGCTCTATTCTTTGACGAGCTCTTAACGCCGCCGCGCTTCTTCTGCACTGTGTCTCCGTTGCGCTTCTCGTGCACTGAGCCGCCGCCGCCGTCTCGGGCCTCGATCTGTACCGTCATGCATCTATCTATTCCTCTTCGACTTGATTTGACAGTTTATTCCAAGGCTGCACGCAACGACGACATCATCAAGACTCGGATTTCGGATTTTTCTTGTTTTAATGTTAACTCCTTTTTCAAATGCAATGCTATTGCATACGCCTTGCATTTGAGGGGGGTTGTTAAGGAGATAGAGATAGAGTTGTATTAGGAGATAGAATTTGGATTCTATTCCATATATGCCTTATATCTATATGGCATATCTCTTGTACTCTCCTATATATTTGGCCCTTTGGTTCTCATATCAATACACACACAATATTCATAACAATTAGGTGCATTACAAACCAAGGTTCTTATGCCATTTGAAAACCTAGTTCTCGGATCGATTTGCTTGCTGGTATCCACTTCCTATTGAGGGATTTGATCATTTGCTCTATCTTACATTGTATTTAATAAAATGTTCTACGATGTGTCACTTACATGCGGACCCTGGACCCACATGTAAATGAGACATCACATGACATTTTATCAAATACACATAAAAGATGGGGGCAAATGATCAAATATTTCCTTCATATTTAGGTAGATTTGGCAAGTTGAACTTCATCAGGAATCTGTGGAAGCAACAACAATGGCCATTAAAACTGACTTCTCTTTATTGGGTCTGGTTATCGTGCCACCTCTAGCTGATGGTCCTCATGTTTGTCGTTAGGTAATTCAGAGGGCTTACATGTTAGAACTTAGAGGTTAAATCTGCGAAAAAAAAAAATCAAAAAATGGAGAAACTTTTCCCAGTAAGATTTAGTGTACCTTGTGCTTCTTGCTTCAGTTTCCCTTTTTCTTCAGCTTTCTTCTCTCTGCTGTTAAGTTGTTCACCAACATTCCCATGCTATAACAGCTAAAGATTAACGGGAACTGCCCTGGAGAGCTACCTGACGTGATAGTGCAACTTGAAGAGTCAACTGGAACCATTGTTGTTGACCAAATTGGTCGGTCAGTTATTCTATATAGGCCTAGCACCAGCAAGATGAAAAAAAGAGAAGGAAGTGCTAGAAATAGTATGAGCTTTGCAAGATCTAAAGAAGCATCAGAAGAGCATTCTAGAAGTCGTGCATGTTAGCCAGTTCTCTCGAGTTCTGACCATTCGATGTGAGGGGCCCAACAACCAACCATCCTAGCAACATCGCTAGGTTTTAGATCATTTGCAGTTTAAAACAAGATAAACGAATACTGGGCAATCCTAATTTCACAGTTGAGATTGAGACATACAACATACAATGTGCATATGGATTTTCTTTGCTACAAAGTGAACCTCTTTGTTGTGCTTACACACCAAACAATAAATACCAAGGCTTCGAGGAGTCTGAGACGGGTAACCGAAGCCTAAGATTCAAGAGAAGAGAGAGGTGTAGGTGCGGCTAGTATTCAATCTCACATTAAGTTTATTTCTTACACTAAAAGATGTTCTCTCTCCTTCATGGCACCTTAGGGTTCATATTTATAGCTATGGACGAGAGGTTTACACAAATACTCCCGTTAGAGCCTCGTTGGTATAGCCTTTATGGGCTCGCCTTCTAATTACATATACATTTGTTTTTTTAGTGAGCCAAGTGGGTCAAGGTGGGGGCCACTCCCTCAACACTCTTAATTTCTTGAGTCCAGTCATGATTGTTAACTTTTTTTACTAGACTTATTGTACATTTCTCTTTCTATTTGACTAAACCTAGGGGTGTTAATCAGATCCAGATTATCCATTTTATTCAGATTATTCTATTCGTATTCGATGCATTGAGACTCAAGGAGTGTCGATGGTATCTTTGTTATCCATTTTATTCGACATCCGTATCCAAATTATTCGATTCATATTCGATCTGTGGACACTCAGTCTGAGCCTACCACTGAAGAAAACTATGGCGTTTGTGGTCTGGTAATTCAACAAAATGTTGTCAGTTGTCACAAATAGTCTTAGCAAGTTCCAGACGCCCTTTGGCTGCATCATCAATCAGTTTGCCCTATCTTTGATCCTTCTATACCTTTCGGGTTCCCCTCCGCTTGATCTCGACGTATCGTTGATCCAATTCATGGTTGTTGGTGAGAGTTTTGCTATCTTTGACTGTTCTTTTGTTGTACTTGGATTGTTGGAGCCAAAAGGTCAATTGATACATAGAAGTTTCGACATTTCCTCAGATAATCCGATTGTAGTTCCCATTGGCTGTTGAAAAGTTCCGTTCGAGTTTGTGGTGTTTGGAGCGAGGAAGGCTTAAGACATATGTAAGGTGACTAACAGGATTGTAGTAGGAGTGGTCCCTATCTGAGTCTATTCGGCTTGTTAGGGAATTGTAAGGCTCAATAAAATATATGTAATGACCTGTATACCCTTGTGAGAACCGTATGACTGTAAGAGCAATATTGTAATTGTGCTTTATGGAGAAATACATACACGCCCTGCATATGGAAAAGGGGTAGACATTGTTCATCCATCTCAACACTCCACTACTCTCATACTTTACTGTTTGGCCAGTAGCAACAACAGTTGGCACCGTTCATAGGGACGACGGAGAGCAAGCTGTAGATTTTAAGAGATGATGGCACCCAAGAAAGCTTCATTAACAACGAGGAGGAAGCGGAGCACGATGGCGGCGCTTGCAGACACCAGGGGCTCCGTCGGTTGGCCGCCTGCGTCGACATCGGGGATCGGCGCTGAAGGCGACACTGGTGTGGCGAACGTCGACATCGACACCCGTGCCACAGAAGCCGGCTCCGCCGATGGCGCGGTGGCTAGCCTTGTCAGCGGCGCTTGGGTCAGCGGGAGCGGCGACGCCGATGCTCATGCCGGCATGCCCAGTGACCCGGCGTCCAGCGCGGGGGCGGCGGGCAGCCCCAATGGCCGCATCGATCCCATCATCGACCTTAGGGCCCGTCGCACTGGCGCATCGAACAGCTCTGCTGAGCAAGCCGTAGTCGCCAAAGAACCCAAAGAACCCACGCCATCGCCAGCCGGCAACCGCCCCAACGGTGGAAACGCCTTCTTGGCGGTCCTCGATGCTGTGTCGTGAAGCCGGTAGACCTCGAGGCACCGCGCGGGAGATGCAAGAGGCCCGGAGCCAGCAGGAGGCTCGGAGCCAGCAAACGCCATTGGCAGCGGCAGCGAAAGCCACACCCGACCAGGCAGACATCCGCGATGCCTCCACCTCTCGGTCGCATCTGCATCCGACGTAGATCCCGAGTCTCCTCTCTACCGCCTCAAAGAATCGGCGTGACCAAAGGACTTCAAGTTCCCTACCATCGAGCCGTACAAGAGCGACACGAACCCTAGAGAGTTCGTTCGCATGTATGCAACAACCATCGAGGCCGTCGGCGGGGATGACTCCACCAAGGCGAAGGAGCTGCCGCTCGCGTAGCAGGGAGTAGTGCTCTCCTGATTTTTTACCATAGAGCCGAACTTCATCTACGTGTGGGAGCAGATCCAAGACCACCTGTACAACAACTTCCAGGAAAACTATGTCGAGCGGGTCGACGCCGATCAACTCTTCGCCATCAAGCAAAAGCCTTCGGAAAGACTCCGAGAGTACTTCAAGCGCTTCGCTTAGGTTTGCTGCCAAGTCAAGGACGTTAACGAGACCACGATCATCAACGCAGCGATCCAAGACATTCGCCCAGGGCCGCTGGCCGAATACAACGCGCGCAAGCCGATAAAGACGGTTGTCAAGTTCTTCGACAAGATGGAAGAATACGCAAGGGCAGAAGAAGACGCACAGCGGCGCAGGGGCGACACCTCCGACACCAAGCATGACTCCTCGAAGGACACCTCCTAGTACAAGCAGGACTCCACGAAGGACACCTTCAAACGCAAGCAAGACTCACCGAAGGACAATTCCAGTCGTAGGCAATGCAAATCCCAGAAGGTCCGGTATGTCTTCGAAATCTATGGCGGCTCCGACGACAACGTCCCCGCTGGTTGAGGGTGGGATCGCGGGCGTGGGCGAGGACGAGGCCGGGACGATGGAGCACGTGGCGAAAGGGAGCACCAGCAACACGGGTTGTGGTGCGAAGTGCATGGCTGAGGGGATCACCTCACGCGGACATGCCCCACCATTGCGACGCTTCGCCAAAGCGTCGCCAGGGACAAAGCCATTGAAGCGGGGACCCAAGCAGTGGCCCACGTGCAGCAGCCACCCGAGGGTATCTTGCGGATACATGTCCCGGAGGGAGGCTAACGCCGCATCATAAATGTCATATCTAGGGGCTCCTCGCTAGAATTTTCATCTGCGCGGCAGCAGAAGGCCTACGCTCGTCGGCTACATCACGTGGCGGCGTATCCTACCTAGGCACCGCCGACGTGGGCGCAAAACGACATCACCTTCACCGTCGCCGATGCAGATGGAGTTGACTTTCCTCACTAAGATCCCCTGGTGATCTAGCCTGCCATCGCAGGCTGCAATGTCAAGCGCGTCCTGGTCGACGGGGGTAGTTCTGCCGACATTTTATTCGCAGCACCTTCGACCAAATGGGAATTCCCTGAAGCAGATTAGGTCCGCCGGGAATCCCACTTCAGGGTTTTGGGGGTCAACCGTTGAAAGCCCTAGGCCAGATACGGTTGTAAATATCTTTTGGGCGAGGCGACAACGCGAGGAGTGAGGACATCACCTTCGACGTCGTCGACCTTTCGTACCCGTACAACGCCATCTTGGGACGCCCGACCCTCAATGCCTTTGGAGCGGTCCTGCACTATAGCTTTCTCTGCATGAAACTTCCGGGCCGGCACGACATCGTCACCGTGTTCGGGAACCAAGACCTCGCCCGCCAGATAGAGCTCGGCACCCGAGGCCCCCACCGGAAGGTGCACGTGCTCAGTGACACCCCTGGAGCCGTCATGCCCTCTTCCTCGGGGTGGACACCCAAGCCCAGGCAAGACGGCGGGGTCAAGAGAGTCCCTTTGCATACCGCTGGCCAACAAGTGTCCATTGGCGAGGGCCTTTCCCCAGGGTCGAGCAGGACCTACTCCGAGTGCTTCGGGACAACGCGGGCATCTTTGCGTGGTCGCCAACTGAGATAAAGGGGGTGGACCGTGCTACTGATGATGCAGTGAGCGAATTCGAGGGTCGGTGAGCATCTACGGGATATGAGAAACTCATCGGAGTGGATGGCGAGGTTTGGGAGGTACTATGGTGGTTTGGCGACGTTGGCCCGAGACGGCGCGACGGTCTCCCACGGCATGGGCGAGCTGGGGGTGGTCGGTAGCCAAAATCAGGGGTGGAGATCAAGGGAGGGAGGCGTGGGGATGCTTTAGAAGACGGGAATCGAATGAAGGCGCGCCGGGTCGGCGGGGTGGTGAGGCGGCCGGAGTTGAAGGGGATAATGGTGCTGGCAAGCTGTGGTGCAGGAAAAGGTGATTGCATGAGGTAGGATAGAGAGGAGAGTGAGGCAGCCATGTTGGTACGATTGGAAGAGGAAGAGGCTCATAGGAGCGACGGGGCAGCAAGGCGGGGCACGTCGGCGACAACAGCGAGCTTGGATCGAGCCGGCTCCAGGCAATTGCATGGCATGGGAAGGAGTGAAGGAGATGTATGGACGCAAGGGGAATAGTTTCGGCGGTATTTATAGCCAGTGGAGGCAAGCTCGGCTTGCATGCGAGGAGCACAGCGTGGCAGCCACCGGGTGGCATGGCCATCGTAGGCGCAACATGGGCATAACACAGGGAGTAGTGGCGGCCGGCGTCACCGTGGGGTGGTGCAACACATTGACAAGATGGCACGGGAGTAGGCACGTGCGACGAGTCGACGAGATAAGGTGGCAGTGGGCGCGGCTGAGGCGTTCTCACGGTTGGTCATCAGCGTGGCCATTCAAAGCGATGCGACGGTGTGGCAGGGCCTTGCCAGTGCTGCGTGCATGGGCTTGCAGAGGCGTGGCAGGCGGTGACACGACGAGCGCTGGCGCAAGCAAGATAGCACACGCGTGGGACGGTCGGCGACATGGTCAGTGAGAGCGGCGCGAGCTGGCTCGACCGAGATACATAGCAAGAGAGAGAAGGAAAGGGGGAGCAGGTCAGGTGCGGCTGGGCCGGGGGAGAAAGAAAAGGGAAGGAGATCGGGTCGACAGGCCGAGTGGGCTGGATGGCTTCGGGCCGGGAAAAGGGAAAGGAAGAAGAAACATTGGGTCGGGCTGGCCCAATTAGATTTTTCTGATTTTTTATTTCATTTTATTTTTATTTGAGTTTGAATTTTGATTTCGGTTTTAAATTTGAGTTTGAATTTTGTTTTTGCCAAAATTTGAATCATGCTCAAAAGTCAAATTTATTCTAAAAGTTTCAAAATGTCACAAAATTGGGGTGTTACATCGCATCTTCCTGTCCTTTGCCGAACAGCAACTGCCATGTCTTTCCATGAAAAAGGACACCCGGAACAGTCGTGCTCCTCCCGGGACACGTCCGTATGTGGCGCTTTCTACCTACAAAGCACAAAGCATCACGGGAATGATGGCGATGAACTGACGAATGACGGCTGTTTCTTCGGCTCTGGCCTTCCATTTTGCTACCACAGGAAGCAATGCCTGAGCCCCTTTTTTTAGCTCCGGTCGCCGTGCTGCAATGCCTTTCACTCCACCCAGCTGCTTCCAGACTCCAGCAGCAGCCATCAGACGGTGCCCTGCCTCCTTCAGTTTAGCTCCAGGGTCGTCGTGATAAATGACAAAAAAGAGAGGGTGAATTGACCTTACATCTAATGCACCTCAGCAATTAATCAGGCGATAACTAAGAACTCGAAAAATAAGACCGCGTGAACTTGCGATATGAGCAGCCTGATCAGCTGGAAATGAAAGAAATTATCGAGCGTTCCACACTAAAATTTGTGATTTGTGAGATGCTAGTGTTGCTAGCCACGCCGATCCAACAAGCACGGGTTACGTTTATGAGTTCGCATTTGTCATAAGGGGAGCGCATTTGCACCGGATATGACACATCAAGTTCAAAGACCGTGTCTTGGGTACTATCACCAGAGAGCTACATCATATCCAATAATGTGCCACCAACAACTGATAAAATCGATGTTGGTCTTTTTTTTTAATGTAGACTAGAAAAAGTAAAATGGATGTAGTATTATGGAACAAGAAAGCATCTGGCTCTTGAAATAGAAAATTTCTATTGTATCATCGTTGCACAACTCATGATATGTAACAATCCAATTAACGTTTGACAAGTGGCACGTAGCATTGTAGCAGTACTGTAGCTGCGAGAATAGCAAAAAAAACATGCCTGCTACAGTGCGCTGCAGTATTGCTATAGTGCGCTACAGTGCATGTTGTGTCATGTGTCAAACGCTGGTTAGTTTGTTACATATCTAGGTTGTACAACGGTGATATAATAGAATGTTTCCTTAAAATATAGGCCACTGGGAGAACTAATTTTTTAAAAAGAAAGGTACATATGGGAGTAACATCGTACGAATGAACAGAGGCATGAGTTCATATGTGATGGGCCACTACTTGCAAAGTGGCAACCAAGGACTACCGTTGTTTTCGGGTTTTCACTTAACTTGTAGTTTTGAATTTTTCTAGTAATTATTACTTATTAGATTAATAAGTTGCAGGCTAAAAAAACATTTCACGGAAGGAGCACCTGTACGGTTGAGTGCTGTGGTTTTACAGGAAGCCCCCCCAAATGCTTCTTGTTAGAATTCCCGTTCTATTTTGAGCCTCTTATTTCTTAAATATTTAAAATATTGAAATACAGTAATGGAATTACGGTACGGCAACTGGATTTCTCTTTCGTCTTTGCATTGTTAATGTTGACACATAGGATGACGCAGAGTTGTATATAGCTTTTTTATTTGGTAAGTCACGCGTCATGCTTAATGCAGAGCGACGCAACCACACGCTATCATCAGCTGTACAGAAAACTAGTTAATGGACCTGAGCTCTGATAGTGATATGCATACAATGATCTATGACACGGCCTGGTAAATTAGTCGACGAAAGGTAAGCAGCGGCTTTCTGGCCGTGCATCTCAGGGAGCCATGCATTTTTTTTTTAATGTTGGATAGATGATTTCCCAAGCCTTGTGTAAAGCTTGATTGTGCATTTAGTTGCAATAATTTGCAGATGCCCTGAAAATTAAACTAGCCCCTTCTTTACATATTCTTGGAAGAATTAGGAGGATCTTGTTTGCTTTTTTTTGGAAAGATAAAAAGGGGGAGTTGCAACTGCCGTTGATGTTCTTGTGAGAATGAGATGTAGTTAATTTGTAGTTTACCATATTGGCGTGCCTGTAAATTCTATGGTACTACTGCACTCCTATTAGTAGTGTGAAAGAAAGTAGTCCATTTCTAACAATTTAGGGACAAGTGTAAAGAAATAAGCGTGTTTGTGATTTTTTGTTTCACTGTTTTCACACGCAAAAGTCTAGTCCTTTTTGCTTTGAAATTTGGTGCTTCGTTTACGTGGTAACGACGTTGCTGTTGCAGTTGTCCTCAGCCCCTCACAGAAAAGCTAACAATGGCAAGAAAATGCAATCTCCAATTGTAAAGCTTAGCTAATTTATTAACAACACCTCTCCACCAACCAAGGTAATAACGGCATAATAACCTTCAAAAGAAAGTAACCCTGGAAAATTCTAGAGAGAGAGAGAGAGTGAGAGAGAGATCATTCCACGGACAGTGACAAGCCAAGAAAATGAAAAAAAAAATCACGGGCGCCGACGCCGTGAGTTCTGAGCTGCTGACTAAACTGCGAGTCTGCGACAACGAACTCGCTGTGCACTGTGCTTTTCCGCACAGTAACACGGTACAAATTAACTGCAAAGATATCGGGCTTGTTCTTCTGAAGCTAGCAGTTTTTGGTCTTTATTATAGTACCTAACTTTCAAACGGAATATTTTCTCAAAAAGGAGTCCACAACTTAAACGATGTACACGTTAAAAACCTAATATCTGTACCATCTAAAATCTCAAGTGAATATCTATCTCTTCGTAATCTGTACCGTAAACAACTAAAATTTAAAATTTTCAGTCAAAAATCATAAGTCGTAGCTATTGACAAACATGCCATCATAGGCTTGGATCTGTGGCCGCGGCTGTGCCGCTGTAACTTGTACTTGTAATGTTCGATAACGAACTGTCAACGCTTGCTGGCTGCCACAGCTTTCTTTATTCGGCTAGTCACGGGCTTTTGTCTGCAACTGTAGCCAAATTTCCTCTTGTAAGAGCGTTCCAGTGTACAGCCTTCACATATCTGGTAAGGTAGAATTAGAGCTGCTCGTTCTAACGCATCGCTCCGTATGGCACACATGAATTTCTTGAGCAAATTGAGCTGATTCTAGCAATATCTGTACGAAATTTATGTGAAAATCCCGCGTTCTCAAATTTGTGTAGACCGAAGTCTATTTGTAATATTAACAACTTTTAGTTTTAACTTATGAGTAGCAATAACTTATAGAGAGACAGACACTCACGTGCGATTTTGATCGATATAAATGAAGTTGTTGTAGTGTGTATTATAATCAATTAGTAGATCCTAATTTAAAGAGTCACTTAATTTAAAAACTGATACTATAAAAAATTATTTATTAAAAAATAGATTTTAGAGACTAATATGAACGACTTGAGACTTTGATCGGAAGACTCCTAAGCTATAAGGAGTAGGCGCGCATGTGCCAAAAGTATGGCCAAGCCTGCGTTGTTCGTATACCCTTCAAAAAATTATTTGTAGCAAATAGTTTTTCTACAGTATCTAATTTTAAAGTAGTATTTTTTAAAGTAAAATCTACTAGTTAATTGTGGTATATGTTTTAGTAACTTTATTTATATCGGTTAAAAATCGCATATGAGTGTCTCTTTCTCTATAAGTTTCTTTATAAACTACTACTATTTATAAACTAAATCTAAAAAACTAAAACTAAAAACTAATATAAACAGTCCCAAAATATTCTCGAGCTTACACACTCTTCCATACAGAGAAACTGGAGTTGGAAAACTTGCGGAGACTTGTACCCACTTCGCTTTTGCTGTTCCTGTCGTTCTTCTGATTTTTGCTTACATGTGTCGCTCTGAAACAAGGGGAATCTCCTTTTTTTTTTTGCAAATAGCTCCGTGTCAAAAATGTTTTCTTGCATCCGAGTCTGCGCTTCATTGTGAAGAAATATTTGGTATTGTGAAAACAACGACCAGAGAAAATATTGTACGCCTATAATGACAGCCTCGTAATATTTGGTATTGTGAAGAAATACCAAAGCTGCTTCAAGAAAATGGAAAAAAGCAATTAGGAAAGAAAAATACAAAACTGATTAACATTCTCTCCAAGCTTTGTAAATCGATTATGGACCTATTCATATTGGTTGGATCTGTTCTTTTTAGTTTATAAAAGTTGTTTTTCGGTTTTTCTATAATAACTATCTTTTAAACGAAATATCTTTTCAAGATAGAGTCTACTAGTTAATTGTAGTACATACTGTACCGACTTCATTTATATCGGCAAAAACTGCATGCGAGTTTCTGTTACTCTGTAATCTCTCGCACGAACAGTCCAAAAATCGCAAACCGCAGCCAAAAATCATAAGCTTCAGCCAAAAAGAACAGACACAAGTCGCTTTTGCTTCCAGAAGCCAAAGACAATACGAACGTCCTCAGCTTCTATAAACCGCTTCTATCATTTACTACTATTCATCAACCATTACTACTATTAATCTTTCATATATTGTAATATACTTTGTATTTTATTATATCACAATTTCGTAAGTTGTGTAGCAGTGCAAATATTGTAGTGCTTTTTGTTACACATCTTTCTTATCTAACATACTACTATTCATCAACCGTTTTTATTAGCTACTCTTACTGACCACTACTATTTATTAGTTATTTCTATTTATCATTTGAAGTCTACAGTCACCGATTAAAAATAATATGAACATGCCCACCCACAGGACTGTGATACTTCCAGAATAAGGCCAAAAGTGAAAGCGAGGAATTTATTCAGTACTAGATATCTTGTCAGGTTTTGGTGATCGAATGACATCTCTCTGGCAAGTAGCGGCGTCAGCATCTCGTAACTAACTGAGCACGTCACAAGCTTGCAAGGCTTCCACTGATTAATAAACTAGCTACGTAGGTGTGGCGCCACGCCACGCCTACCACGATACAGCCAGTGACGTCGGTAGCAAAAGTAATATGCGCGGACGAACATTCGGACACGCGGACGAACGGATGCAGACGGCACGCGGACGAACAGACGGTGGCCAAAGCTCAGAGCGAACCCGCGTGGCACCACCGCTCAGCGGAGCGTTTCGCGCACACACGTCACCCGGAGCGATCGTACGGAGGGGCAAAACGACGACGTGGACGCGCGGAGAGGCCGTGAACTCTGCCGGGTATAATATACGAAGTATTTCAGTTTTGTTATTACACAGGTGATTGAAATTTTTTTTATATCTTAGTTATCTGAAACTATAATTTTAGTCATCTAAAGTTGTAACATATTAATTCTCCCCTCGTAAAGTTGTATTCTCAGTCACCTAAAATTGCAGTATAAAAAATAACCGGAGATAAAAAGAAAAAACAATCGTCTATACAATAGTCACTTCCAATAAATTTTCACGTTTGATGCTTGCTTCACAGTTTTGGATATACGTCAAGATGCAGATAGCTCCAACTACTTTACGGTTTAAACTTTTCACTGTGTTTTTTAGTTTATAATTGTAATTGCACTGTAACGATGATTAATTTTTTAAGAAAATAAATAAATAAAAATAAAAAATTTGTTATACCGTCACGAATAGGGATGGAAACGAATCGGATACAGTCGAATAGTATCAAATACGAATACGAATCCATATTTTTAAAACGAATTCGAATACGAATTCGAATATTCTCAAATATGAATACGAATATTCTCGAATACGAATACGGATATTTTTGAATACGGATTTTCTCGGATACGAATATCGGATAAAACGGATTCCTAGCGATTTTACCAATTTTCACCGGTTTTTCATCGGTTACCGGTTTTAAACCACCTAAATTCAAATTTTGAATCACAAAATTTGTACGAATTTTTCATGGGTTCTAGAAACGGATCGAATTCGAATCGAATAGTCTCGAATACGGATACGGATACGAATATTCTCGAATACGAATGCGAATACGAATACTCTCAAATACGGATACGAATATTCTCGAATACGAATATTTTTGAATACGAATTTTTGCTTACCATATTCGTGTTTTCTCGGATACGAATATCGGATAAAATGAATTATCCGTTACCGTTTTCCACCCCTAGTCACGAACAATACAAAAAAATAAGAGGAGCAAAGAAAAGACAAAAAAGCAAAAAAAAACCCTAACAACCAAAATAAGTCAAAACTAAAAATCGGCGTGTTCTAAGTGGGTTCTAGTTTAAATAACCTAAAAACCAAAATAAGCTAGAAGCTAAAACTGTTTGGAGTGGAGCCATATATCCGGTTGTTCGACAAATCACCATGATGGCTGTGGAAAGTAGTATGTAGTTAATTTGCAGAATTTCTAGTGAAGTAGGCGCACAATGGTTGAAGTCGAAGCACACAGATCATGTTTTGAGAGAACCAATTATACGTGGATAGTATATATGTATTGTCGGCAACACATACCCTTCAGCTTGTTGAAAGGTAGTATTGCAATGGGGCCTTTCATCCACTTCCTTCTTTGTCCGGCTAATATAATGAGTTGCTAATTTGTATGACCCCACAAATTAATTTAGTGACTTCGGCCATGTTTTGGATATTCTTAGCTTCAGCTTAAAGCAATTAGAAGCTTAAGGTTCCGATTTCTCCAAATGGGATTGCCCCGCTCGGTTGAGCTGAAAAGCTGTGGCTTATGGTCGATATTACCTTTAGAAAGTTAAAATTTTCTTGTGGTGAAGGTGGCTTATTTAGCGTAATTAAATTTAAAATTTTAAAAATAGAAAAAATATGCTAGCTCATCACGAACAACGCAAACGATTACGGGAAAAAAAAGAAACCGGCAAAAAAGCTCAAAAAACCAAAAGTTCAGAAAAAGACGAAATTTATGAATAGTAAAAAATAAATCAGAAACCAGAAGCTCAAACCGAAACGAGTGGGGCCGTCTCGGACTTCTCAGGGAAGCTAGAACCCGCTTTGTAGTTTTAGTTTATACCAAGAAGTCGAAGCCCTCGAACATGGTATTACCTTTCGATGAACAGTGGCCTTAAGAAAAATAAAAATTAAAGAACTATCAGCTATATATGGACGTATACACTTCAGTTTTTTTAAGAGTAAATTGTACTTTACATCAGGTAGATTGTCTCTTGTTTTATTTTATATTAGGTTTATATTATAGTTTTACTTTGCACTAGGGTGAACCAAAATTAGTTGCACTTTACACTAGCTAGGCATGGTTTGGTCCAACCGGCTCATCTCCTAATAGGCCAGGCTTTCAGCCAATCGCCGGGCAACTTCAATCACAAGAGGTAATCTACCTGGTGTAAAGTATAACTTTTTTATATAAAAAAAACAGACCTCAATGCAATTTTGCCTTTTCCAAACTTTGTGCAAGCAATGCCCGGCCGATTAAAATTTTCCAATGGACTAATTATGGAGTCGGCAGACACACTAAGACCATGCATGGACCAAGTGATTATGCACGCATGTCAAATTGTCAATAGCTTGAGCAGATTTGTGCACTAGGTCCACTTTAATTTGCACAAACAAGTAGCTTTTCGCTATTTTGACCATCTTGGATTAGACAAACTAACATTCATGAATTTTTAGTCTAACTTCAGTGTATTAGCTTTGAATAACTCGAGGCCATGTGTTGAATGAGTTCACACGGTCATTTTGCCGGCCAGTGCCATGCGCTGACTCAGTTCTATCGTCTTAACCACTTGACCTAGTTATCACTAAGATAATTTCGATGCGATTACTAGGAATAATTTCTAGCAAGACATGGAAGTAACACCAACACTGTACAAAACTGGTGATGAGAAAGTTGAAAGAAAAAAAGGCTTGGTAATGAGTGCGTAAGAGAAGTCTACCCATAAGCAGTAGGTATGTTGGGAGCTGTCCCGATCGTTTCGGCTTCAGTTTCTAGCTTATTTTTTACTTATTTATAAATATCATTTTTTCTAAACTTTTAGCTTTTTTTTTGAGATGTTGGGAGATGCCACAGCTTTTCAGCATATAAGCATCCAACAGAAGATGATATTAGTACTATTGGTGAATTCAATCAAAGTTTTTTTTTTACGAAAAGGCAGAGAGCTGCTTTTTATTTATGCGTGCAAGGAGAATGTACAGAGAGAAAAGAAAAGACAAGGACGAAAAAGAAGCAGAAAAAGGAACAGGAGCGTGAGTACAAACGATCTGCAAATACAAGAACAACCGGCGCTGCTTGGTTGATGAAGGGTGTCGACGAACAACCCACTCACTTGGGTTCGAAACCTAGTGCATACCTTTTCTCTTTTCAAAGCTCCTGCCCTATTTTCTAGCGTTCCTACAGCGAAGGTTGTGTTGGAGCTGGTGCTAAATATTGGCACAAAGTTTGGTCCACAAGTTTTCGTAACATGATGTTACATGCATCTACCAAATGAACCTTTAATTTACTTGTACAGGTCCAACTAGAGCATGCAACAACACATATATAGGCAGTAGCGGATCCAGGATTGGAGCACGTCCCGGACTAAATTTGAACCAAGTAATAGTCTAACATATCATAAGTCTAGAACTATATTATCGTATAAGAAAAAATATGCTATAAATGTATCACTGATATAAAAATTTTGCTTAATACTTAATACTTGAAGAGTTCAAGTTTTCAATACAAATCACAATAAAGAAATGATATGAAATCATACAGAATGTAGCGTAATAAAAATACATCAAGTACCTCAAATCCTAAATGGAGATTTGCTCACTATCTAATGCGGCTAGCCCACCATTTCCTCATCAATAGTAGGACAAGAACCAAAATCTACAAAGACAACATAAAAAATAAAATAAAATATGCATATAGATAAATTCAAAGAGCATGAACATTACATTTAAAATAAACCAACTTACCACTTGCATAAGAAAGTTATTTCTTGCGTGACCTCATCCCTTGAAAACGGTAGATGCATCTTGAGACTCATCAACAAGTACGGCGAAAAATGCATCCCCAATATCATTAATAATGGCTTTGGTGGTCTCTTCTGCACACGCTTTACACAATTATTTTTGTATTTGTGGTGACGTCATTAAATTGTTCCCGGGAGAATTGTCAAGCAATTCTGTAGCCTTTCCATCCCTCTCTTTATACCATTTCAGCATTTCTAGGAAGTTTTCCCTATTGTTTGAGCTAGATGATTCATCATGTCCACGAAAAGCAAGAGCTTGTAATAGAAGAAATTTTGAAATGGCTAACATAATAGTAAGACGAGTTCTATATTCTTCCTCATCCTTCTTGGTGGCGACAGCTATCACGTAACCCACATCTTGCTTTTGATTTTTGAAAGCCTCGCAATGTTTTTTTTTTGCTTTGTTATGAGCACTATTGACTTTACCAACATACTCATTAAAAGATTGAGTTCCATTCTTTCAATAACTAAATCCTATTTTTGTGAAAGCATCAACACCGTAGTTTTCAACTCTTTGTTGCTTAAAGAGAAAACAATAAAAACAAAAATCTGCATCTTTAACAATGCTATATTCAAACCAATCATGCTTATTGAACCATGATTCTTGATATCTCCTCAATTTACATCCAACTCCTCTACGATTTTCGAAGCCCAAGATCGGCAACAATATCATCTGGATTAAGCTGAATATTTTGCCTAGTGTTACTAGCCCCAGTTCCTAATGTTTCTGGAGATTGGCTCGAGTTGGATTGTCTGTTTGACTATGTTTCTTGTGTTGGAAAATACGATGAAAATGTTTTGCTCCTCTTCATTTTGTAATTTGTATCCTTAAATCTTTTAGTTAGTCCTAAATAGCAAATGTAAAACATTAAATATATAACATTTGATCATTCATAATTATTTTAAAACATAAAAAAAATTCGTTGATTCACCTCGCTGCCTTGCTCTCCGCAGTCCGCAGTTCGGTCGTTGATTCGGTTGAATCGACTCAGCGCTCACTGCTCAGCATAAATCCGATCGATGGCGTCCGCTCCGTCCGCATTTCTTCAGTTCAGCCCATCCGCATTTCTTCAGCCTCGCCCTCGCCCCTCGGTAGTCTCTGCTCTCGCCGTCCTCCCTGCTCTGGGCTGCGTTCACGGCCTCGCTCGCGCCGCCGCCTCCCCGCTCCGGGATGTGCTCGCCGTCCTCCTCCTCCCTGCTCCGGGCTGCGCTCGCGGCTCCCTACTCGGCGCTCGCCTCCCTTCCTGCTCCAGGCTGCGCTCGCGGCTCCACCTCGGCCTTCGCCTCAATCGCTTGGCGCGATGGCGGTCGGCCGCCGCCGTGTTCTGGCGCGGCAGCGTGGGAGAGGGGTCGTCGTGCTCCTTGCGCACGAGACCACGACCACGAGCGGTGGAGCGGCCGGCGGTGGAGGCGCGTGCAGCAAGGCGGCAGCCGGCGGTGGGGGCGCGTGCAGGAGAGGCCGAGAGGGGTGCTCCGTGCTCAGAAGTCAGATCTGATGGGGCGATGGGCGACTAGGGCTGGGGGTTGTCGGGTTGGGGAATGGGGATTAGGGTTTTGCTGGTGGATGTCTCTATGGATGATCTACTGACTGTTGTGGGTTGAATTGTTGTGTGCGGCTGTGGGCTTCCATTCTTGGGCTCTGGTCGGGTCAGAAGCTCGATATTTTTGAGTATATATTAGAGGGGGTAGTATTAGTAGTATTGCTGGGCCTCGGGCTATAGTCTATCCAGCCCGAAGCCCAGTTCCGCCCTGCATATAGGGACGCTCAGTTTAGCGATGACTTGTGTTTTTTCACTGTAACTGGTTTATTTTCATTATAGCTGATGGTGGCTTATTTAACGTAATTAAATTTAAAAATTTTAAAAATAGAAAAAATATGTTAGCCCATCACAGACAATTCGAAGGAAAGCTTAAAAAAGAAAAGGTAAAAAGCTTAAAAAATCAGAAAACCAAAAAAAATAAAATTAAAGAATAGTAAATTAAAAATTAGAAGTTGAAGCTGAAGCTGAAACGTACGGTCGGTGCCGTTAAATATGGAAGAAGAAGATAGGGTCAGGTGAATCTCTTGGGGGATAAACTGAGGACACCCAGGACGATTTACAGATTTGGTCAGCGTACTAGGATTTGTAATCAAATTTCCCTTGTGAACCCTTTCTTTATGTACCTAATGATTCCGTCCAGGCTACCCGTTGCGAATTCGATAGTACGCAGGGTAGGTCAACGTCTAGTTTTTTTTTAAAAAAAAGATTTGCCTCTTGGGGGTAACACAAGTGTTATGAAAGCTGAATTCAAAATGCTAATTAAATTGCGGACAGGTGAAACTTGCTACACTACACTAAATTCAGTTGGAAATTGTTTCATGTTTGCTGAAAGATGTACTTCTGGGGGAGAATTTCGCTTTAATGATCTAATATAAATTGTTATTTTTCAAAACATGTGTTTGTGCCATCTTAAAGTTCAGGAAAATTTCCCGAATTAGTGGACGTCTGCAGATTAGCATTTCTGAAGCTAAAATTCCAAGCTAACAATAGAGCTTAGGAAAGGGGAACCCCCACCTGGCGGGTTTAAAGACAAGTCCATTGCATCCATCTTTAGTACCACCCTTCCCACTATCAATTGTATTTGCCTACTGGCTAATCTCCCCCCTAATCCACCCTCTAATTATCAGGAAAGAAATATCGTAGCACCCTCCCCTTCACAAGAAAAATCAAAGGAAATTAAGAAATTTAAGATTATGAAAATGAGAACCCTATCCCCGTACACGTGTCTCAACCTAATCTGACATCTCCCTCCTCACCTACTCCTCCAACTATATATAAACCCTGCACCCTCCCGCTTTCTCCTCAGCTCTACTCCAAGAGCGTCATAACACACAGCACACCCAAAAAATAGAAAGGAAAAAAAAAGAGCTTCTTCTTTGAGGGGAGTAGTATCATCCATGGTGGTCTTGGCCAAGGTCGCCATGGGGTGGCTCCAAGACCCACTGAGCTGGGTGTTCCTCGCCTCGCTGGCCTTCGTGCTGCTGCGGCTGCGGCGGCGGGGCAAGGCGCCGCTGCCGCCGGGCCCGAAGCCGCTGCCGATCATCGGCAACATGACGATGATGGACCAGCTGACCCACCGCGGCCTGGCGGCGCTGGCTAAGCAGTACGGCGGGTTGCTGTACCTCCGCCTCGGCCGGCTTCACGCGTTCGCGGTGTCGACGCCGGAGTACGCGCGGGAGGTGCTGCAGGCGCAGGACGGCGCCTTCTCCAACCGGCCGGCGACCATCGCCATCTCCTACCTCACCTACGATCGCGCCGACATGGCGTTCGCGCACTACGGGCCCTTCTGGCGCCAGATGCGCAAGCTCTGCGTCATGAAGCTCTTCAGCCGCCGCCGCGCCGAGACGTGGCTCGCCGTGCGCGACGAGTCCGCCGCGCTCGTCCGCGCCGTCGCGGGGTCCAGCGGCCAGGCGGTGAACCTCGGCGATCTCATCTTCAATCTGACAAAGAACGTCATCTTTCGCGCCGCCTTCGGCACCCACGACGGCGACGGGCAGGAGGAGTTCATCGCCATCCTCCAGGAGTTCTCCAAGCTCTTCGGCGCGTTCAACGTCGGCGACTTCATCCCGTGGCTCGGCTGGATGGACCCGCAGGGCATCAACCGCCGCCTTCGCGCGGCCCGCGGCGCGCTCGACAGGTTCATCGACAAGATCATCGACGAGCACATGAAGAGAGGCAAGAACCCCGACGACGCCGACGCCGACATGGTCGACGACATGCTCGCGTTCCTCGCCGAGGCGAAGCCGCAGGGCGGGAAGGCCACCAGCGACGGCCTGGACGAGCTGCAGAACACCCTCCGCCTCACCCGCGATAACATCAAGGCCATCGTCATGGTAAGTACCCCCGAAACCTCCCTTACGTGACACTAATTAGTAATTCATTAGCGCCATCTCCCACGACATTTTTTACCGTCCTTATTACTTCTTTTGTCTAAGTTAATAGTAGAGATTTTCTATTGACATATAAGCTAAAGAGATAATAAAATAGCTAAATTACTCATAATTATTATCTCTAAATAGTATATTTAATACATATATATATATAATAGTAAATAAAACTATATATTTATTAGAGGTATAAAGAGAACATCACACTAATTTTACATTAAAATATAAAATACATTCTATATTTATAGATAAAATTATATAAAAAAATACATCCTACAAACTTAACAGTTTCTTAACTTGCTTCGCGGTAACTCCTGATCAGGTGAGATAAACTAGAATAGGCAGGCGTTTTTTTTTTACCACAAAATCCGTATATTTACCGTAATTAACCGGCTTATTTCCTGCCCATTATATATGCATGCGTGGTTGGTTGCCTGGTGAGAGGGTGAATGCAGCGGTATCTGACAATAATTAAATAGGATGAACAATCGAACACTGGCGTGGAGTATACAAGGACACCATACGTGTACAGATGGTGAATCGATCGAATAGCTGCTCCTAGAAATATAGTATTTGTGTGCAATTACAGTTCCACGAATATAGTATTAGCTTGCAAAGCACTCCATCCAGGGCTAGGTTTGGGCAAGTGAATTACTCCAGTGATATGATCTCGTATCAAAGCTGTATAGGTCTTCACGCGTTGATCGATCACCACCGTACCATTGCAATTCGAATCGAATTAGGAAGGTGATTACTTGTTATCCTCGGCACTGAAACCAGCACTGTACACGTGCGATTATCCTCGTCCACGGCATATTCGCCGACTCGTTCGTAGTTTTGTTCTCGCTTTGCCACTGGGAGTCAGAGCCACCGCTTCCACGCGGCGGTACACTTCATCAGGGTCCACACATTTATCTCTAAAAATACTTGACTTGGCTAGTCGGCTGTTTTGACTCACTAGCAGTGCCGTTCCTCTATTTCCTGGGTCGAATACGAATCGATCTTTCCGACCGCGGATGCAAGCACTTTCCATTTCGGCTTCTAAAAATCACTTACTTTTCAGCATCTAAAAACTGTTTTTTAGTTTTTCTATAGTAATTATCTTTTAAACGAAGTGTTTTTTAAGATAAAGTCTATAAATTAATTATAGAAAATATTATAATAACTTCATTTATGTTAATTAAAATCACACATAAATTTTTATTACTCTATATTCTTCTTTACGATGAGCCATATGAATAGAGCTACTGAAAGTCAAGACCATGAGCAGTATATTCTTCTTTACGATGAGTCCCGCTCGGTTGGGCTGAAAAGCTATGGTTAATGGCTGAAATTTCACTGTAGCTGAAAGTGGCTTATTTAGTGTAATTAAATTTTAAAAAAATAAAAATAGAAAAATATACTAGCTCATCACGGACAACGCAAACGAATACAAAAAAAAACTGACGAGAAAACTAAAAAAACCAAAAATTCAAAAAGTAAAATTTATAAATAATAAAAAATAAATCAGAAACTAGAAACTGAAACCGGCCGAAAGTTAGACCCATATAAACAGAGCTACTGAAAGTCAAGACCACGAGCCTGACCACCGACGCCGGCCGGCCTGGATCTCTCCTGCCATTTCCCTTCTCGATGCGGCGCCAAATTCCACGCCGTCTCTTTCGGTATCTTGCTTGCGTACGTGCTCTGGCTTCCTCTACGCTCCTACGCAGACAGCCGCAGCTCGTGATCAACGATGCATATCCTAGTCACGGTGCAGACGGTTTTGATGATCGAGTTTTTTACTATTTTTGTTTTTTCCTCCACTAAAAATAGTTGGAGCACAGAGTTTTTACTATTTTTGATGATCAAGTTATGGCATTGATCTCCCGAATTATTCGAATTTTTAATAAGAAATGTTCATGACACTTCGCTCAGAAGTTTGGACCATACATGTTCTTTGCACTTTATCCATACCAACCCTGCATCCTTTTCACCTTCCATGATTTGTTTTCAGCTGTTGAAAATTGAACATGAAAGCTTCCGAGATTGAGCCAACGAGTCGAGACTTAGCTCTGTTCACATGGGTCTAAATACTGCTTTCTATATTATCTAGTTTTTAAATAAAATATCTTTTAATATAGGATCCACTAGTCGATGTAGTATACACTTTAATAACTTAATTTATATTGATAAAAAATGTATGTAAGTTTTCTTTTTATTCATACGATTTTTTATAAACTATTACTATTTATAAGTTAGAGTTAAAAACCATCACAAAAAATAAATATGATATGTACACCATTATTCAGCGCACCATTTTTTCACCCTATGTCACACGCTAGCTCACAGATAAGCTCTGGCCATCTGGGTGCATGTCACCCTCCAAAGCCTCCCCTATCTTTGCACCAACCGCTTTTGTTTTTTAGTTCATAACTTCCCACGAATAAACAGTAAAATATCATAGTTCCACCTATCAACGCACGTAAAAACGACCGTGACCTCGAAACTTTGGAACCGGTAATAAGCATTACGCATGCAGCACTGTACTACTACTTGCCTGCACAAGTGTAAATGCGTGCTTCATTGTAGGTGTGTGAATACAACGTCTACCTTGTAATCGAAAAAACATCTTAGCTTAACACTGTACCACACACAATTGACACAACTTGTTCGATCTATCTAACGCATGCATGAGCATCATGACCTTCACCTACTAATGTCATATAAATGATTTTTTGTACAAATTAATAAACTAATGTGGTGACGTGGCTGCCTGCATGCATGGATGAACGCAGGACGTGATGTTTGGCGGGACGGAGACGGTGGCGTCGGCGATCGAGTGGGCGATGGCGGAGATGATGCACAGCCCCGACGACCTCCGGCGGCTGCAGCAGGAGCTCGCTGACGTGGTGGGGCTCGAACGGAACGTGAGCGAGGCGGACCTCGACAAGCTTCCCTTCCTCAGGTGCGTCGTCAAGGAGACGCTCCGCCTGCACCCGCCCATCCCGCTGCTCCTCCACGAGACCGCCGAGGACTGCGTCGTCGGCGGCTACTTCGTGCCCAGGGGCTCGCGCGTTATGATCAACGTCTGGGCCATCGGCCGCGACCGCAGGGCGTGGAAGGACGCCGACGTGTTCCGGCCGTCGCGGTTCGCGCCGGAGGGGGAGGCCGCGGCGGTCGACTTCAAGGGCGGCTGCTTCGAGTTCCTGCCGTTCGGGTCCGGCCGGCGGTCGTGCCCCGGCATGGCGCTGGGCCTGTACGCGCTGGACCTCGCCGTGGCGCAGCTCGCGCACGGGTTCAACTGGGCGCTGCCCGACGGCATGAAGCCGTCGGAGCTCGACATGGGCGACATCTTCGGCCTCACCGCGCCGCGCGCCACCCGGCTCTACGCCGTGCCCACGCCCCGGCTCACCTGCCCCTTGTACTGACCACGTGACGTACGTACGCGTCCATTGTTGTTACGCATGCGTATGGTATGTACCGGCTGCAAGGAGAAGAAGGTGTTGATTCAGAAGTGGCGGCGCCATTGGAGGAGTTCGCGGTGGCTTCCTCCTGCTTTTTGTTGTTGTTGTTTTTTTTTTCTGTTTTGAACTCAATGTCTGATACTACAGAACAATAAGGGGATTCACATGGCTAGCTGCATGCATGCTTATGGTATAAGGATGGCAGTGCCCTATAATTAAGAACAGAAGCTGTCGAAAAGGTAAAAATTGAGACTTCCTGGTCACAGATCCTGTGAATTTTCTTGTATAACTCTTCGTTTTTGCCCCTTGTAAACATACACATCCTGTGCCTCCTTTTCCCAAGATAATCTTTATATAAATGTACTATACGGTATTTTTTTCTATTCCCATTCACTAACAAAAAAAATAATGCGGTCATTATAACTACACAGGTTTGGGAACCGAGCATAGCTCAAATAGTAGAGGCACCGATACATACGCCTCGTTCGCCTGGCCAAGAGTACTACGACTAGGTGCCCACCTCCTCCTTTTAGCTTCTGGCTAAATTTCCAAAAGGCAAAAAACTACACAAGATTATGCTATGTGCACTAGAACGTTCTATGGAATGATTTTTTTTTGGACTGATAACTAATGTCTTAAATATTTAAATTCTGACTATTCATAAGAAGCAGTACATATATGAAAATAGTCACATATGATTTTGGCTGGTACAGCTAAACTCAATATATTTTTTACTACAATTTTTCTATTGACACTATCTTAAAAAACATATCATTTAAAAACTAATTACCGTAGATAATACGAACATAAGTTAGCTTTAAACCAAGCCGAATCCACCCAGTAGCCAGTACTACCTAATAGTACCACTACATTTTAGGCGTAGTAGTCCTTGGCTCCTTGCACAGTTGCACTAGTTTAAACATGAAAAGATGACTTAGTGCCGCTCGATGACTGTTCTAGCGCTGGTTTCGTCGATATCATCGCTTGCGTCTTCCGGCGTCATGCCATGGTATGGTATCGTACTGCACCATGTCGACGATCTTATGACTCAGTTCATCTTTCATCAAGAGACTATGTCGTTAGCTCTATATTTTTGTTGAAGGTGGAGTTTATTGTAATTCAGAAGCGGAGCTACTGGGTGGGTTTCGTTAGGCTTTAGCCCATCCTACGATATGCCTGAACCATCAACCCCCCACAAGCTGGATCGGCCAGGTAGGGCAGTCCACCACAGCCACCACGCCACGCTCGACGCACACATTCACAGATCAGAGACAAAGACCACATCCGCAGACCACAAAGACAAGAGGAGGGGCTGTGCTACGCACGCACCCAGTATGAGTCGGCACCTAGTGCTGGCGGTTTGGATGCGTGGCGCACGACGCCCGACGGCCGACAGAGAGTAGATACGGTGGGCCAGCGGCGCTTTGTGGCTTTGGCGCCGTTGCACCAAGAAGATCCGGGAAGCGGCCAAGCGAGAGTCCAAGAGGGCGGTGGGCAGCGACCGAGGCGGAGACACCGAGGGCCTAAGGCCGGACCGCCAGGGGGGCTGCTGAGGGGAGGCTGCTAAGTGCGAGCGCCTGAGACGGTGAGCCGCTGAGGGGAGACCACGGGGCGAGCCGGCGAGGGGCGAAGGCCGAACCCCTAGAGCCCGGAGGGGGAGGCGGGGAGCTGTTGCCTGCTAGCTAGGGACATGGGTTTGGGAAAATGGGAATGCGAGTGCCGCCGGCCGGTGGGATTTGGCCCATTTGGAATTGGTTCGGTACTTTGGTTGGATTGACACTTGAGCCTTCACTTTGGTCTTGGCTTGTTGGCTGTCTCTTGGAGACTAGAGAGGGTAAACCGAACAGGTAATTGGTAAAGTCTTATCTTTTAGTTGATTACTTATTAGTTCTGTATTGTCTATATTGAGTTAGAGATTATATGTATATGGTGTATCGTTGTCAATGACCAACTTGAATTGCTAGAGAACAAAATTAAAATTATGATTTATGTGTTTGATTAGAATTGATGTGTCACATTTTATTGATAGATTTACTATAACGGAGAAACGAACTTTGCGTCATGATTTAATCTTGTGTGTTCATGATCATTTATAATTAGTTATTGTATCAGTAATTTGCTATTTTTGATATGCAAATGTCTGATCTCTACTCTTTAGAAGCATGTTTATTTATTTTTGGGATACACTTTCTATTACTGAGGTACTTTAATTTCGTTGTATTTATCTCTTTTTGGCTTTGTTTCTCTTGTATTCATGAATGAATTTGAATTGAACAAAAGTAAAATATTATATTTGTGATAATCTAGTTTATCACCATAATCTATCCTCGATTTTGTTCCCGGCTTCGTGGCTGGCTGAACCAACGTACGGTGAGTCAAGCATTCAAGCAACTATACAGTATGCGTCAATGCCATGTACTAATGCGTGCGCATTGGTGTACCTAGGATAGTGATCAGCTGTGAAAGTCTGAAGGAGTGCTAGCTTGGCCTACTAAATAAGGGCATGTTTAGGTACGGCTATGGGTTATGGTTTTTGGTTGAAATTTTTGAATTTTAGTTGTTTATAGTACAGATTATGGAGAGATAGATACTTACTTGTGATTTTGACTGGTATAGATGTTGTGTTTTTAACGTGTAGATCATTTAACTTGTAGACCCTATCTTAAGAAAATACTCCGTTTGAAAGTTAAGTACTATAGCAAAAGTTAAAAACCGTCAGTTTCAGAGAAAAAGAACATACCCTAAGTTATGCAGAATACATGGAAATGGTTTCCTGAAGAACCTTTGCTGAAAAGTTATGTTGGAGAAGAGACCACACTGCTTAGTGCTAAAGATATTACTCCGACAAATATCTGCTTTTGTTGCGAGTTTAGTTATACTTTCTGCTTGTTGAATTATGATAGTAGCTGTATACATCTTGCTCATAAAGTACTTAGCTAGTGGCTAGTTACTCTGTGACCTTTTGACTAACATAACTCATGATTGCCTCCATTTTAAGCTTACAATGACACAAAAAAAGGAAAACGATGAAATAATTCGGCGTCATTGATGGAGTAATTAAGCTAGCGATCAGATTGGTGATCCAATCCTGACGAAAGGCGATGCTCATATATATGCACGCAACACGTTTACGCCTTTAAGATTCTCAGAAAGTTGGTGTTGAGGGGATTGAAGCAACTAATCAACCGCAACGATATCTACTCCAGCTTGAGTGGTAGAATTAACGATAGAGATGTTTTGTCCCGTTGGTGCAAAGATTCCGGTGATCATTTCATCACAAATTAACCATCCATATCCAAAAGCAGAGAAAGGGAGTGTGCGCTCTGCGCATCACTCTCAAAATCTCAATTGGCTGGCTTCGCTAGCCATATATCCAGCCTAGTAAGGGCATGTTTGCCTGCGACTGTGGATTATGGTTTTTAGCTGAAATTTTTGAATTTTAGTTGTTAACGGTACAGATTATGAAGAGACAGATACTTACTTACGATTTTGGTTGGTACAGATGTTGGGCTTTAAACGTGTAGATCGTTTAACTTGTAGACCCCGTCTTGAGAAAATATTTCGTTTGAAAGTTAGATACTATAGCAAAAACTAAAAGCCGTCAACTTCGGTGAAAAAGAATATATCCTAATTCTGTGTTGGAGTGAGAGAGAGAGCATATCCAGCCCGATTCGAAGTACTAGATCTCCCAACTCCACCAACCAGTCGGCAATAAGGACGCACTAACTAATTAACTATTCTAAAAAAAATTCCCCAAATTCATCAATAATTTCGTCACTTATATTATGAACACCGACTAATTGGTAGTTTCGCTAGTCAATATATAATTGTAGTTAAACGTTATGTCACAGCACAGAGGTAGAAGTACTGATCATGTCGTAACATTAACGTACACAAAAGCATATTGATCAGCGATCATATATAGCAAACATCATGAGCAGGCCAGGTGTTTAATCTGTCCACGTTGCAAACTCGTGTCCTTATAACGCCATCCAAAAAAATGACGGCCAACCTGAAAGAAATTAATGAAGGCTGAGAAACTCTCCCAGTTGCGTTGGGTTGTCAACAAGACAACGTCGTCTGCGGAGATGGAAGATGTGGCTGGGTAACTGTCATACGACGAATCGGAACAGGCTAGCTGAACTGACCTAATCAATCCAAACAGTTAGAAAATGTGTAGTTATTTGATTTATGTTGAAGTATGAGTATATTGCCATTTTTTTCTTAACAGCTGAAATTTTGTAGGTAAATTGGCTGGCACGTAAAACTTAATGATTCAACATCTTTTAGGCGATGCCTTTCACTTTTTAGGTAAAAAGGGAACAGGGCAAAGGCCGATCGAGACGACGTTTTGACTGGTAACAACAAAGGGAAGGGCCAATCAGGGAGGACGAAAAAGGAGGTAAAATGGAGTAGTCGTCTACGTGAGACAACCAGTGGTTTGGTCACCGGCGCCGACGTGACCGGCGTTGCGGTGGAGCTCGCAAGCCTGTCCTCACGGCCGGGGCCCCCCGGATCACGTCGGTGTCATGTGTGCAGCGCGGACCCGTACGTTTGGCTGCCGCGAGCTGGGCTACATGCATGATGACCAGGCGACTGGGACGGGCTGGTAGTGTTTTGTTTTTCTCAGGCCTCGAGAAGCTAACATAGGTTTTTTTTTGCCCTTATGACAGAGGTTCTTAAGTTAAAATTGTTGGGATGATCTTGTTACATGTGTATTTTGTTCAAGTGTGTTCGAGTACTTTAGTGTGTGGTCGATACGACTAGTCTGAGTGTGGTTATTACGACCAGTCTTTATGTTATCGTTACGACCGGTACTAAAACTACACCGGATATTGTAGCTCCGAGTACTTCGTGGTCGTAACGCCGTGGTCGAGAGTCGATTGTCGATAGTTGTAGTCGAGAGTCGATGGTCGGTAGTTGGAAGTCATAATCAGAGGAGTACTGTGGACGTCATACTCAAAGGAGTACTATGGGCATTATACTCATAAAAGTATTGTTGCAGTTGAAGTGCCGTGGTGACGACCTGCGTGGTCGAAGTGCCGCAATCGGTGTTTTGACGATCTGCGTGGTCGAAGTGCCGCGGTCGGTGCTCGAACGACCTGCGTGGTCAAATTGCCACGGTCGGTGTTCAAACGACCTGTATGGTCGAAGTGCTACAGTAGGTGCTTAGACGACCTGTGTGGTCGAAGTGTCGTAGTCGATGCTCGGACAACCTACGTGATCAAAGTACCACGCTTGGAGGACTCATAGCCTGTGTGTGTGGTTGTGGCACCCGTGGGCGTGGTCGTAGCGTCGTGGTCGTGGCGCCTGTGTGTGTGGTCGTAGCGCCGTGGTCGAGACGCTTGTGTGTGTGGTCGTAGCTGCATCGAGTACCGTAGACGTCATACTCGAAGGAGTACTGCAGACGTCATACTCGGTAGCAGCCATTGTAGCAGTTGTTAGCACTGTGACAGTCGTTGGTTACTGGTATGGCCGGTCTCTGTAACAGTCGTGTGTAGCCAGTCATTTTAGCAGTCGTCAGCACGAGTGGTCGTGAAATGACGTAAGCCTTTAGTCAGTTGGCGAACTGCTCAGTATAGACAGGTAGTCATTGTCAGTCAGAGTCGTGTATGTGTGGAGTGGGTGAGTAGCCTGATGTGAGGCCTCGTTGTCTATATATAGCATGTAATCTGTTGAGCGGTTTTTTGAACCAGAGAATAACAGAGAAAACACAGGAAAAGGTACGTCAGTCTGCACCGCAATTTCGTGCCTCAGTTCTAGTGTTCAGCTCCGTTGTTAAGCTCCACCTTATCGTTTCCATCTCCGACAAGCTATCCACGACCATGTCTGTGTGTGTCAGTCCACCGTCAAAACGTGCGTTTGAGAGAAACTGGACCAACATCTGGTGTGCAGTCGTAAACGAGTTACGACTACTGAGATAAGAGTTTAGTAGTCGATACACCCACAAAAACAAACAGTTTGCATTGTACAAATTTCTCCTTTGTGCATAATATATAGCTCCAAAACAGCTACTAGCAATTTAGCAGTGTCGCTGTGTGCATGAGAGTGATGCAGATATTACGAAACGGAGGGGTATCTCACACGCAAAGGGACTATTGAGCAGACAAAACCGAGGCGGGTCAAGCAGCTGTCCTAGCCAGCCAGCTAGATCAGCAAACGACATGTGTATGATTAATTATCGTTGTGTGAGAAAGTTTGATACGGCTGGTTATCTTGACACCAAACCTGATGTAACGCACACTGATGTAACGCTAGCTTGCCTTTTCTGTTTTAGTGGGCCTGCCTTCGAATTCAGAGTGCATGGGTCCTCTGCGATCTTCTCCCCTGATCTTTTGGGTGAACCGACTCTGCTCCACAAGCTGCAGGAAATGCCGGAAAGGCAGGAGAAAAGCTGAGTGCGGCGGTAACTGTGTTGTCTTCTCCTTTCACGAAAGCGTCGGCAGATGAAACAACCAAAAATTTCAAATTTTATTTGAATTTTTCTTGAATTCAGAAATCTTGCCCAATCCAAAATTTCTTCGTGGTTTTTCACTTTCTTCTTCAGAAAATACGCTTTTCTTCTTGCCTTGTTGCCTTTAGCCCTGGCACTTTCCCCCTGTTTCATTGGCTGCACGTCGCTCGCCAGCTCGCCTCTGCCACGCTCGTCAAACTAAGCACAGTACTGCGCCGCCTCACCGACCAAGCCATAAATGACCATCACACCACTTTCTTGCCACACGCTGTGCCTTCGCCGTCACCGACCTCGCTACTGCCACCACAACCACCATCCGCTCGCACAGAACCTACTTACGTCAACAGTACAACGCTGGCGAAGTGCATACTTAGCAGTCTAACGGGGATCCAGTCTCCAAGCCACTTGAGGTGTGCGCGTCCGGACCACTCCCAACACTGGCTCCTCCGCTCTCCCTGGAGGCGGGACACGATGGGAAGCGTGATGCAGCCGGTCAACGTGCTCGTCCAACAAGCCGTAAGGCCAGTCCGACCCACGAAGATCATGAGCCATACCTGCAAAATGAATTCAAGTTAGCATTTATACGGAACCAAAAACACCGTATGTAAAGTAGCAGTAAATAGAATTTGTAAGTAAATAAACAGAGTAATACTAGGCTACCAGCACGACACCAACTATATTATTGAAAAGGGGATGTAGCATAGCAGTCATACAAATGGTACATGCAATATACAATACATTTAGTACGAAATTCCGCACGTCAAAAGTGCCTGGTAACAAAATACAGTTTACAAAATACTAGCCTCCAACAACTAGTAATACACACCATGTCGCTCTGCCTACTGATCGGCACATGCGTTGCATCGTCTGGCTGTGTGCCCCTCCTGACCGCATCGCCCACAACGTGCACCAGATGCTCCAGCTTGCGCTTCGTCCATATCATTTCTAATACGCCGGCTCTATCGGCGACCCTTTCCACCCTACACCAGCTCTATCGGCGACCCTTTCCACCCTACACCATATTAACATCTGGAATCCAGGTCCTCCCTGCAATGTTAAGTTAGCGAAGTTCCCCACAACCCTGAACCCCCTGAGCTCCCCACACCACGCATACAGTAACATCTCCTTGAAAAAGTACTCCGACATGAAGTTCGAATGATCCATACCCACGGTCCCGCATGCAACGAGGGCATGAGAGCATGGCTTGTGTAACAACTTTAGCATGTTGCACGTGCAACTAGCTTCATTTGCATGATCTCCAAGGCATACTTCGTGGGTAACTAGGGAACGAGCAGTCCCAAATCCGGCTCTATCATGGAGTACCACGTCGAAACGATGCTCCCTGTTGCCCATGACGTGCATTGTGTGCAATTGTCCTTTCTCTGCTTTTGTCTCCATGTATGCCGTAATTTTCGACGAATACAATGCTCGTGGATTGACCGCATGAAGTGTGGCATTCGCATGTCTCTCCATGAAGTAGCCGGTTGTGCTATGAAGAACACCTTCCACGATGACGACAAGTGATTGAGAACAAATGCCCCTGAGAACCCAATTGTACACCTCCTGTAAAGTTTTCTCTTCAGCCCATGTCGTCTGGTCATCGCACTCCATCTGCTGCACTAGGTACTCAACATGCTCCCCTTCATTGGCTTGTCCTGTTCCCTCTCCATGGCTTGACCACTATACCTCTCCTCCATGTGCCGCATCGGCTTCACTATGAGCAACTTGCTCCTCTTCGCCAACATGCGGGTCGCCCGAGCTGCTAGCACCTCTCGGAGCAAGGCCGTACGCATGACCTTGCACAGCTTCTAATGCGCATGGTTGCACAAGCAGCATACATTCGTATCCACGGCGTTGGCACCCTTGCACAAACCCCTTCCACGCAACAGTACACAACAATATTCTCAACTCCCATCTGATGTCCGCGGGAGACCGACTCCAAAGCCCTTGTACAGTTGTAGGATGACGTTGCGCACCTCGGGGTCCAACGAAAAACTCCGAGTCAGCCAATGAATCACATCTGAGATTCAAGCATTCTCACCATCCGAATGTACTATAGTGGCTTGCGAAAAACAGCTCAAATCCACACCATTCAGACCTTCACGAACGGTTCCAGCACCATAATGCACTCTCAATGTAGTGGGTATTGGCATTGCGATGTCTTTACATACAAAATTATTAAATTCTAGCATAAATATTTACTGAATTTTATAATATGTACAAATTTTTATTGACGATTCATTTGTACGTTACAGTGACTAAATTTTCTACAACTGCAATTTTGTAAATATGCCAATTTGCTAACGATGCTAATTTTGTAAAATTGAACTATTTATATCTGCATCTATAATTTTTACTAACACTAACAGCAAATAAAAAATATACTACAAACACAACATTGCAAATAAAAAAATTACCTAGATTTAGTTCTTCCTCTTCTCTTCTCACCTCCTCCTTCCTCTCCTCGAACCCCTTCTCCCCCTTCTCCTCTCCCTCTCCTCTCCTCTTCTCCTCTTCCTCTTCTTTTCTCTTCTCTCTTTTCTTCTTCTCCTCTACTCGACCGATCGATTTCTTCTTCTGTCGCGCGGTGGGCGGCGGCGACCGAGCGCTAGGGGCGCGTGTTGTATTCAAATGTTTGTAGGAATTAGCTCTCTCGTCGGTTTTTTGGCCGTCCGTTCTTTATACACCTGTAAGGATGTGGACATATAGCTACATGAGAGAGCTATGTAGCAACACACAACAATGCGCAACACAATGAAATGCACGCAAGTAACTGTTCCGATCAGAAGCCATGGTAGAGGTATTTACAAAAAACAAAGAAACCTGCTACTAAAGGTACAAGCTAGCCCAGTCAAAGAAATCAGAATTTTGGATACATCTGACATAACCGATCAATGCGAAATTCAAATGGGCGTACCCATAATTCCATTTAACTGAACAGAATGAAATGCATCATGCTCCAAACGCGGAGAATCTACATTCGAGGCCGTACATCAGTGGCTGTTTTAAGCTTAAAATGCTAGTTTAATCATACACCTGTGCTGATGGATATTTACTAGCAGCTGCGTGGTGCCAAGAAGGTTAAGCTCGCTTCTATGTTGACTACGAAGTAAAATCTTATCAGACTATACAAAACTGTGAGGAAGACGACGTTTTCCTACAATGGAGATCAACGGTGAAAGTACTGGCAAGATAAGCCCTTCCTGCAGTAGCCATTCTCGTAAAATTTACATACCCCCCTTTGAGACTGCCCTCTTGACAATGATCTTGACGATCCACCGCTGCCATGATCCTGACGATGATCAGACCTCCTAGAATGATTTGAGCTACCACGCCACGATTCACTGCCCTGAGAGTACCTGTCATGGTGGTAGCTCGACTGGCTGCTCCGACTAGCATTACCAGAGGATGAATGGCTCTTGTTGTTTCCTAGTGCCTCTCCCCAGCCAGCAGTATTTGTGTTGGTGTTTCCCTGTCTCCTTGGTGCTTCCGAAGAGTATTTAGCGGTTGGTGTCGTTGTGTGGTGACTAGAAGATGAGTTACGGTTTTGGCTGGCACTGGATGTGGAATTCACCTTTGAGCTCTCACGAGCTGACGAATGCCAACCTGAAGGTTTTCTGCCCCTCTCCGGTGATGAACTTGACCGTTGCCAACCTGAAGCTTTTCTGCTCCCATCTGGAGATGAACCTGACGGTTGCAAACTTGAAGCTTCAGGTTTGCTTCCCTCTACAGATGAACCTGTTGGCTGCCAACCTGAAGCTTTTGTACTCCCCTGTATAGATGAACCTGACAGTTGCCAGCCTGGAGCTTTTGTGCTCCCCTCTAGAGATGAGCTGGACAGTTGCAAACCTGAAGCCTTTGTGCTCCCCTCTAGAGATGAGCTGGACAGTTGCAACCCTGAAGCTTTTGTTCTCCCCTCCACAGACGAACCTGATGCAGCACTTGGTTTTGGTTTTACCTAAACAAGTCAAGACGCAAAATATTAGTTGGAACTTGGAACATCATGTTACTAGGATTTTTTTTTTCTTTTCGAAAGACATCATGTTGGAATTCAACCCTATTTAGATATTTAAAATAGCATTACCTGCTCCAGCACTCCACAACCTATGGAAGCACTTGAGTTTCCTTTTTCCATCTTTTTCACCTCTGGTGTTGGTGACATTTCAACAGCAGCACTATTTCCTTGGGCTACTATCACCTCCTCTATGATGCGTGAAGTATCTTTTACATCAGCTCCAAGACCTGTAGAAGATTACATAAGATCAAACCTTGTAGCAAACACAGAAAATGACAAAAAAAAAAGGCATTTTCATTAACCTGAGGAAGGTTGGAGAGCAGGCGTTGGTGAAGACAACGGCCACATGTCATTGCTTGGGTCATCTTGGACACCCCAGAGAGCAGAATCAACAGCTTCACCTTGATAGTAACTTGGTTCACCCCAAGGAGATAGCGCAATAGGGCTAGAGCATTGTGGTTGTTCTTCTTCAGCTGAAGCTGGGGTGAAATTTTCCAAAGGTGTTGCTCCATGCGTATTATATGTCCCACAATTCTGTTCTGTTAAAGATTCCAACACATCAGACACAACTATTGCTTCAGCGTCAGAGACAGGATTAACAACTATGTTCTCTCTCTTAACTGCTGTAGTCTCTTCTTTTAATTGCTTTGTTTGAGTGATGGAGCCTCCATCTTTTAAAACTCTTTCTTCTAGACATGGTGTTTCCTTGAGTGATTGCAAGCTAACAATTTTACCAGCAGGTGGGCCAGATGTTTCTGATACAAAAGCTATTGAAGAGTGGCCATAGGCCTTTGTAGTTGAATCTTCAGGTGCTAATGATGTTAACCCTGACAGGTTCATGGAAGGCTCCTTTCTCTCAAGTTTTGGAGTTGGGCTAGGATATTTGCGCTCAAGATCTTGAGTGTCAGTGGATAACACTAGATCAATTTTAGGCTCAGGAGGCTGAATAACTGGAGCATTTGATGCATCAGCGTCACCTGTTTTATGCTGATTCATGGTCTCCTTGTTCTTGCTTGAATTAGAAGTACACATAGATGGAGCTGATTGTGGACTGCAGGCAACAGCTCCTGACTGCAGGCCGGAGGCTGAACTGGAGTCTCTGTCTTCAACAGGATTTGTTGGAGAACAGCTTTCAGGCTTGGCTGAAGCAATAGAAAATTGAAGTTCATCATGAGCAGTGGGGTTTGTTGTTGAACTCCAGCAAGAGCCTTCCTGCTGACGCGCCGTCTTAAACTCCGATGGAGTACCAAGAGAAGCAGCAAGGTCTCTCTCAGATTGTTGTGGAGTAGGAATAGATACTTTCTGTGAAACAAAATCCATTTGGAAATTCAAATTTTCTACAGATCCTGCTAGCGAATTACTTTTAGAATCATTATCATTTTGCATTTGCTTCTTCGCAGCACACTGGTCAGGATGAGGCTCCACATTACTCTGACAACTATGACTCATGCACGGTGTGGTTGGACTCCACATACCACCACTGTCCTGACGATTCTTCCATTCACCAATCTTTTCTTGAGGGACCCACTCATCATGAGCGCCTGGTGGTCCATATGAACCTGCAGAAGATGGAATGGTGCATGAATTTGCCTGATGCTGGGCCTGGACATATGAAGTGTGAGCATCCTTCAGAGGTTCCCAGCCTGTTGTCGATGGCAAAGTTCCACCCAGAAGGTTTTGAACTTCTCTTGTTGGAGCAGAACAGTCGGCAGACTGGCTAGATAATCCAGAAGAATAGACTGCATTACAACCAATAGGTGAGGAAGAGTTATTTTCAGCCATACTTGAGTCGCTTCTATCATGTCCAGTGCCTGCCCATGTTGATTTATTGCTGTTAGTAACTGACATAGGCTGAATGAAATCTTTCTGTTGTTTCGAGAGCACTTCAGTCAATAACAGTGAGTTCTCTTCACTCTCAAATGTAAGCCATATTCTCTGGTCTCGGGGGAAATGACTTGTCCACTTGGACAACTGAGAAAGAGTAAATGGGCCCTGGACATTTCCAGAAGGATCCTTGTAGTGCCAGACTTTTTCTGGCTCCGTGTCACTTGATACAACTCCAGCTGATGAAAGTGATGCAGCTTCACGCGCTGTGCAGTTTAAATTAATGTGAGGCTGACGAATATTCCATCCATTTGTTGACTGCAAATTAGCATTACTTCCAGCTCCTGATCTATGTGTCACGCTCTCTGTAGGTGGACTTAAAATCATGTGACGACTAGCGTCCAGACATATGGTCCAATCAACTTCATAAAAAAAACAATAAGTTCCCAAAAGATCAATATATACAAGTTGCACACATCGTTGTAGAATAGGAACAGTTCAGAGAGATGAAGTACCAGCTTTTTGATCATTCTGTTCTTCGGCGGATTCATAGTTAGGAGCCATATGGGGATCAACATGTACTTCTGGAACTTCATTAATCATGCGTGCTCTTTCTTCAGGAGTGTTCAGAAGCTTTAACTTTTCTACACACTCTCTGAGTGTATGATACAGTTAAGGATCATAAAATGATCAATAAATGGCAGCAGGCAAGTGTTGTTGGCTTGATGGCAATCATTATTAGTACAAAACAAATAATTATTAGCACGTTTGTGCCAGAAAAGTGTCTTGCATGATGGGGAAAATGAAGCTTTAAGACTCTTGAGGTTATGACAGAAGTTTGAACAAAAACAAGAGAAAGGTACCACCAATCACAATATTTTTTTGTCTAGCACGAATCTGACGTTAAAAGAACAACATTAAAAGGGAAAGAAAGCCAGAATATAAATTGTTCGAGACTTTATGACAGGATAGATGCAGCATGCATCATCTGGAAAGCAGAGAATGATAACTCACAACTCACATTTATCGAAAGCTGCTTTCCAAGATAGCAAATCTTTTGTAACAAGAACTCAAGGTAGCCTGAGAATAGTGCAACATTCCTCAGCATTAGGATGACAGAAGATCATATGCTCTTTACAATGATAGCAGGCAATAAGGCCAATACTTTGTGCAAGAGTGCCGAACTTTTAGACAGAAGAAACTCTAATGAAAGGCAGAACAATAGAAAACAAATGCTGCCGCTGGAAAGCTTTTGTAAAAAATGAATGCCAAAAACTTACAAACTTGAGTTAAACCCAAGATACCTAACAATCCCATGAAAGCATATTCTCGAATAGGTTTTGCTAAAACTTCAAAAAAGAAAATTGTATAAATTAATTTCTAAACCCTGCAACAATAGCACACATCATTAGTAGTAGAACATCAAGCTTGTTAACTATAATGCTGTTTCAAGTAAAGTTTGCCTGAAGCCCTGAACAATATTTGTCCTGATGCAAACAATAATTTACCCAATGACAGTTTGCATTCCAATTTTAACGAGTCTCTCTGGTGAGCATAGGCATGCAAAGCTGTGATCAAACATTTGAGAACCAAAAGATAATATATTCAAAGCATATGACCCTCAAAACACCAGAACAAAAAGAAGTAAAAACAAAACATAACAGTAGCACAATATACTAAGTTAAAAGGATATTCCTTTCTGCGTCCAGTTTCACTAGCACGATCACGTAGATGGCTCAGCCTCTGCTTTTCATTTTCCAACCACTGCAAGAAGATTTAACAAAGAATAATGGCTAATAAGTCAAGGTAGACATATTCTGAAATAAATCAAGGTCAGCATGTAGCCAACTTTCCTTAAATAACGTTGTACTTACATCATTAACTCGCAAAGATTGGAAGATTTTAGCTTTCTCATGGATGTCTCCCTGAATTAACAAGATAAAGAATATATATCAAATCACTGTAATTTGGTGGACTTGGGAATCAGATGGATCATCATATACTAAATCTTGATCAGCAGTACCACTTTTAGTCGGGTAAATAGACCACACTTCATATTCTGGCATAAGCGTTTGCATTCCTCCTTCATAAGTACACGAAAACAAACAATTTAGATGGAACAAAGTGCAAGAAGAAACTTTTGTAGTGCTATACAAAAAATGAGCAGTAGCAAATTTGCATTTTAATAGCTACCGGAATAAAAAAAGCTAGACACTGGTCCAATATATATAACATCTTCATTATGAGGTGATTCTGAATTCTCAAGGAATGCAAAAAGGAATTGCATCATAAGGCCAATAAACGAAAATGAACTTTAAGTGGTCATGGCACCATATTGCACATGACTAAATTATAAATGTGAATAACCAAGGTCAGATTTTGTACATCTATGTTTAACAAATTCAAGACAGTTAGTACTGACACACAACACCAAGGCCCAAGCTTTGAGATTCTTGAGCCGTTAACCATTTTAAGGTCCATTCGAAATCAGCTTTTCCAGTAATTCTAGCACAGAAACTCAGCGTATTTTTCTGAAATTTTAGTAATGCTTTTGCTAGCTTGAGTAAACATTAAATTTACGGATTAGTGGTCCAAAAATTGTAAATCATTGCCAATTACACAAAGCCATGCATAATATTTTTAGTAATAATATTGATTTCGTGGCTGAAAGTGTATACTAAGTTAATTAGCCTACAAAAAAGTATCAACCCATATAACAGTATTTCCCCATTAGTGAGGTTCATTCTACAGCGATAGGTATCAAATAAATAAATGTGCGAGCTGCATATGTCCTTTCATGCATCAGCAAAAAAAAATTTACCTCTGTGAAATCCTGATTTGAGATCGTATCCATTGTGATAATCTCCTTTTTATCTAAATTTAAAATCTCAAGTGCATAATCCGTTGTCTTCTTACCAACACTGTATCGTTCTGCAACTTTATGTGTACCTGCATACAGAATCAAACTCTGGTTAAATGAGGAATTTCTAGTAGCCCACATCTGTAGTTGACTAGTAGTAAAAAATCTTACCAAGAACTTTCACTAGACGGTACATATCTTGCTTTTGGCCAACACCAGAAATTCTTATCCTCACAAAAGTACCAGTAATTTTATCGGAGAATGCAGCATTATCATTGATAAGATCCTCCATCAAGCTGCGACGCAAGTAAATTAGATTGATATTATGCATGTCAATGGCTGCATAATCCTCTAGATTTGCCAGCGGTTCTCTTTCAATCTTCTTATGAGTCTTCCTCCTCTTGTCCGAGCATAATTTAGTTGCCATCTCACTATATCCTCCGCTATCTACTTGAGCTGCATCTGGATCAAGTGCTCTTTGGCTATCACCATTTACTATTGGAGTCTCTTTCACATGAAAATGCATTTCCAAAAGCTTTAACATCTCAAAATGACCAACACGTTGTTTCCTAAACAAACTATTAAGCCTAGCATCACAAATAATTTGACTTTTTCTGCGGGGATCACGAAGGTTATTCTGTTTTATATACTCAAGCAAAAGAACTTGAACATCAAATTGGGAAATATAAGATCTATCACCATTTCGCATGTGCCCAATGAATTCCAACAGCTCTGGTGAGGTCCATTTTGTGTCACCCGGCAAGGTCAATCCTTCACTTGGTACTCTTTTGGGTAAGCTTTCGGCATCTTTAATTGAAATCTCACATTTCCTTGCAGTAATACCACCATCTTTTTGACGTTTCCATCCCCTTTGCCTTGAAGAATTATTCTGTTTTCGTTTTCTCGAAGAGCTGTCAGAACTAGCATTGTGGTCATTGTTTGCATCATACAGCTCGTCAGATGACTCCTCTTTTTCTCTCCTAGCAGAAGTACTTCGAACAGTCCAACGGCTCTTGGCACTGATTAGTTCTTCCAATGTTAATAAATGCTTCCCTTTAAGATCCAACCAATATAACTTGAAAAGATATTCCCAACTATTTTTATCATCAAAATCAACCCTAACCTGGAAGTTGCACAATAGGATAACAAGTCATATGAAACATCCCAACTTCCCAAGTACCTTATCAACAAAAGGAGACGAACAAATCATTTCAAGATTTATGCAACTAAACCTAGAATGGAAGTATTGCTTGTTCTGGGCGGCTCTATTTAATATCTTTTGCCCAAATAAACCTAAGCCTAAAAGCATTTAAGATTTCAACTTAAAAAGGAAGTATTGTTTGTTTCAGGCAGGCTTCTGCCGAAACAAAAGATCTTCTCTCACTGCAAAGGACCAGCCAATGCAGTACCACCAAGCAAGTAAAAACTTATCAAGCATTTGCCCTCAGTAAGCTTCTTAAAGGCATTAAGGTCAGGATGAAGTGCATCTCATTCATATGATCCATATCCAGACATAAGCTCCAGCTTTGGCGATCATCATATATTCAGATATGAATAAAAAATGTGTCTATAAATTTTTCTAAAACAGTGAGAGCAAAGCTGCAATCTAAAGAAAATAGTGAGCGCAAAAAAATAAAGCCATCATATGAAGGACGCGGTGATTCTGTAATTTCTTGGATCAGTTCTACCTAGGCATAAGTACTTGTAGTTTACTTAGTATCTAGTTTATCCAAATGCATGAGGATGGAAATACGTTCACAAAATTAGTGTATATTGAATCTTTTGAAGGTGACATCTGGTTGCACATTTTCTCCGTAATTCCTTGTGTTCACTCAAGCTAACACTATAATTCAGCCCTGCGACTTAAAGCCAAGCAAGGCCGCCAATAGCTATAACTTAAAGCCACTACCCTGGATAAATTGAGTCAGCAAAAGACACGAAATTTACATACACAGAAGTCCAAAGCTACAGCTCTCGAAACACTAAGATATTACAACCTAGAAGGGAGGGACCTGGAGTTAGATAACACTAGTGTAAAACAGGCAGCATAATCAGGGGGTCAGGGGTCTTAAAACAAAAGCACATTAACTTGGGGTTCCCATTTTCCATGACTTTGGGTTCCAAAATGCTGCTTTTTTCTAAAGGCTGAGAGCAGGATCTATGAACTTGCTGGCTCGTGACTTGGGGTGCCAACTCACGATTTTTCAATGCCACATCAACTTGCTGACAGAAAGGGCCTAATTGAACCAAATATTAAAGTTTGAGGACTCAATTGGCAAAATTAAAAGTATGGGGACCCAATTGAAGCTTTCAGTTAAGTTTGGGACCAATGGTCATATTTACTCAAAATGTATACTTTCTTTCTTAAGGACTGAGAGCAGGATCTATGAACTTTGATTCCATACATGTGTTTGTAACAAATGCTTATATAATTCAAGAAATGGAAAGGAAATATAAGGGTTAATAGTAGGATACCTTTGCACAATCTTCGTCTTTAGATTCTATCAACAATATAGTGCCATAGCAAGTATCACAGAAGCCCTTGTTCCCTCTGACACCAAAAAATTTGCCTTGTTTGATGCATCCTTTGCACACGGAATACGTACAAGTATAGCACATGTAGTGTATTGCCTTTTCGCAGCTGCTGCATATGTGCCAACCTGATATGTGTGACATCAAGAAACAGGAAAGTAGTATCAAACTATCGTTTTTGAAGTCAAACAGTCCGTACATGCACACATTCATCAATTTACTCATATAAAACCATCAAAAGTAGTTATTCTTTGTCATGGAGCTTCTTTCCCGATATGACATAAATATACAATGCCAAAAGAGCATACCAATTTCTCCTCCATAAACTCAAGTACACTAACAAAGCCCGGTCACATCAACAGATAATGAAGAAGAATATTTTGGAAAAGTGAAGATGATTCATCCCTGATTGGGCATAAGCTATACTGCTAATTTTGCGCTCTTCTACCAACTCCACATCTACATAGAATCAGATCACATGTGCATGCTGGAGGTGCCCGAGAAGATAAGACTAGCATACCCAATCAACTTATTTATTGTACGAGTATAGAAGATCATCACTGCCTGCTTACGTACATCTACTTGCTTCAAGAAATTTCCTATTATTCCAACAGCGGTATTGGCTGCCATTATCTCAGGAGTAATGGTATATTAAGTATTATATGATTATCCAACATCTACTTCAGCATTCATACTGTAATCCTACTCAGTGTGCATACTAGAAATGAATAAACATTAAACACTGAGAAGCAGGCAAGAAACAGTCCAAGAAGATGGCTCACCGCAATTCCACTTGCCACGGGACCGGAAGAACGACTCATCGCGCTTGATGCATGCGGGATGGTACACCTTCGGGCAACCCCTACAGCCACAAAAGGACGCATTTCAGCTGGCCAAACATAGAGTTCAAACTGCACTACTGCACGCAGAATACAACTGCAGCTGCTAATCTCACACGCACCTCCGGTCGCAAACCACAAGGTTGCCCCCATCGAAGCAGATGAAGCACACCACCTCCTCCTCGTCCTCCCTCCTCTTTACCGGCTTCGCAGGTGCAGGTGCAGAAACCGCTCCGTCCTTGTTCTTTGGCGGCCTCCCTCGTTTCCTCTTCACCACAACCGGTGCCCCCACTGCAGAAACCGCCGCCACCGGCTGCTGCTGCTGCTGCTGCAGCTGGGGCGGGGCCAAGGCCTCCATGATCGATCCGAGGAGCTGCAGGTCATCAAACCTCTCCGTATGACGAGGCGGGGACGACTCCTTCGGTGCCGCCGCAGCCGTAGGTGGACGGAGACACATCCCCACCGGCGGCGCCGGAGGCGGAGAGTGGGAGAGGGCGACGGCTCGTTGCGCGGCGGGGCGGAGAAGGCGGGTGGGGTCCGGCGGGGAGGGGCGGAGGGAGCCGGAGCTCGGGGGCCACTCGGCCTCGCCGGGGAGAGCAGCTCGGCCGCCGGGCCCGTCCCCCGTCCATGGATCAGGCTAGGGCTCGCAAATCCAGCACAAAACCCTAATTCTAGCTCGGACGTCTCCCGTCGAGAGCACCCCCCGTCGCCGTCGCCGCGGTCTAATCCGGGAGGGGGGCGGTCGGGTGTGCGTAAGACTACGAGTGCGTGGGAAGACGGCGAGCGAGAGGGAGAGCGAGGGGGGAAGGGAAGGGAAGGGATGGAGGGAGGGAGCTGCCTCGAGGTGGAAAGGACGGGGGGCAGTAGCGGTCACTTGGGGCCTCGGCACGGGCCTTTCGGGTGGAAATCACAGCGATTTTGGTGGTTTCGGGCGCCGCTTTCTTGGTTCGGGACGGTGCGTGCCAGTGCCCGGGGAAGCGACGCATGAGGGAGAGGGAGAGAGCGGCAGGCGGAAGGGACAGCGAAGGGGCCGTGGTCCCGGGCCTTCTCCCCCGCTCGGCGATTGGACGGGCGGGCGACTGGGGCGTGGGTTTAGCCGGGTGCAGTTATTGGGTTCACGCCGTGGTGGTGGGCCGTACGTGTTTTTGACCGGTGCGGACTGTTGGCAATTCGGCCCGGCTCTCGCTGCCGTTTTCGGTTTCTGCGGAGTGCGGACTGACTGCATGCCGTGGGCACTCGTGAGCCGCATGGGCCATGGCAGCCCGACACACCTGCGTGATGGAGAAAGTGTGTTGTCACCAGTGGCGGACCCAGAAAAAAATTAGAGGTAGGGCGAAGTTTAATGGCGGATCCCGAAAAAAAAACTAGGTAGGCTAAAATCGGAAGCGTGAAATAAATAATAGTACCCACAAGCAAAACAATCTATGATCAAACTATATTGCACTACAATCGACTAGTGAATCCTACTTTGAAAAGATACTTCGTTTAAAAATTATATACTATAGAAAAGCTATTTATTGTAGAAATACAGCTCCACATTGAATTAAAAGACATGGTATAGCCATGTTCTTTTCAGTTTCTAAAAGCTACTTTTCGCTTTTCTACAAGAATAGCTTTTAAACGAGTATCTTTTCAAGATAGGGTCTACTAGTTAATTGTAGTATATATTATACCGACTTCATTTATATCAAAAAACCGCACATGAGTTTTTCATTACTCGTAATCTCTCACATAAATGACCCAAAAGCCACAAGTCATGACCAAAAGCCATAAGCTCCAGCCAAAAAGAACAGACCCTATATTTTGAAGCATCAGCTTTTAGTCTATAGCTTTTTAATTTCATCTTTTTTTGGTTTTTTAGGCTTTTTAGTTTTTTTGTTTATTTTTTGTATTATCTGTGATGATAAAATCTTTTTTTAAAAAATAATTACATTGGAAAGGTTAATAAAGAACTATATTGAAACAAAGTAACAACGGCATCACTAAACCAAAAGCTTCAACTTAAGGCCAATGGAGGACAGCCATCACACCCCATAGATGAAAAATATCGTGACCTTCCTTGATTACTACGAGCGATTCGTACCACACCAATGCACCATGCCGCACTCACCTCCTCCAGAAAGTCAGACGGCGGGCGGGCGGCGCTGCACACCTCCTCCCGCCTCCATGCCGGCGCCCGCACCCGGCCTCGACCGGCCTCGCCCGCCATGACGCCCCGGCCGCGGCAAGGCGGCCCACGCAGCCTCCTCCTCCATGCCTCCCGCCTCCCCGCCGCCCGCCGTCACGCTCATCGCCTCGTCCTCCTCGCCCGCGCTACGCCCGTTGTCCTCGACGGCGTCCCCGCCTCCGCCAACTTCTACCTCGACGGCCGCCATCTCCTCCTACGCTGGCACGCCCCCGCTCGCGGCCGATTATGGTGAACCTTGCCGCCTTGCCAGTGGGGTGCCTTGCCCACCGGGTCCAGGCGAGCGGCGCTGGGAAGGGTCCGCCGGCGAGGGAGCTCGGGCGGCCGCCCGCCGCTCAAGGGCGGTCCGCCTGGTTGTCACTTGTGTGCCTCGACACGCTCGTGTACACATGCAGTGGTTGCATAGCTGTGGTTGACACGTGTAACATGCGCAGGTCAGCCATGGGGTCGTTGGTATATTCTCTTCTCCCACCACGTCAAGCAATGTGGGTCCCACCTCTATCGACTGCATGCTCCTTCATGCGCTCGCTTGGCCTCCATCGGTATCCTTTCTGAGTTTCCGTTTGAAACGAAGAAAAACCAGAGGGATCGTAATAATTTGTGAAATTCCTGCATTCTACTAGACAAATAGAGTTTGCTTATAATCTACTTATTCTGTATTAGTATTTTGATGATCGTTGACAACCTTCGTATGTAGGATATCATGTGGTTAAATTACTCTGCTCTCGACTCACCACACCACCTTATGTACTTGATTATTGCTGCTACGCATCTTTACCTCTCCTATGTCCCAACTACTATATTGGAGGTACGAGATAGTTATCTGTATTCATCATTGTGTATCCTACGTATGAATAACCATTTTAAAAAACACACCAACTTATTAAACAAACTATGGCTGTTACTTCTTTTTTTCCTCAAGATATGCCTATTAGTTGAATGGAATGTTAGCTTTTCCTAAATAATACTATGACGTGGCATTTAGCTACATAGTGAAAGCTGCTTTCTTGTGTGCGTTAGAAACAGGGGCGAACCTACAGGGTATATCGGATGGGCCACGACATACCCTGAGGCCCAGCCGATAAGCCTCACTGACATTCTTTTGTGCAGCAATCCAAGCAAACGATCATCGTTCTCCCAGCTCGTCACCACTAAAGCAATTACAGTGGTTAGTTGTTACAAAAAGCTCCTGACAATTCGTAAGACAAATCTCAGGACAAACAGAAAAAAAAATACAAGTATTTAAGCAACTACAAAGGCCGAGTTTTTCATGTTGAATCCTGTGGAGATGTATTCAAAATCTCTACAGTATGGATGGGCATGGACGAAGGTTCTGTGCATCCTTTTGTGAAAAATGTGAGAACTCTCTAAAGCGGTGCAAAGGCATTGCTAGAGAAAGCGTAGTGAGTTAGTTCCAAGTGAAGAAAATGTGACGCAACACGAAGTGCTCTGTGCCATGGTAAATAATTGTTTAGTTCTGGATTTGCAACGGTGATTATGAGAATCAGAATTCATCACAAATATAGGATCTTGAATTTTCTTGCTTCAGATTGGAAAAGAAAAAAAAGAATCAAAAGTTTGATTGGCAACCCATCACCAAAGTTTCTCTTTTAACTTATATATCATCTTTGAATTTTTTTTTCTCCATTTAGGCAGCGTTCAATATGGCTTAAGCTTATGGCTTAAGCTTATTTTTGCACTATTCATAATTTCGTCTTTTTCTAAATTTTTGACTTTTTTTGAGCTTTTTTGTCGGTTCTTTTTTTCTCGTATTCGTTTGCGTTGTCTGTAATGGGCTAACATATTTTTTATATTTTTTAATTTTTTAAAATTTAATTATGTTAAATAAGCATCTCTCAGCTATAGTGTTTTTTCACCCACTACTGATGTTTTCGACCATAAGCTTTCAAATTTTCAGTGAACCGATCACCACCTTAGTTTAGTGCATAAAATTATGGTTTGAAATATAAAACTGACTATCGTCTATGGTGACTTTCAATCATGTATCTGTATTTTACTTGTGTAACTTGCCATACTGGGTTGCATGTTCAACTTTTCATGTGAGGTTAAATGAATTAGTATGCACACTATATCCTTGCTATATTAAACACAATCGTCTATTGAGCCGACCGGTGATCTGGCCCGGCTAATCTTGACAAACAAATGATGATCACTTCAGAAGAGAAGTATATATTAGTGCCATTGATCAAATTAGCCAAGAGCTTGATAATCAGTTTGATGAGGTTAATATGGAGTTGCTCTCTTGTATGTTGACCTTCAATCCTACCAACTCATTTGCTTCTTTCAATACACAGAAGGTACGTAGACTAGCTGAGTTCTACTCTAAAGAGTTCTCGAGCAATTATTTGCTAAAACTTAAATTGTAATGAGACAAGCTGATAGCTTTAAAGATCTAGACAATCTTGTTGATCTTTCAACTAAGCTTATTGAAACAAATAGACATAAAGTATATGATATGGTTTACCAAGTTAAGATCTAGACAATCTTGTTTTTCTCTCGGTTAAACTTAGTAATTATACTAGGATAAAGCCTGAACACTCCTCCGGAGAGATTGTTCTCGTGACTCGTGAGCCATGCACTACACCACAGTAAAAAACAACGCTTGTCGCGTCCTTACTCCTGTCACCGATATAAGCTTGTCATCTTGCCCGGTCGCACCGCAACAATAAGTAGCTAATGCTCCATCTACTAATCACGAGCGATGACACCTCGTCATGTCCTGAAACGCACATAAGAAACAGTATTGAGCGAGAACTGAATTGCAGATGCGGGTATGTTTTTTCGAGAATACTTTATTAGCAACATTCGAAACCAGCATCGTTACTTGGCGACACCGGCGCCACGGCGGCACCAGCGTCTAAACTGGCCTATCTCAAGCTGAGCTCGATCAGCCCGTGCGCACCGGCCCGCGCCTATGGTTCATTTCTGTCGCTTCCGCAGGCACCGAATCAATGACTTTCTTTTCAGCTTAAAATTCATGGCTTATAATTTTATTGCATAAATAAATAAGACGACTTCTTCATCGTCTTTTCAATCAACCATCGGAGCAACCTTTCGAAGTGACTTGTCGGATTATCGATATTCGGTTGCGAATGTGAGCGCTTCTTTTTAATCGACTTATCGAAACAGCCTTTTGAAGTGACTTATCGGCTTATTGGTATTCAGTTCATTCGTACAAATACTCATATTATAGCTACTAGCTATATACCCGTACGTTGCTACGGATTTAAAAAATTTTAGAATATATTTATATGTATGTTCTAAAAAATTTTACCACCCGTTAGTTTCAGAACATATAGTATGATAAAATTTTAAAATCCGTAGCAACAGGCATTCAGCTAGTACAAGATTAAGCACTGGATGAAAAATACAGCATGTACTCTACAATACAGTCTAGATGAAATCCACCTTGACCACTAAATCATGGAAAGAAAGATATTTTGATGGGAAGGTGGGAAGATTCGGCTCAGGTCTTTTGGGGCCACATGTCAGCGCTGCCTTTTTGTGAGAAGGGGTGGGAGAGGTCGGACCAACCACCAACTCCTTCTTTTTATAATAATAAAGAAAACCATCGATCATAGCCGAGCAGAACCCACCAAATAAATTCCTGGACGGTTAGAGGTTTGATGAAGGTGGAAAACTCTCAAGTTCGATCCCCTCTTTCCAGATGCACCAGACGTCTAGGATCAGGTTTTAGAAATTGGCCCATATAAGCATGACCCATTTCCTTCATTTCAAAGCATACATGATTTAATACCATATTGTTAAAGCAAGGTGAGAAGACCAATTTATAAGATGGAGTCCTCACCAACTCATTGAATATGGATAGAGATGGCACAAGCAGGGTTTTGGCTAATCACGCACGCGCGCACGCGTATTCGCACATTTTTGCATGAAAATCGTGTGACTTGCGACGCGCGACTGCGTCGTGGCGTGCCACTTGGCAGACCAAGTCTACTTTATTTTTACTAAACTATGCATCATATCTTACATTTTTAACTGGTCATAATACTGCTTAAATATCATAATGTGATTTAATGAGACAGTTACAAGTGAGTTTACACTGCTTAATTTGTGATTTGATGAGGCAGTTACTAGTGAATAATTCTGTTTAAACGTAGTAGTTACTAGTGAATAACTGCAGCGCCCTTAAAAGGGCCTGGAGACGTCCAGAAAGAAACAGAGAATTTTCCACCTCCATTCTTCCTCTACTTTCTTCTTTGCGAGTTTGTGCTGTTGTGCTGTGTCGTCTGAACCTCGCCGACCTTTTTTCCCGGCGTGCATCTGGAAGGAGAGAGAGCGGCTATCTCTGAACCGTTGCCGTATAGAGTACATGCACGGGGCGGTAATAAGGTTTCTGGACAGCTCATCTACGCATCCGCTTGCTTCACTGCGTCATCTACGTTCTACACTGCTTCCTGTTCTTCATCAAGCTCAAAAGTAAGTCGTTTGCGCGTTCGTTCGACTTTGTTACTATATTTTTCTTGCGTATATTATGAAGTATGATGAGTAACCTGCTGTTAGTAGTAAGTTTTGTATCATTGATTTATTTTATTTGACTCTTAATAAAGTTTAGAATTAAAATATTGTCCACATTTTAACGTCATGAACGAGTCGAACTATTGTCCACATGTTAAACATCAGGAACGAGTCGAACCCTCGCCGTTGCTGCTTCGGCACTTGAGCACGCGCATCGCTCCACCAGTCCGCCAGGCTCTCTTGATGCTCCGGCGGCCGCAACATCAGACCTGCGGCGACCAAGACGGCCTGCCAAGGCTGCATGACCACCGCACAAGCAGTGAACAGACCTGACGCGTTGTCTCGTGGCACAAATGCAATACTGCACGGCGTGTGTGCGCGGCCCATTTCGGCCGTGGCGTCCAATCTGGCGTGCTCCCGTGCGCTGCCTGGGCTGGGCGTGCGATGCGCCCATTTTCCGTGGGCCGTCAGGCTCATCCTGCGACGAGGGAAATTCGTCCGCCGTGAAATATTAATCGGCCAGCTTGGCCGCAGCCGTCCCTTGCTCGCCTCGTGTGCTAGCGGCGCCCCTCGTCAATTTGTGGTGTCATCGTTCTAAGGACATGTTTCGAAGGTGACCAGTGCAGGGAGCAGTGGTGGTTTCAGAATTTTATCAAAGGATATACCGTACTAAAATTTTTATATGCAATTTGGTAAAATCATTTGTCAATTGGTAAATAATTGTAAAATTTGCACCGTAATTCGGTATACATGCACTAAATAATATGATAAGCCTTAAATTTAAGGATTAAATTGAAAACTTACACAAATTACAATATAAATAGTTCAAAACTATACCAATAGTCTTAAATATACATAAAAGAGACTTACAATACTATTTGTCTGACTTTTTGGCCTACGCTTTCTAAAGGACATGAAAGTCTCGATTATATCATCTTCATCCACTTCAAAGAAAATATCCCGCTCAATAAATATGACTAGACAATCATCCAAAAGACTATCACCCATCTTATTTCTTAACTTTGTTTTCACTAAAACCATTGCAGAAAATGTCCTTTCAACACTTGCTGTTGCCACTGGTAGAAGCAAAACCAATTTGAGAAGCATGTAAACCATATCATATACTTTATGCCTCTTTGTTTCAACAAGTTTAACTGAGAGATCAACAAGATTGTCTAGATCTTTGAAGCTATCAGTTTGTCTCATGTCATCAATATAATTACCAAGTTGCAATTCAAGTTTTAGCAAATAATTGCTCGAGAACTCTTTAGGGTAGAACTCAGCTAGTCTACGTACTCTCTCAATTACTCTCTCTTGCTCTTGAGTTTGCTTTTCCGCCACAGTTTCAACTGGAGATGGGGCAGAATTTGAAGCAGCAGCTGCCGCCTTCTTGGCTGCATGTTTCTGAAAAAGAGATGCAATGTCTTCGCTTCTCTTCATAACTGAACAATTCCAAAAAAAAAACAATGGCTCCGCGTATGATCGAGGATTCGAGCCTGTCCAAACCGATCTACTTATCAATTTTTTCTGTTGAGCACTTGTTATCTTTCTCTAAAATCAATTTTTAATCTCTAATTAAGTAAACGTAACTACATAAGTGTAATGAACTTATCAATCTCTAATTAATTAAATAATCAGCACTGTAGTGTATCCAGAATCAGGCGCATGCATATATTATACTTCAAATAAAAACTTAGCTTCGCAGACTAATTTCTATTTTATACCTGATGCTATTTTGAAGATCTCTGGAGCAGGTTTCTCGTATCCAACCCCTGATGATACCACAATGGCATCAAACCTGAACAGCTTTAGATCTGTTAGCATATGGCCATTACTTACAAAATACAATCTCTAATTAATTAAATAAACGGCTGTCTAGCAATGAACCAGGAAGTCTCGTAACGTATCAGGAAGTACTTCATATCAGGAAGTCTCGTAACGTAAGCGACTAAGCGACGTAAGCGTGAGCATGATTTTTTGTGTACCTGAACGGCTGACGGTGACGGACGAAGTTCTCGAGTGTGCCGACGGAGGCTTCGACTTTCCTTCGGCTGGATGCCCGCCACTGCGCTCGCCCACGGCCCACGGCAAACCGCGAACGTCGTCACGTGACTCACGTCGAAGTCTCGACTCTCGATTTGAACCGAACGACTGGATTGCGATTTGCGGCCTTGCTTCTTTATGGCGTCCGTCACGGCGACGCGAAGATGCGAAGTGAGAAGTCGCGATCGCTTGCGCCTTGCGGGTGACGGCGTGACACGATTCGCGGCGCGAAGACCGGAATATGTGAAGTCACGATCGCATGCGGCAGAGCCCAGCCGAACCGTCAGGCGTCAGCACGCTGGATTCAAGGAATCGGAGATACTCAACTGGCGCCGGTTACTACAGGCTGCGCATGGGCCCCAGGGTATGCCGTGGCCCACCCGGTATACCCTGTGGGTCCGCCCCTAGCAGGGAGGCCGGCGGCCATCGCGTGGGAGGGTGGCCGGCGATGGATGGAAAACCGAGGGAAGACTGGCGGCCGGTGGTGGGGCGGTGGCCGGCGATCAATTTGCTTCTTTTGTTTTAATCTATAGCGTAATTAATATCTATTTTGTGATGTAATCTACCGATCGATATTGTACCGACGACTTCAAGTCTGCTCGCGGTAGATTATAGCGGATTTACACCGTAAAAAATAATCTAGAAAACGAAAATTGCGGATTTAGAGCAATCTAGACAATTCAATCTACTGGTGCTTCGATGATTACCTTTGATTCACCGGAGCGATTCATGCTGATAACGTGTTGAGAAACCTTCGCTGGCGACTAGTTCGATCGATTCCTCTGCTTAATGCAAAACAAGATCAATCACAGAAGACAAGAATATTAGATTGAAACACAGAGAGGTGGAGAGAACTCCTGATCTTTTTTTATTGCTTTCTTTCTTATTGCATATACAAAATTACCGGTACGGCTCCTTATTTATAGTCTACTTGCTGGTACAGCTTCCATCCCAGGCCTAGGTTTCGTAACAAAAGTGACTCATGCAGTGACTCCAATAGACGACTTATAAATCACCTTAAAAAGTCACTCTATTCAAAAGTTAACCTCTAAAAATCAAAAGTTAGAAGCTATTTAAAATACGGCTATTGCTGTCTACGATGTCGAGCAAATTCTCTATCAGGGGCGCCTAAATGTGGGATTATTAGGTGTGTACTTGGTGGACAGTCAAGAGTGTGCAAGTGAGTGACGACATATAATAGTTGTGTGTTGTATCATTGTACGAGCTTGTCCATCTAACGGCTCTGTTTTTTTTTTTTTAGTTTTCGCCTTCTCTTCGAAAATCAAAATAAATAAGATAATTTTTTGAAACGGATTTTTAATCGGCTTTCCAAGCATAAAATAGTGTATATTACCTATATCATCTTTATCATTTACTGTTATATAAAAAACACAGATAAAAATTATCAGATATAACCAAAAGCTCTCAGACACGTCTTAAAAGAACGGTGCAAATACTTTGACCGACTGTGCAAGGAGAGATTGGAGGCTGCCCAAACCAGAAATGGCAGGCCGGTAGGGGTTTAGGGAACTAGAGCATAGAAATGGCTCCCTCGAATGAATCACTCGTATATGTATGGCATTTGTACAGTTTTGGCAGTTGTGTCTGCTTAACTGGCCGTCTGCCTATATTCTCTACAGCATCTAAAAAGCAGGAACTACATGTCCACGAGTCCTTTCCAGGCTGCCATGTCAGCCACTTGGGATCCTCGGTGTACAAACAGCATGTCAGCACATGACAAAAAAAAAAAAAACTTCACCCACATCGATGTGCATGTTACAAATTAAGCTCATACGAGTGCGAGTCCTATTTCATACGTAACTTTAATTTTATAACTTTTGCTAATGATTTTTAACTTTAATTTATAAATAGTAACAATTGTAGAGAGTTGTACAAAGAGAGAAAAACTCACGTGTTATTTTGATCAATATAAATGAAGTCATCTTAGTGTGTACTACAAATCAACTAGTAGACACATCTTAAAAAGACATCCTGTTTAAAAAACTAGTTACCGTAGAAAAGCCATTTACTATAGAAAACAATTTTTAAAAGTCAATGTGAACATGGCCATAATTCTAAAGCATATATGGTTTAATACCATATTACTTATCAAGTAGAGATAAGATAATTTATAAGGTGGAGTCTTTATCACTCTTTGAAATATATGACATATGGAATCTTACCCAGCATTATAGCGGGGATTCTCGCCTGCTGTCACGTCACACCCATACATGCACAGCGTGGCGGGGGATTTGATGACTACGGGAGGCGTTCCTCCGATTTTTCTAAATTGCGTACAGGTCCTTCGTTCTCGTAAACAGGTCCTTGGAATTTTTTTTAGGTCCTTGGAAATTTTTTTTGGCCCCTCCGTTTTGCGGGATGGCCCCCCGAGTTTTCGGAAATTGCGCGCGGGTCCCCGTTTTTTTACGTATAGGTCCTCGATTTTTTCGAAAAAGCCCTCCGCCTTTCTCGAAAATGTGTTTTTGCCCCCCGTTTTTTTGAAAAACTCCTCGCGATTTATCGCATCTTTTATTTTTACGTCGGTGGTGTTGGTGGCGTGCCGCCGCCCACGAGACTAGTAGAGATGATATGAGGAAGATTTTGGCTAAACACACAAGTGCATGCCGTATTCACGTATTTTTACTTGGAAATTTATATAACTTGTGATTTGCGACGCGCGACCGTAGGATCTGGAGACGTCTAGGAAAATAGATATAATTATTCCTCCATTCTTCCACCTTCTCTTTGAATAGTTGTGATGTAGTACCAAGCTACTCAACCACGCTAGCTTTTCTTCTCAGCGTGCACCAGGAAGGGAGAAGAGCGGGATCTCCGAACCATTATCGCAGAGAGAACATGTACAGTGTGACAATAAGATTTCTGGACAGCGCTACTTGCTCTACTGTTTGTCTTCTTCACTACTTGTTTCTACGCTGCTTTCCTTTTCTTCCTCAATCTTACTGTAAGCCATTTGTACGATAGATTAACTCTGTTATAATCCTTTTTTTTGTATTTTTAAGTATAATATGTTATCAGTCGTTAGTTATGAATTTTGAGTATTTTATTGTGTTTCCCTGGTAAGTAAAAAATAGAATTAAAAATCGCCCACATTTACGGCCGCGCCGGCGTCCACCGCGCGCGCAGACTGCAAAACCACAGGAAAACTCTACGGCACCAGCTCCTCGCGTAAATCTTCGCGTGCATAGACGGTCTCGGATAGCGAATCATACGAGCAATTCAGGCTTCCAGCTCCGCACGGCAGAGTCCGTAGGGAGAGGGGGAATCGCTCGCAGATCCAGACCGCCAGAACGACGGACGAGCGAGCGGCCGGCCGGAGCCTCCCGACAACAAGGGGACCTGATGGGAGGGCAGGTACATGGATCGGCGAGGTTGGTCCATGCGCGAGTGATGAGACCACGAAAGGGAAACGCTTTGAGGTGTCCCTCTTCTCCCCCACACCCCAACGCGTCAAATCCTCCAAACCGTTGCCCCTGCCTCCCGTCGTGCCGCGCGGGCGCGGACGCAGACGCAGACGCAGCCGCAGCGGCGGCCTGCCTATTCCCCGGAGGCCCCGCCTCTGCCTCCCTCCCTTCTTCTGTGGTGCATAAAAAGCAGTCAAGAACAAGTACGGGTTGCGTGTACTGTGCCGTGTACTGCTCAGTAGCAGCAGCAGCAGCGTACTAGCATAAGGCCAGCTTGGTGCTGGCTTACTGCTGCTACTGCTTCACTTCACTTGCTGCTAAGTACTGGGAAGGCAACGTATCCTATTCACTTAAGCACGATGCAGTATAAATTTAGGTACGTAGGATATGTTGCCGTTTAAGGAGCACTGTGGTTTAATCTTCCAATGTACATGTAGGGTGAAGGAAACTCGGTCGTTGGCTGGTCCCCGAGCGCCCGGTCCGTATTGCTGCTTACTTGCATGTTGAGCTGAGAAAGATGGCACAGTATATCTTCTTTAGTATACCTAGGTAATGACACAGTTAATCTCTATGAATTCTAGATGTTGGCCACTCCTAATATTTCGTTCACACCTTTACTAGCCATCACCCATCAGGCCCAATAAGGCCTATATAGTAAAGTAAAGGAATTATTTTTTCCTACCAGAAATTAAACCACCGATTAATTAAAACAGCATGACGTTTAGACTGCCCCCCACGTACCCCAAAACCTCGCTACTTGGGTACCTTGAGAAACAGGAAGTGCCACCATGGTGAGGTCATGAAGGTTACGACTAGATCAGGCAAAACAAAAGGAGACTAGGGATGGCAATCAGACGCGACAGGTACAAGTAGTGCTCGTACATACTTGTACGTGCGACCCCAATTTACGTCCACAGGTATACCCGCAAAGGACGACGGGTGAATAACCTCGTACATATCCGTCGCTCGTGGGCATGCCCGTTTACCCACGAATTAAGAGTTACCATCTGAGAGTTAAATTAATGACATGTATATATAAGCAGCAGCTGTTACTAAGAAATATAATAGCTATCAAAAAAGTTTATAACAATCAATAGCAATTAGAAGTATGCAAAAGTTTATAACAATCAATAGCAATTAGAGATATTGTTATAGCTACGCCACATGTCAATCTATATCGTAGGTAAATGGGTAGAGCGAGTACGGGTGGAGCTTACACATACCCGTGCCCGTTTACCCGACAGGTAGAGTGTTCCCCCTATTTTCATACCCGCGGGTAAAGAAAATATCACATACCCGGCTCTATTAGGGTATTTACCCACGGGTATACGGGTAAACGGACACAATTGACATTCCTAAGTGAGACTGCTTATAATCATTGCTATATAGCTCTATGCTTTGGGCTTAACTCTCCAATTTATGTTTTAATGTTGGTACAAAGGTACTAATTAGGTATTACTCAAATTAGACATCATTAAGACAATGGGTTTTAATTTCAATCCATTTGTGTGTATTTCGGTAGTTCAGTCATCAAGAAGAAAACAATAATAACTCAAGAGTCTTATCTACTAAGAACATAATAGAACAATTATACAAAAAAAATGGCCAAATTATTCTGCAAGTAGTTTTCTTCTCTAGGTTAGCTGGCCTGTAAGATCGGATTCCTGCGGTGACGCTGATTGGAGAAAAAGGAAGCTTACAAATGAACTACTATTACTACGACATTTAGCGACGATCACCGACAAAAAGATTATCTGAAGCCCAAGCATGAACCTGGGTCATTTGTTTATCTCTCTTACAGAAACTTTGTCTTTAGGTTAGATCTCAGAGCATAATCCTTAAGCAGCAGAAGGTGTAATTAAGCTCGTTATTCCTCTGGAATAGAGTTGAGTAAGCTGTACGAGTAGGCACTGGCGATCGATATGCATGTACGAGCGGATGAGGTAGTAATGTTCACATACATGATGGCTATTCAGGCAACAAAGAGGGATCGGTACAGTAGGTGGCCCTAACCAGCCAATTTGGCGTCTCGGACAGCTAAAGGGCGTCCACACATTGAGGCCAGCTGTTTGATCAACTCATCGCTGGCTGCCCATAAGTACCAAATAAATTCTAGAAATTATTCGCAAGAGGATTGTTGTAATGCTACTGTATTGTACATTGTTGGTTATTTTGGGAGTCTGCACTCTACACTGCTGGTAATATTAGCTCACCTTTAATGTAAGACTTTAAAATAGAAATACAGTCTCTACAGACTACAGCGCATGTGTTTTATGTGAGTTATATATGCTACATGTGTGTATGTGCAGTTCTACAGGCATAAAAGGCATTGAGTTGGCTATTTTCTGTCCACGAGCAAGATCTGATATTTGATTTGATTTTAGTTCTTGGTTGGTGTGTGAGTTCTTAAATTGCAAAAAGGTCTCAAATTTGTCACATATTTGTTGATTCAAGAATGGTATAGCATCTTGAGACATTAAGTAATTTGCGTACAAAGTTTCATGACCATTTGATCTTTTAATCAAAAGATATGTGGATTTTAGATCTTGCGGTCGTGCGATTACTGTGTTCTTCCGAGTCTTTTTCGACCACGTATGATTCGACCGCTCACTAGTCGTCAACCTTACCTGCAGTGCTTTGACGAGTTTCAACCACTTCAGTTTCGACCACTCACTGGTCGTCGACCTACCTGGTCGTATCTCGACTTGCTTCGACTACATGAGGCTTTCAACTACTCTAGTTTTCGACCACTCAATGGTCGTCGACCACACTGGTCGGATTTTGACTTCATTCAAGCACACGGGTCTGCGATCTCTCTCAGGTCATCAACCTCGTCAGTTTTAGACCACTTGTTGACCTGCGACCACGTTAGTTTCGACCACGTTGATTTTCGATCACGTAGGGTTCTCGACCAATCGTTGGCTTTCGACCACGTTGGTTGTTCGATCACTCGTTGGCCTTCGACCACGATGATTTTGACCACATTGATTTTTGACCACGTTGGTTTTCGACCTATCTGGTCGTTGATCACTCGAGTCGAATTTCGATCATGTTGGTCTTTGACCACATTGGTTGTTGGATCACTCATTGGCTTTCGACCACATTGGTTGTTCGACCACTCGTTGACCTTCGACCATGATGGTTTCGACCATATTGATTTCCGATCACGTTGTAGTCGAATTTCGACCATGTTATTTTCTTATCAGGTTGTGCTCAACTTTATGGGACTTCTGCCCACGTAGTCGAAAGTTGACCACGTTGTTTTTCTGACTGTGTTTGCTCAGCTTTGAGAGTCTCTCGTTTTCCACAGTGATACAACTCCGTATTTCTCCAGATTGTGAGTAAGATTCCTATCCTAATCTTCGTAGGTTTGTAGCTATCGGAGCAAAAGATAAGTACGTACTAGTGGACAAATTTTTCAGACACCATTCATCTCCTCTCAGTTACCATCTTCGGTCCTACATATTCAAAGAAGGGTCATTCCTTGCTCGTGTGCTTCTTGTATCTTGAGGATTATTTTGTTCCTGGCAGGAGCTTTGTGATTGTGAAGCGTGTATTTTATGGGAGTTTTACATTGGTCCAAAATATATTCAGCATCTGAGAGCATTTCTTAAGCAAGTTTTTTAAAAGGAAGTGATACATCACGCAGTGGGTGAAAACAAGAGGTGGTTGGTTAACTACAGAAGCATTCTTGTTCCTTTTATTTTTAAACTATAGCAGTATTTAATTTTACACATTGTGAAAAGATACCATACGTGGATCAAATACTACAGTAAGTCTACATTATCCAGGCAAACCGAGGTGCCACACTGTTAATTTGGAATTGGATTAATCAACAGTAGGCGGTCGGAATTTGATTAAATCAGCGGTTGGCTGGAGAAGTTAGCAATTAGAAACAGTCAATTTAACAGTCTTTTTACTCTGTCTTCAAGAACAGTACTCCTTTTCCTGTATGATGAAAGCAAAGAAAAGAAACACGAAAGACTTGACAGAAGACTTGGACTAGCATACATGCATGATGCTCGATCTGCCAACACAATGCAAAAGTTTTTGATAGACCAGTAGCTGGCACAAGTAGTAAATTCAGAAAAAGAATCATGACGGTTTATTTTGTTCTCGCAAGAAACTTTTTGGTTGTGAAGTGCATTTTTATGCGAATTTAATATTAGTTAAGAAGATGCTGAGGATCTGAGCGCATTTCTTAATGGAGGGGTATTTTTTTCACACAGAAGATGCATCATGCAGTAGGTCAAAAAGAAAAGGCAGTGACTGACTGGTAAACGCTGAAGCATTCTTCTTTCTTTCTTGTTAAATTTTAGCTGTCTTTTTTTTCCCACAAAAAAAAGACTTGCAAGAGACGCCACAGTGGCTAATCAACAGTTTGATGGAGATTTAGCAATTAGAAACAGTCTATTTTAGCTGTCTTTTTTTCCCACACTATGATGCGAGCATAGAAAGGTAACAAAAAAAAAAAAGACTTGCAAGAGACGCCACAGTGAGGACCACCGCCTCACCTGTCTGCGCAGTTCAAGCAAACAGGCATCGATGTACAGAGCCAATTTCCCAGCCAAAACACAAGGAGTGGCAAATTAAATGGATACAGCGATTCAAAAAAAATAACGCAGATAATTAAAGAGCATGGAAGGATATACTCGACGTCTACATGTATCCAAAAATTCACGCAAAACGATTAATTGCTCGGGACTGATAGACTATTCATTTATTGGTAGTTATTTGGTACATATCCTACAGATATGCAAGATTGGCAACAATTAGTAGCATTTGAAAATTAATTTACTCAAATAATAGTATACGTTGGGATTTTCTTGTAAAGAAAAAAAAGGGTATTTCGAGTGGAAATGCTCACATGGCTCTCCGCGTGGGGATGCACTGTTAACTTCAGTGAGGGGCAGGAACCTAGAGCGCTGGACGCAACTCCGTAGCCGTGTAGGGTAATGCCACCGGGCCCCACGTATAGGAATGGCCCACGTTACAGTGTCAGGTGTGCAAATGGATAGCGCGAGAAGCCGGGTGACCCCTCCACGATGGGCTGCACTTGTGGCTTTGTGTGTTTTTTTTTTACCGAAATAGTACCATATCCACTATTTATATCCCGCTTGATTAGACTGAAAAACAGTGGCTTATGGCTAAATTTATACTGTATCTGACTGAAATTATATTGTAGCTGAAAGTGGCTTATTTGACGTAATTCAATTTTAAAAATGTAAAATAGAAAAATATGTTAGCTCATCACGGACAACGCAAACGAATAAAAAAAGAACCAGCAAAAAAGCTCAAAAAAAAAATCAAAAGTTCAGAAAAATTAAATTTATGAATAGTGAAAAATAAACCAAAAGCCAGAATTTCAAGCCGAAATAAGCGGGACTAGAGTATTTAATTAAAAAACAACACTATATCTCTATAAATAATATAAAATCGATCGTTTCATTCCTTTGATTTTTCACACGCTGAAAATTGTCCCCTTTCTCCTAAAATCGAAGTCCTCAACGATGAATAGTATTATTTCGTCTTTTTATTACAAGACGAATGATATAATGGTGGTGATCATTTTGGCTTATTTTTTGTGGCTTATGGCTGAAAAGCATCAGAAGTGGTGAAAAGCACTTGATGGTGACGGATGCTTATTTAACATAATTAAATTTAAAAATTTAAAAATATAAAAAATATGTTAGCCCATCACAAACAATGCAAACAAATACGGCAAAAAAAGAACCGGCAAAAAAGCTCAAAAAAAAGCCAAAAGTTCAGAAAAAGATGAAATTATGAATAGTGAAAAATAAGCCAGAAACCAGACGCTGAAGCCGAAACGAGCAGGGCCAATAGTTCGGCACTTCGGCTAGACTCTGAACGTAAATGGAGGTGTGCTCCTATGTATTACGGTTTAGTACTATTTATCTGTCCTTGATTCAGGGGTGGAGCCACATCTCAGATATGATAAATTTCAACGTAGAGTGTGAAAAAATATCTAGTATATAGCTTGAATAAATTTAGTCTAATCTAGATAATATTTTTATAGTTCAGTCTAGATAATTTAGATCATTTCACCACTAAATTTGAGACGTAACAAAATTTCGACTCCGTCACTACTTGGATTTATGAATATGGGGTCACAGCTCATTAGCTGAGTGGGTGGGGAGGCTGGCAACATGGTGTCCTGTTTTTTCTTTTTTTTTGTTGGTTTCTGTTTATTTAAAAGCTAAAATTAACGGACTAACTTTTTCAAACAACTTTTTTAAAACTATTCCTCTGAACAATTTTTTAACCGCAAAATTCTATTTCTCATGTGCCCCAGCCAACAAAATAGAACAGGGCCCAGCGGGAGTAGGAGAGTCATGAAGATAAAAGGTTGTACGGCCTAGAAGGTGAGCGGATAGAGAACCATAAATGTGGAGTAAAATTTTTTGTACTTTAAGGTGTATTAGTTTATTTATCTCATCAATCGTATAGAAAATGGTCATTCTTTTGTCCTGTTTTTTCAGTTTCTAAAAGCTGCTTTTCAGCTTTTCTATAGTAACTAATTTTTAAACGAATTATTTTTTTAAGATAAGATCTATTAGTTAATTGTAGTACATACTTTACTGACTTTATTTATATTGACAAAAACCGCACGTGAGTTTACATTATTCGTAATCTTCGTACAAAAAATTTAAAAACACAAGCGCGACCAAAAACCACAAACCGCAGCAAAAAAGAACAGACCCTCTTATTCTCGGAATCATGGTAGCTAAAGAAATTGTTTACACTAGCACTGAAAAGTCATTCCAAAAGGAAAATACGCATAATTCTAACAATGCTCGTTAGTATTCTTCCGTTGAGACGGTCAAACTATAGAACTATATATTCTTCTATGACTAGTTTAGAGTACTAAAATCTTTGGTTACCAATTAAAAGGTCTTACCCAAACCAGCTGTAGCTTTCGGCTTCTAGTTTTTAGTTATTGACTTTTGATTAAAATTACACCGTAGAGCTGTTAACTTTTTGTAAATCATTTAATTTAAAAGTAAAGAAAAAAATAAAAAAAACATGTTACATTTTTACGGACAATATAAAGAAATAAGAAAAAAAACAAGATAAAAAAAACTAAAATTAAGAAACCGCCACGTTTTAAATAACTTCTCTTAGAAGCCAGTATGTGAAACCGTTTCAAGTGACCTCAAAAACCGTACATATAAAAGAGTGGAAGCTGAAGCTAGAAACCGAAGGCACTGGAACAGCCTCAAAAAACCATACATATAAAAGAGTCTCAAGGCATCTGGTATAGGCGTATAGCTTGTCATCGGACTAATATCACCAGTTAAACTATACACATGCTTGGGACGCAAAGAGAAAAGAGCGAAAGCTTCCACGTATCTCTACAACGGCTAAATGTTATAGACGGCGCACAAAAATAACCAACGAACGTACTAACAGCCAACATCCCTCTGCAACTGCCCTCTGGGCCCCGTCCCGTACACGCTGCGGGTCCCACCCGTCAGTAGACACCCTTCTCTCCAGGATCCCCCTCGCCTCGTCTCCCTCGGGCGCGGCGATCTCCGACACGCGGCCGCATACGTTACTACACTCCGTCTCGGCATTTCCTCACATTTCTTCACGCCACCACCGCCCTCCCTCCCCTTCTCCCCCATAAATATTAGGAAAAATTGCTTCCTTGCCCCAAAGTTTAATAACGTTTCTTCGAATCTTGATGATGTCTCACCGACATGCGGATCCGCGCCCACGTGCGGTGAGACATCACAACATTCGAAGAAACGCCATTAAACTTTGGAAGACACGAAAGAAATCCCTAAATATTACTACTTGCTGCTCCGTCCTGTTCCTTCAATCGTTTTCCCCTATAAATCCCAGCCCCTCTCGTCCCCTTCCTCCACTTTGCGCAGCCCCAGACGGACCCCGCCGCATTCCTGCAGCGCGCGTGCGGCTGCGCCGTGGGTGCCTACCTCTGGGCCGCTCTCCGGCGATCGCCGCCGGGGAGGGAGCCATGGGGCAATGCTACGCGAAGAACGCCCACGCCGACGGGGATGGTGGCGGCGGGGGTGGCGGCGGGACTACCACCATCTTGGTGTCTGCTGCCGGGGAGGAGGAGGCGGTCGGGGAGACGGGGAGGGGAGGAGGGCGTCGGAGTAGCAGGCCCTCGCCGGTGGGGACGCCGCGGAGGAGGGCGGGTTGACGCCGGCGAGGTCGTCGGTGGCGGGAGTCCGTGGGCGGGGAGCCCGCTCCCGGAGGGCATTGCGCCGTCGCCGGCGACGGCGGCGTCCACGCCGCGGCGGTTCTTTCGGCGGCCGTTCCGCCGCCGTCCCCGGCGAAGCACATCAAGGCGTCGCTGGCGCGCCGCCTCGGGCAGGGCTTGCCGGCCCAGGCACCGGCGCCGGCGGCGAAGCCGCCGCTCGAGGTCCCGACCCCGGAGTACGGGGACGGTGGCGGCGGGGAGGTGGAGCGGGAGCTGGACAAGAGCTTCGGCTACGACCGCCACTTCGCGGCCAAGTACGAGCTGGGGAAGGAGGTGGGGCGCGGCCACTTCGGCCACACCTGCCTCGCGCGTGCCCGAAAGGGCGACATGAGAGGTCACATACTCGCTGTCAAGGTCATCTCCAAAGCAAAGGTCTCGCCATTCTTGATCTCACCCTCATCCCTTCTTAAATGCATGATCTTTCGAGTTTCTACCGACTTTGCTTCTAGAGAAGATCAAAAACCAAGAACTTGGGGATAAAAATGCCTTCTTGGTGCGATCCTTTGGCTTGCTCTACTGAATCGGGGATTGGGGTGTTAGTTTTGTAACAAGAATTCAGCAACTCGGCAATGCCATTAGCACAGACATTGCAATGATATGTGCATCATTTGTTTCTTTGGCTGCCTTGTACAATGAGCAGGGCATTTGCATTTGCAATTGCGTAGGTATTTCTTGGAGGGTAAGAAGTACATTGTGAGATCTTGTTTCAGCAATGCCGCATTGTCTGCTTTTCTGATATGTTTTTATCCATCAGCCACCTGCTTCTTGTTTTCTAGTCTGTTTTTTAAAAGAAAACACGGTGGATTAGTTTATACAGTGTTAGATTACTAGCTTTCAAGTGACTGAGTTCTGTGTGAGATTCCCACAGCTTATCAAATAGTAGCATTGCAGCTGGAGTAGTTTCAAAACACTTCACTTGACTGTCAAAGAGTTCAGGAGTTCTTAAATTCATATTTTGGCAGTTTGATGAGATGATCAGAGCTACAAGAAGAAGATAGTAAAAAGGGTTTGGAGGTAAATAAGTATCTTTAGATTTTTGGGGGCGCCAAATTTGAGAATATGTTGATAATGTAATCGTCTTTCCTACTTATATTGTCCTTACAGAGACTAATATTATTGATTTAGATAATATTTAGTTTTTTTATTATTGTTTCCTTGATATTTACCTTGACATCTAGCATGTTTGTCCCGCAAATTGTCGATGAAACCTAGTATATAGTAGAAAACTCAATGTGCACGTATACGTGCATGCCAGCAATGATGTTTCTCATGCACGTAAATGCCTTTTTTTCGAGCGTTACCACTTATGTTCAGTATTTACTATTTCGGTCTGCTATAATGTTCTCCACTTGAGAACCCTACTTACATAAATTATTTCAGCCCCAAACATATTTATTGAGTTTAATGCGTTTCTTTTCCTTTGTGTTATTCTTTTATTTACCTCTCATGCAATTATTCTGTTATCACATATAAGGTATGAATATCAGTTTCTTTGACAGTGTGATATGTTGATGCTAGAATCTAATTAATGCTCAAATGAATGTTTCCATTAAGCTAAGCAGTTTAATTGGATAATCTGTCAGCTAGCACCAAATTTGCTTCCCTAACTCGTTAGGCCAGAGAAAAAATAAATTCTCTGGGTTGTCCAATTACACAATTCACATTTTCTGTACAAATGATCTAAACTTTTTGTTCTTCTCTAGCAGATGACAACAGCAATATCTATTGAGGATGTGCGTAGAGAGGTGAAAATTCTGAAGGCTTTATCTGGGCATTCAAATCTTGTCGAATTTTATGATGCATGTGAGGATGCCCTTAATGTCTACATAATCATGGAGTATGTTTGCTTTTCTTACCTTCACATATTTGTTGATTTTGCGTCCTTACATTATTTGTTTTTGTCTTCTGTGAAACTGTGGATATGGCATGTGCTATTTGTTCTAATATGGAATGTATAATTATTCTCAAAACTATCCACGTTAGAGTTTTGATGACTTCTTGGAACATCTCACATTATACATAGATGTCTTGCTATCTGTTATGAGGAGCCTTTTCTTTCTTGCAAAACTTTATGCAAAATTATATTGTGATTGATGCTTTCTTCACCTGTTATTGGTCAGGTTGTGTGAAGGTGGAGAATTATTGGACAGAATTTTGTCCAGGTATTACATTTTCCTTGAGAATCATTTTCTGAATAACAAAATAAAAATTGCTCTGATACAGTATTTGCTTATCTGTTTTTTCAGAGGTGGGAGATATACTGAGGAAGATGCAAAAGTTATTGTTGAGCAGATATTGAGTGTAGTTGCTTTCTGCCATCTTCAGGGCGTTGTTCACCGTGATCTGAAGCCAGAGGTATGTGGAGTCTTTGTTGGTCTATTGTGTATTGACTATATAAATCATATTTGTTTGCCTTTTATAAATATTATGATCTATTCCTGCTGATAATTTCACCCTTGATTTTTGAACAGAATTTCCTATTCAGCACTAAAGATGAACATTCTCCTATGAAGATCATCGATTTTGGCCTCTCTGATTTTATAAGGCCAGGTAGTATCTCCGTACTACAAAGAGCTTGTTTCATCTATGTTGTTTGATATCTTATGAATTTAACAAATATGTTAAATATTCTTGAAAGAAATACTTACGACACTTTTCACAAAATGTGTACCAAAAGCCTAATGCGTTTTTTTACAGATGAAAGGCTGAATGACATTGTTGGTAGTGCATATTATGTTGCTCCGGAAGTCCTACATAGGTCATACAGCACAGAAGCAGACATGTGGAGTATTGGTGTTATCACATATATCTTGCTGTGTGGTAGCAGACCATTCTGGGCACGAACTGAATCAGGAATTTTCCGCTCAGTGCTGAGAGCTGACCCTAATTTTGATGACGCACCATGGCTATCAATATCTCCCGAAGCTAAAGACTTTGTAAAAAGACTTCTGAACAAGGACTACAGAAAAAGAATGACTGCTGCCCAGGCACTCTGTAAGTAGTCTCAATGATGATCCTTTCACTTCGCAATTCCCCCACATCAACCATATTCAACATTTCCTTTTTTAAGTTTCCAAACAATGTTGGTATTGGTAATTTTCTTGTGTATTGTTTGCATAATATGGCAGCTCACCCCTGGTTGCGAGATGAGTGCCGACCAATCCCTCTGGATATGCTAGTCTTCAAGTTGATCAAGGCATATCTCCGTTCTACACCTTTCAAACGGGCAGCATTAAAGGTTTTGCTTTCTACCTTGTAGTTCATTTAAGTATGTAATCTCATGGCATTTGAACTATGCCTTCCTTGATACTGATTCAAATCAATGGAACTACTTTTCTTGAATATAAGATAGGGCAACTCACTTGCAGTAGCATGCATGTCATATATTTGAACTATGCCGCCTTTAATTATACCTTGCGAAAATAGCTGGCTAGGTTTAATAGACTTGATGGAGGGAAATGGGGAGGTGAAACTATGTGTTATTGATACTATTTCTGATTGCATGTGTCTTGCTGAAACTATGTTGCCCAATTTGCTGCCATATTAATCTTTTTCCCTCTTTCATTTGACAGGCTCTGTCCAAAGCAATAACAGAAGATGAGCTTATCTATATCACAGCGCAGTACAACTTGTTAGAACCAAGTAGTAGAGATGGTCGAATATGTATTGAAAACTTCAGGATGGCAAGTGCTCTTATATTGTCAAGTCTCTTATAACAATTACAATTTGCAACTGGCTTTTTCACACTAATTTTCGAACGTGTACTGTGATTGGTTGAAGTGCTTCCCATATGCGGGATACTGAACTTTTCTTCCTTTTCACCATTTCAATTATGCAGGCTCTTCTACAAAACTCTACTGACGCCATGAAAGAATCCAGAGCCCTTGATATCTTGAGTGCGGTATGAAATGCCCACTCTAAAGCTCACCTTTCATTATCTTCATTTGCGCACATGTGCTATATATCGTTCGTCATTTGAATTTACCTGTGTGTTCGATTTCAGTTGGAGCCACTTGCATACAGGAGGATGGACTTTGAGGAGTTCCGTGCGGCGACAATCAGCCCTTACCAGCTTGAGGCTTTATCGCGGTGGGAAGAAATCGCGAGCACCGCATTTGAGTACTTCGAGCAGGAAGGCAACCGTGTCATCACAATTGAGGAGCTAGCGCAGGTATGCTACAGAACTATTCTGAGAAGGACACAACAAATCTTTTGATCTTGTGCATGGTACTAATCTAGTGACCTCCCTTTCCGCATACAGGAGATGAATCTTTCTTCCGCGGCGTATTCTATCGTCCGCGAATGGATTAGACCGTCAGATGGCAAGCTTAGCTTTCTAGGCTATACCAAATTTTTGCATGGATTGACTATGCGAAGCAGCAACGCGAGGCGGCACCACTGATTTTTTTTGTTTTTTGTTTTTTTTGTTTTTGCCTTGGTTGCTTAGATTGCTTCCATTGCTTTCATTCATGGCGCTTCGATGGATGTTGGTGTTGCGTCCCTTTTTTTGTGCCTTAGCTTCTTGTAGAGAATGCTTGTAGAGGAAAAAAAAAAGAAACGGAAAGTGAAAGTCGTAATGGAGTTTTAGAAGAAAGGATGTGTTTTACATTTTTCACATCTTGGTTGTTCTGATACATCATTCTTAATCTGGCTTGTCAATGGGCATTGTACAGATGGCTCATTCAGAGATACTTGATTTTGGATGTTACAGATGTTGAGCTTTTAACGTATACATCGTTTAACTTGTAGATCTTGTTTTGAGAAAATAGTCCGTTTGAAAGTTAGGTACTGTAGTAAAAGTCAAAAGCCGTTAGCTTCAGAGGAAAAGAACGTGCCCTTTGCTTCTTTGCTTTCTGATTGTGAAAATTGCCACTAGTGTTACCTACCTGCTTATTTCTCAAAAAACAAAAAAAAAAAACTGCTTGCTACAGGGAGAACTTGTGGTGAAGCGGTTGGAAGAAGATCCATGCTAGAATTTTGGTGAAATATCTGGTTGTATGGTCTGGAGAAATGATGTGGTTTGGAAAGTTCTTAGCATAAGCTAAATCGCTAATGCGTGGGTGCATGACAAATCCAATGAAGAGGAGGCAGCGGGCCGCAAACGTCGTAGCCTGTTTCGCCTTTTCCAGACAACTGTACGGCGGCACTTTTATGGTCCTCAGGACAATTAACAAATGCTTTTCAAGTACCCAAGCACCTATAGAAAACACGGACAAAGCTACGGATACAAAAAAATATTGGCTGTGTTCAATATAGCTTAAGCTTATGGTTTAAATTTATTTTTATACTATTCATAGTTTCGTTTTTTTTCTGAATTTTTGATTTTTTTTTAGCTTTTTTGTCGGTTCTTTTTTTTCTCGTATTCGTTTTGCGTTGTCTGTGATGGGCTAACATATTTTTTATATTTTTCAATTTTTTAAATTTAATTATGTTAAATAAGCCTCTGTCATTCTGATGTTTTTCGATCATTCTGAGTGTTTTCGGCCATAAGCTTTCAACTTTCAGCCGAACCGATCACCACCATTATCCTTGAGAGCCCTGGTTGAAATAAACAAGCCAGTGGTTCAGCATAAATTCATGAACCACCCACGACTAAAAACAGGCGCTACATGAAAGTACATGAGACCTTCTCCATTATATGTTGTAGCTAGTTTAAATAAGAAGAAAAAACTATTAAATCGATTCAATATATTAGAGGGATCAATTCTAATAAAAATATATATATAACCGGACTCTACTTAAGAGTCGATTTAAAACATTAAAAAATTTATATGAGCATTAAACAACCACATAGAAGAGAATATGGTTGAGAGAAAATATTATTATTTTATAGTTTTTTAATGTAACGTGGGTTCCAATCGATTTAATAAATTGGAAAAAAAAGTTTAGTTCCTAGAATGCTTATGTGACATGACTTTGAATCGACATCGGTTCAATACTTTAAAGATACTCTGAAAGCTGTAGGTCTGTATGGATCATTGCGACGCACTATGCCGTACTTAAATCGGATAAATTCGACCTTTTAAGCCTGTATTTAGTTCGTTGCCACAATTGTAGCGCACCACCCTAGGTTTCACATTTTTTAGATAATGGAAGAGAAAGAATCTCTCCTGGCCTCTGCATCAAGGATGCACACAGCCCAATTTATTACAAGGACAAGAGTATCAAAATAGCCCAATTTATTAAGATTGGCTTGCAGGTTTACAACTAAAATACTAAAGGAGATTAAGTTCAAACATTGCAAATCATGTGGCTAAACCGCCACCCATGATTGAGGATTTGCTTCACCGTCATCTCCAACCTAATACTTTCAGCCATATGGACTCCTTCTAGGCAGGATTTTGTAAATTTACCCAAGCACTCAACCAATGCCCACTCAAAAAGATAACCTGCAAGGGATTAGAGACACACTTTTTTTTTGTCAAAAACAACATCATTTTCGACATAACCAAATAGACCAACATAAGACACTAGCTCCCACCAGGAGTTGTGACTATAAATTTTTTGGAATACCAGATAACTAATTTCCAAACATGTTTGATATACTTACAAGAGGATAAAGATTAAACGCACATTGAATAACCCAAAAGAAAATTTAAAGAAATTTTTGAATATCTTCACTTTTAAAGAAAATTTAATTATCCAAAAGAAATTCTTAATTGGGGTTTGATAATTGCTAATAAGTGCCCCATATAAAGACTATACTGAAAAAGACCAGACTTATTCAAATTCCACCTACACACGTCCTTTTGAGAATTTAATTTAAGTTAAAAATTCTTAAAATTAACTCATTCCAAGCATGTAACTTAGGCCCAATAATAGGTCAGCGAAAGAAAATATTTAAATGAGACGATCTCAGAATATTCGCCAATGTATCGTCCTTTCTCCTTACTACATTATAAAGAATTAGATATTACCCTTTTAGCGAAAACCACCTAACCAGATATCTTCCTAAAACCTAGTGTGCATTCCATTTTCAGATATTGCCCCAGGTTTCACTTGTTCGACTACATTCTAGAAACCTTTGACATCAGTTTCATCGTGGCTCGCCATAGTCTGGGCCTCTCAGAGTGGGCTCAACCAAACTGTTCCACTAGATGTTCCGCTCTCGGAGGCCTCATTCATTTTCATTGCAGCCTTGTCCGAGCTCAATGGGCGAGAGAAGTTCTCTTTCCCCCTCCTTTCGGACCGGAAGGGGCCCAAAAGCTAACCTAGACGATTTGGCAGGCCCAAGGTTTTTCGAATTAAACTTGCTGTTGTGCCCAGTCCATACCACGGCTGATCCATAGCTTGCAAAATATATCACATTTTCGGCGTGTTGGATATGTCGTAGCCGAAGTGAAGTTGCCTTCGTGTTTCTTATACGTCACCAATGTTACAATAGCAAAGTTTTTTTTTAACTTTTCAGTTGATTGTTAGCTTTATTTTTTAATAATTATTTTTTATTAGATTAATGAGCTGTAGGCAAAAAAAAAAACACTCTCAATATATGATACACGCATAGAGAAAGACCATTTCATAAGTTGATCGTGCAATTTGCATCAACCAAATGGATAATGTATTGCGCTCCCATAGTTTTGGTTTCTAAATTGAGAATTGTAAGGCGGTTTTGACATAACAATCCATATGCTGCTACGGATTATCTTAGAGGAATGCTACTACGGATTATGAAAGTCCAAATGAAGTGTGCAGCAGAAGCAACGTGGCCTGCATTGCTTGAAAGGTCAATTGAAAGCGTCTGTGTGGCCTCTACAGGGCTTTCAGAAGCCAAGCTTCCCTGGCTAGCTTGGATGAAGCCATTACATGCCGTTGACCTGCAACAATCTGCTCCTAGTTGGAGCATTGGAGACCTGCTTTGCTGCTTGCTGCAATGCATCATCGAGACCAGAATTGCTCGGCTCGATCCATTCGCGTGTATGGATTATTGTGAGTTTTAGAAGAAGGCGCGCTATCCCACAAGTTCCTCCAAGTGTCAACGCTCCTCGGCAAGGCAGGCACCAAGTGGCGCGCCCTAAAAAACGGTGCGGTCTCGCGTGCATGCGATGCGCCAGCGCGATGCTGCCTTCGTGTGGACTTTCAGCTAGAAGGCTCATGCTAGTGCTCGCCATGCTTACGTACGTAGAGTAGACATCCTTGGCAAAAAAAAAAATATTTATGCTAGCTAGTCTCTCGAGGGGGCAGATCTTATCCTCTACACTCCAACAGTCACGGAATGAACCCAGAAGTTATTAGGGTGAAAAAGACAAGGGATGATGAATATCAAAACTTGTAGTGTTCTTTTTTCCTGTGGCATATGATTTTTGGCTAAAATTTTTGAATTTTGGCTGTTTATGGTACAGATTACGGAGAGATCGATACTCACTTGCGATTTTGGCTGGTACAGATGTTAAGCTTTTAACGTATACTACGTTTAACTTGTAGACCTCGTATTGAAAAATAACCTGTTTAAAAATTAGGTACTGTAGCGGCTACCAAAAGCCGACCGGTTTCTTACCTGCAGAACACTATGTTTTGTTCTAACAAAACTTGTGCGTGTGCATTTTTTTTTTACTTCTGGAAATACACCATGGCCATAGAGGATCAGGTGTACAGTACAGTGGCTAGGGGAGACAAATTTCACAAGCACATTGCGCATCGCCAGACGCCCGGGGCGGCAGGCAGACGTGCGTGCGTTACCTGGGGTAGGCCCCAGTCCTCCCAGGCGGCACCGGCCGGCCGGCACGCTTGCGTCGTCTATGCGTGTTGCGCCTTCACCTGATCTTGCCTCCCCGCCCATGCCGCACTCTCCCAGTTTCCATGTGAGTCCAGGCAACCACCTCTACGTAAGGTGCTGTTGGATGGGATGGCAACAGAGAGATAAATGATGCTAACTCGATTTTTTTTAAATATTTAAAATTCTATTGTTACATAACTATGGAGTTGCAGAAAATAAAGTTTTTATCTAAAAACTCAAGACAAACGGCTCACGAACACAAAGCCTTAAAGCAACCACTTCCCGACGGTCTAACCGGCATAGGAATGACGGTCTAACCGCTGCTACAGTAAAATAAGGCAAATGAATAATATTTTCAGCCTGATTTCAAAAACAAAAAAGATAGAACTTTTGATCCGTAGATCCAAATGATATAAAATTTTGCAGAGATCTTTTCTAGGGGATTGTGAATCTATTCCAACAAACGATCATGAAAAACATGACCAAAGTTAAGACCTTTTCAGTTTGAAGGAGAGGTAAACCAAAACCGAGTCAAAACCCCAAATGATGGATACAACTTGCTCGTGGGTAGATGATGGCCAAGAAGGATCTAGATGTGTTTCCACATATCACAGCAAGCTAGATCACCACAAAAACTAAGCCAACAACCCTCGGATCAAGAGATGGACCAAAGAGGCCAAAAGTCAAGCAAAACTGGATTTTCTCGTGATTCTTGCTATCAAGGTGTCTAGATGGGTGGATATATATTTCTAAGAATTATCTCCATCTCTTACACGTTATTGGCACATCAAGATTACAAGAAGGAAAAAAGAGAGATCAAACCTAACCAAAAGTCAAGCACATCAATAAAAATAAGAGGGATTCAAGAGTTACACAAAGATTGATGTATTGCTTACTTGAGAAGATAGGTTTTATAGTCACTCCACCTTGGAGGACAAAGATCACTCAAGATACTTACTCGCAAACCCTAACTCTAAACCTAGAGAAGAGAGCACAAGAGTTGGGTTAGATGATTAATCTTACATGTCTCCATCACAACCCTTTTTATAAGTGAACAATTAGTCACCTATTTACCTTAGTGGATACTATCCACTGTTACAATGGGGAAACTGTTAACCTCATATATACGGGTTTTACTCACACAAGTTCATTTATACACGCTTTTCAAAAGCGTATAAGTGTGCATCCAAATTACTTCCGATATTTCTAGGACTTTCATAATTCAGTCCAAATCAAATACAATCTTTGTAAAACCGTTTGACCACTCTAATTTTTTTTACAACAATTCATCATAACAATATTTTAGACTTTTAACATATTCCTTCAGGTGCCCCAAGGGCTCTCCACGCGCAAGCTTCCAAACTTTGCCCTGAGCGACGTGTGCCGTCCCAAAGTCTACACTTCGCCTGGAAGCCACGTTTTAATTTTGCGCAAGAATACCATCTTCCAATCGTGCAATATGTTACAGCTGGTATCTCCCGCGGGAGATCGGCATGCAATCTGGGCCGTCCGATCCGAAGAAACCGCATCTCGGCCAACCACTGCTGAAGTTGTCAGCTCTGATTTCCGACCCGGCCGGTCGGCGTACGCAGGGTCCAAGGATTGGGGACGGTGTGAGCGGGATCCGGTCTCCACGACTCCAGGGAAAGGAATTGCATGACCCTCTCTCAGATGCGGCCGCGTGCATAGACCGGATCTTCCCCGACTCCAGGCGGGCGGGCGGGCCGGGTGAAGACCGAGAGGTCGGCTGACGCCGAGGACCTAGCCCGGAAGGCGCGCGGCGTCGGCCGGCCGGCGTGTGTCGCGCAAGCCAGCTCCTCGCGCGCGGGGGAATCGATTCTTCCGCGCCCCCGCAACTCGCCACCGACCGCACTCGCCGGGGACGTGGGCGCATGGCCTGCCTGCCTCCACCCCAAGTGCGCGCTTCCAAGGAAAGAATTTTACGCATGCAGCTGCACGTGGCGCGCGGCGCGTGAGTCCGCCACCCGTGTAGATGCCGACGCCACGTACGCTAGCTATCACCGCCGCGCGTGCCCGGCCGTTCTGTGAGCTGTCACGGTGCGGTTCCGGGGTTTTTATCGATTCGTTCTAGATGGCCGTGTTTCATGCGGGGTTAACGGTGGTGGTCCAGTTGGACGTGCGCGCGCAGTGTGGTGTGGTCCAGTGGGATCGACGCAATCAAGTCTAAATCACAAACTTTTCTGCGACACCAACGAATACAACGTGGGCAGCATGGTCCGATGTGACTCTTTTTTAGGGGAAAAGAAAGCCAGACGACGCCTACACACACCCAAAAAAAAATGTTTAGATCCTGCTGAATTAGCAATATGATGTACCTGTAAGCACTATGGCTAGTTGAACAAATCAGTGCGTACCTGTAAAACTATAGTGTAGACATATTTATCAGTTTTTTAGCTGATGCATACTAAATTTAATCAGCCCAGAATAACTAGGCCAACGTCTAGCTAGCCGAACACGTGTGTGTACTACCAATCTAATCAGCCAGAGTAAGATTCAAGTTGATATGGTCAGGTCAAACTAGTCGTGCCCATAAAAAAGATTTAATTTCTAAGCTTTGTTCGGGAAGTTAGGTTTGGTGCCGAGTGTGAGGTAACACCTGCTTGGTCGAGCCAAGTCCTACTCCTACTCTACGGACGGATCTGACTGACCAAGGCCAAATCTAATTTAATCATTTCTATGGAGGAGACTTCCCGACGGGATCAATCTTATGCCAGTGGGCAGCGGCTCCACCAACTTTGCTTCCCTGCCACACCTCCAGCGCCTTCGATCTCAAGTACCCTCCATGAGCCTTGTGAAAGCTTGATGGGACCTTGTTTGATGAGTTTGCTAGCACAATCTCGTGTTCTAACAGGCTAATTAACACTCAATTCAATGGGGAATAGAGCAATAAAATCACAACCATACATCATGAGACAAGTTCCGAATCCAAACTAGGATCCTCCAAAACTGATGCGAAAGAAGATGTCTTTAGGCCCTTTCAATGTGGTTTTTTAGCGGTTTCTAACTGTTAGTTTTAATTAAAATTGTTCTATAGTAGTAGTTAATTTTTTTTTGAATTATTTAGTTAAAAAAAGAAAATATCGTTGTATCTATATGAACAATGAAACGGAAATAGAGAAAAAAAATAAGAAAAACTAAAATTAAGATGTTGACGCGTTGTTTGGGTTTCTGGCTTGTTGTGGTAGGCACGCCGCGGTACTGGCCACACGTTCTTGTAAGGCGCGCAAGCGTGTGGTGGTCTTTCAGTTCATCACAAAAGATCTCGCAAAGCTCGCATAGAACCCGGAACTTCGTAAGCGTGACGCCTCCAGGCTTCCTTGGGTGCGGGGACTCTGCTGAGCGGACCCCACATGGAGTCCTTGGGGCCCACGGAAAACGTCAGGTGATATCGCCGTGGGAGAAGACGGAGAACTCGCCGCCGCTCGCGCGTACGTGCGGCCATGCGTTCGGCGGGATTACTGACTCGGTCGGGAAAGTCTGCACGCTCAGAAACCAATATCACTGAGGATCTGCTGCACGTCGTGCATCCTGTAGCTACCTGGGATGCGTACCTCCTTTACATACGTGTAGTATCGTCTCAACCTTGCAATGCTCGTGCTGTATAGGATTGTAAACAAGCCGAGTGAGCTTAGTAGAAATTCGAGCTGAGCTCAAGTTAGAGTCCAAGATTGGACCTAGACTCGAGCTCGGCTCATTCAAACTCGATAATAATTAAAACAATTTATTATGCACTATTTCTCAATAATAAGAAAAATTTGAATTCGAACTCGGATTTAGTAAACTCGATAACAGTCAAAATAATTCAAACATACATTAATTTTCAATAATAAGAAAAGCTCGAGTTCGAATTCGGCTCGATTAAGCTCAGTAAGAGTTAATATGTATCAATATTTAAGCTCAAATCGAGGCTCACGAACTATTTAAACTCGGCTCAGTGAAGCTCGCGAGCTCGAGATCAAGCTCAAGTTTAGCTCGTTTAAAGTTCGAGCCGAACTCGAATCGAGCCTATAACGAGCCGAACTCGAGTAGCTCATGAGTTTCGAGCTTTTTTATAGCCTTAGTGCTGTGTACTCGTGCCATGGTGTAATCCATAAACGAAATGGAAAGTGTATCCTTGAGCATTCATATTCCAAGGAAGATATGTACTAAAATTCCTAAAGGCCCTCAAATGATTTTGGATTACATCACCTCTTATATATCGTTTAAATGATATCATTATTTTTTTTATCCTTTTTGAGTATACTATAATAGTAATTATAAAATACTCTAAAGTGGGTTTTATGAATTTTTTTTATCAAAGTCTACTTTTATAACATAATTTGTATATATATTCTTTTTATATATGGAAAATGGTATATAACAGAAATAAAGGAGTTTGATGAATTTTTTAACATGAAGTATCTTATAATTAGTATTTAAGTACACCGAAAGTGATAAATAAGTACAACATGTTCATTTGAGTGGTATATTAGAAGTTGAAGTATATACTTATATGAGTACGGAAAATGCTAGCTGCGCTCTAAACGGCTTCAGTTTCTAGCTTATTTTGGCTTTCGGTTTATTTAAGTAGAAGTCACTTGGAACGTGTCGACGTCTAATTTTGATTTTTTTGCCTTTTCTTTTTCCCCTTATTCCTTTGCATTATTCACAATGATTTAATATTTTTTTTCATAAAAAGCTAATAGCTGCTACAATGTAATTTTAGTTATAATTCTAAAGCCACAGCTAAAAGTTCAAGATATGAGCCAGTTGGAGCGGAGAATATATCAAACTCCCCAACCAACTAACCGATTTTTTTTTCTAAAGCCAAAATTAATTACAAATCAAACGGCTCAGGATCATCGAGCCCTTACAACCACACCTCATCATCATCGTCATCAGGTCCACCGAAGAATCCTGAAGCCACGAACACCAGAGTATCCTTTCCGTTTTCCTCCCCCTGGTCAACCCCGAACAGGCCGTGAGAGAGAAGGAACGAAAACACACAGCGTACGAAACCAGGACGCTTAAGCCCCAATCAAAGTCGTAACCGCCATCATCTGAACCCAAATCGCCCATCCCTTGGCGCGCATACAGCTGACCCCACCTCCTCCTCCTCAAGCCTATAAAAGGCGCCCCCGCCGCCCCCTCACCTTCTCCCTCGGCATCGCATCGGCCTCTGGGAAAAAAATCGCAGACAAAGTGGAAGCCTAGCCATGTCCAACGTGCCCACCTCCCTCCGCGACTCCTCCCTCACCGTCTTCCGCCTCGCCATCTCCAGCTCCGACCCCTGGCCCTTCTCCCTCTAACCCAAACCTCTCCTCCTCCTCGACAGCTTCTTGAGCAACCAAGAGCCAACCGACCCTAGCTAGCCAGCCTTCTTCCTCGCTTTCCTTTGGAGCTCTAGAGTTGATTCTTGATGCACATCAAGCAGCAGCTGAAGGCGGTGGGCGGCGGCGCGGCGGCTGCTGGGACGATGGTGGCTCCCAAGGGGTGCGTGATGGTGCGGGTGGGAGCGGAGGGGGAGGAGCAGCGGCGGTTCGCGGTGCCGCTGGGCCACCTCAAGCACCCGCTCTTCTGCGCGCTGCTCGAGGAGGCGGAGCGCGAGTACGGCTTCGAGCAACAGGGCGCCATCGCCATCCCCTGCCGCGTCGACCGATTCGTCCACGTCGAACACCTCATCAACCGGGACCTTCACGGATGCGCGCACCACAGCGGACACCACGTCGACCTCGACGGCAGCGGCGCCACCGGACACCATCACCACCACCTCCACCTGCCGCGTTTAGCCGGGTGCTTCCGCGCCTGATTAATCAAACAGCTGATGGTGATCTCGATCGATCGAGGTGTTAATTTCTTGCTGTTTTTTTAGGGTTGGTTAAGTAGTTCTTGCTGGTTTGTTTCGTCCTCCGTTCTCTTGTTGGTTTGTTACGGTTGATACAATTGGTTTGTGGCGAGAGAATCGGAGGACGATTTCGATGTTGATGACGACGAAAAATTAAGATCTCAAGTGTAAAGAGAGAGAATATTGTCATATGTTAGTGGAGTAATTGTTAGCTTAATTTTATTTTTTCCTTTACTTATACATCAAAATACTTTGATATGCTCTGCACAAAGATCTCAACTTGCTCTGAAAAAAAGAAGTGGTTTGCTTATGCGTATTGTTTATCTACACGACTACGATCACAAACGCGTGGAACCGTGCGTAATTAATGCTAATACACTCGTTTTGGTGAGCAAGTTGCTGGATCCTCAAGTCGTTCATGGGAAATTAATAATTATTAAAGAAACTTCGCGGGAAATAGGCTCTCAATGTCGATCGTCAAGATTGCCTTCTCATGCGCTCAATTTAATTTGTGAAGAGATTAGGGGAAACAGGAAAAGAAATAATCTTTGTATTATACAAATTAACGTTTTGAGACCAAATTAACGAGGGATATATCCGCCATTACTAAATACATGGAAGAGATCGGACGGCATAACAATTGATGTGTACCCTTATATATTCCGTTCTCCACCTTCTCCTTAAGCATATTCCATTATACTCAGTAATATTCTGGGGTCGGCTAGCTTGTGGTGCTTCGTGTCAATTAATCAAGCTACCAAAATTACTTAAAAATAGCGCAAGATATGTTCTATGGTCGCTAAAACGATCAGATTGTATACATGAACAAGATTATGATCCTAAAAATCTTAGATCTAAAAAAACAGAAGATTTTAGATGACTTTGAACGATCGGATAAGCACCAATATCAGGTTAATGTGGGGCCCCAGTAAATTAAAAGACGACTCTACATATATGTGTCCCTCCCATAATCCCATTCCTAACCCGGCGATCTGCAATTAAGCACGCGCCATATGTGTACAGAAGAAACCGCCTTTTGAATTAGTCTCAGCTAATTAAGTATTTGCCAATTAATCCGTTCATTTGGGAAGGCCTCACACGTTGAGATCATTTACTTCCGCCCACCCAGATCCATTAACGTAAACGGTGGTAGCAGTTGAAGGTTGACGTACGCATGCGGTTTGAAGGTTTGGATCATCGACCAAATTATGGCGGTGAATTAAAGTTTGCACACACCAACCAGCTTCGAGTTGAATCAAATGAAGCGTCCTATAGTCAAAAGTCAAAACCCAACCAGACGTTAATTAGGAGGAAATTTGAGAGTTTAATTTGTAGGAGTAGCAGCTATTCGATGCATTGCATGCAGCTCCAATACGCAATGCGTAACTACTTTGCCCATCGGCTTGCACCATATGACACCGGTGTTTTAAATAAATAAGTCGTTTTAAAATACGTTGAGTTTAAAAAATATATCAATATTTTTAAAAATATTTAGATTAGATGTATAAAAATTATATGTGCAGATTTGTCTGAAAACGTACTTTCAAAATATATTGTTTTTGTTAAATTTTATAAATATATTATAATAATAACTAGTGATTTAAAATTATATTTTGAAGAGCGTGTTGATATTTAAAATAACTTGTTTTTTTAAACCTGAGGAGTAATTGCTTCCGAAGGCCATTGTTTTAGTCATCCTAGATATTTGTGAATTTCCTAACGTTTATTGCCTTGACCTGTTGGTTGCTGAGTCTTCAAGCATCTGTCCTTTTGCGAGGAAATATCTATGTGAACCTACCACACTATTTCGCGATAGGTTTTTGCCAAAGATATGCCTTGCCTAGTGGGTTCCTAAAAACAACCCAATATTACAATAAAAGGCCAACAAATTGGCAATTTACCTTGGCTCGAGACTAGCCAAATTCCATCTAGATCTTTCGATGCCTGCTCAGGTACGTTAGGGACAACTACCATCAGCTCATCAGGTCGTGACCTGCGGCACGAAATCGAGCGGCAAACTCGGTTCGTTCGGTTAGCCGTATCTTTCAAGGAAGGTCCCGGGTCCTGGCATATATAAATGACAAACATTAACTTTTACTTTACCATAATAAATTCCATAATTTGGGAACCGTACGAGAATAAAGTGGAAAAAAAAGAAGATGAAAAGATGCAACCATACCACAGCCACGCCAAAAGAAAAGACAAGGGGGTAATTATGCTCTAAGTAGCTGTCAATTAAAATGGTGCGCATCTAGGCGCCGAAAGTCGGGAACTGAACAAAGTGGCCTTGTAGGTTTTTAAATTGGTATAAATATAGCCATATACTTTTATAGAATTTTCAAATTCATACAGAAATTATACAGTTGAAGTCTTGGAGATAAACAACAAAAAACAGAGAAATACAAAGTAGATATCTCGACAATAGAAAGCGCATACCCAAAAATATATAATTATTCTACTATGAGTACAGAGTAGCAATAAGTCATCTGTGTATGAAACATATAAAATTAGTGATATAATAGAAAATTATGAATAAAAATGAAAATTTAGATTATATGAATTATGAAACATACCACAAATAAGCTAATTTGAATCACGAGACAAATTTGAATCACAGAGCAAATGCATTCTACGCGACTTAATGTCTTGGAAGCGCTTTATGATTTTATCATCATCAATGCTTTTAAAGATCTCTCGCTAAGTGTAGCACACCATAAGTCATTGAGCCACCATCCATTACCTTATTGTGCAAATCTATTTTGATATATTCATTGCTGAAAATATTCTCTCAACAGATATCGCTGCCACTGGAAGTATCAACGTCAACTCGATGAGGCGACATACCAACGGGAAAGTTCTATCTTTTCTTGTTTGAACCATCAATTGAGCAAATTTTGATATATCACGACATCCATTGAATTCTTCATTTCTTCTAATGTTGAGAATGAAGATTTGAAGCTGATTTCTTAACAAAAACTAATCAGCACCCGTGAAATCATCAGCATAAATCTCAACAAGTCGAACAAATTTATCAACATCAAACATAGAGAAGGAATCGCTTGGATCAAAACAAGACATGCATACCAATAACTCCGAGGAAACTTCATTGAATCGATGATTCATCTCATTCATAATTACATCAATAGCAACATTAAAAATGTCAACTTTGTAATAATGATGTTGATTTTCTTTATGCTTCCGACGTAATTGCATCAATAGCAACATTAAAAATGTCAACTTTGTAATAATTGCATCCATTTTCACACTATATTCCAACCAATCAAATTTATTATACCATGATTCTTGAAAGGACTGCGATTCTTTGCCATCCAATGTCTGTGGAAATGAATATCCAATTACTCGGTTAGGGCCATTCAATAAATATGCTCCTCTTACTTGATCTCTAATTTTGTTAGCATAATCTTCAATTGGTATGCGCAGCGCCGAATCGGCAATTATTTCATTTGGATTAAATTCTAGTCGAAGCTTCTTTGGTTGAGTTGTACTCTCATCGGTTAGATGAGAACTACTTGAATTATTTGGAAATAGTTGCACAAAGTTCGTTTCTCCATTGTAGCAAAATCTATAAATAAAATATTAATTTATGTCAATATAAAGCTATAAATATATAAATTAATTTTAAGGACTAAACTATCTATATACACTAAATATGAAAGTCTAAAATCTAAACTCTAAAATACTAAATTGTTAAGAAAAAGCTAGAGAAAAATTACCCACTCTGAAGCCGTCGGCCGCCCCTATCTCCTCAATTCTCTGTCTCAACTCGACACTTGTCCGCCCGACCGCCCGCGAGTCGCCTTTATATCCTCAATTCATCCGCCTGCAACTCTGCCGCACTCTCTGTCTCTCTCACTCTCTCAGTCTCAGATTCAATTGCTCGCCTCGCTGGCTCGCTCCGTCGGTCCGTCCAGTCCGTCGCTTCTCAGCTCCTCGCCTCGCTCGGACTCCGCCGTCTCCGCCTCTCCAACTCTTCGCCACTCCGGTCTTCCTTCTTCGGTTCTCCCATCTCTGGCCTCTAGGACTCGGTGCTCGCCTGCTCCGTGCTCCTCCGCGGCACCGCGCTGCCGCCCAGACTCGCCGGTGGCCCCTCGACCCTCACCACCCGGGTCCGGCTCCCCCTACCCCGGCTCGGCCCCCTCGTCGCCCGCTCCAACTCCCTGCTGGGTCACCGCCGTTGGCGAATAGCCTCCCCTCGGTCGGTCGCCGCCACATCGCTCGACTCGGCTTTAGCGGCACCCTCTGCTGCGTGGCGCGCCTAATCGCCCCACCCCCCCCCCTCGGCCTCTACATTGTGGCGGCGCCGACGCTCTCCTCGCTTTGGGTGCATCGCCACCGCCGGTCGGGAAGTGGAATGGGAACTAATTACTTTGTTGGAGTGGGTGTTTTGGTGGATTAATGAGATGAATTTATTGGGTCTCTTTAAGGGAAGTGGCCTGCCACTTGAAGTCTTGAACTATGCTTTTTGTTGTTTGTTGGGCCTCTCAGGTCTCAGCCTCTGTGACTGATCGCCGGCGTCGGCTGCGGACGCTCGCCGGTGGGTGGGGGTGGGGTACCGCCGTCGGGGGAGGTGAGGCTCGAGCCTTACTAAGCCTCCCCCTGGCTTCGCACTTGATTGGAATGACAACAAACAAGCACTGCCAGTGCACGGGTTGCTAAAAATTCCTTCAATAGATCCTTAAAAAACATTCAAGAAAAGTAGTACTTGCTACAACGTACAAAATGTAGCAGTACGGGCTGAATTTCTATAAACAGGCCTCAAAGTCAGGGCAGACACTTCTGTTCTGGTCCAGACTTAGGGCTAAGGGTGCAATCAGTTCGGATATTTCCTGACCAACTGCCCGACCGAATCAGTTCGGATGGTATTTTGAAAAAATAGTCGGTAACCGGATGGTTTTCCCGGATATGGTATCGGAATCGAAATTAGAAGAGTAGTTTCCGATGGATAGGAGAATATTCGGATATATAATCGGTAATATCCGGTGCTAGTTATTCGGTAATACCCGAATTGGCAAATGATTTAAAATTTTATTTTGGGTTTTGGCTTTTAGAAAAGCCCAAAAATTAAAATAAAAGCTAGAAAATACCAGGAAACTCCAAATAAATCCCAAAAAATTCCCATAAATTCAAAATAAAAGTAAGGAGCCTAAATAAAATAAGTTCAACTTGTTTTAAGAATAATTACTCAACTAAATTAATAACTTGCTCTCTAGGCTTTAATTAAAGGATTTAAGAAAAAGGAAATTAATTTCTAGAGAAAATTCAATTAAACCAATTAAATAAAAAAATAAGTAAAAAACCAAAATTTTGGGATGCCACAGTTATACTCCCCAGGAAGTGGTTCCAGATAACTATTCTGTTCACTATTATCGGTATGTATACAAGTCGCTCTATGTACTCAACTTTTAAATGA
>CM070764.1:3930450-3982950 GCA_036346245.1 Bonia amplexicaulis
GCCGTCCTGCCAGCAGTTCTTCCGGTGCTGGATCCCGTTCCTGCATGCCAAAGCCAAGCCAAACCACACGTATTATTTACTTGGTGCAAAGCGAGATTATATTCACGCACTTCGGTGGCGGTGGTCGCGCGCACGCACCAGGTGACGAGGAGGGGCTCGTCGAGGTCGTTGAGCACGTTGACGACGACGTTCCAGTTGGTGCTGATGTTCACGACGGGCCCCGGGAACTTGCCGTTGATGCCTATCACCTACCGGCCGCAGCCGCAGGTTCCTCCAACTTCGTCAAGACATGCCTACTTAAACAACGAGAAGGGAAGCCAACAGAGGATCACAACGCGAGTGCTTGCCTGCTGCTCGACGCCGAGGGGCGCCGCGGTGACGTAGGAGACGTCCCAGTCGTAGAAAGCGTAGGGGTCGGCGGCCATCGCCGGCCGCAGCGCCGCCAGCACGGCTGCCGCCACCACCAGCACGAGAAGCCGCCACATTGCAAAGCTCGGTCTCGGAAAAACGAAACTCGGCGGGGGAAGAAGTGAGCAGAAAGTGGCGAAGGTGGGAGGCGGATTCACTTGGAGCGCACCGTGGTTAGTGAGATGGCAGAGGAGGCAGACTCGACTCGACAGCGTGCGTGCCGAGTAGGAGGAGCGCGTGTAGCGTGGGTGGGGATGGTGGTGGGGGCAACTGGGCAAAGCGGATCGGTGGGTGGGGAAGGATTGGGATCGGGACCGGACTGGCGTCGCGTTGGACGCTTGCGGTGGGGTGCGGTTTGTATGGTTTTGGGCGTGTTTTCTTGCGTAATTCTCGCTTGGGCGGACGGGGCGGTTGGGTTGAGCGCGGCGAGGCGAGGCGTTTCGAAACGGGGGGAAGGGAAATCGGGAGATGTCCGTTATGTAGAGGAGGTTTGCTCGGTCACGGGGCCGTTTGGTTGCGACATTTGCCTGTTGTACCTTTTCATCGATGTTAGATGCTTTAAATTTTTTTCCCCAGAATGACATGAATATCCCAACTTATAGTAATGTCATCTACTTGAACATGTTGTCCCAGACTATTAACCAAATACCATGCAAACTGAGAGGGGGATGCAACCGTACATTGACAATGCACGGCAATTGTTGTATCTTACGTGAGGTCAAACGTATAAAAACTACAGACCCCCAAGGCGAAAAGAAACAAGCTAAAACGGTTGGGCGGAGCCATGTCAAGCCCGCACGCGGCTGCAGCGCTTGCACAGGGCGTGGGCGACGGACGAGCGCGCCCGCACCGTCGTCAAGGGCGCCAGCCGAAACAGAGCCGATGGGCGGCGGCGGCCGTCGGCTGCAGTCGGTGAGCGGTGTGATGGCGACAGCGGGGCGCCCACAGCCCCACACCACCCCCTTCCCTCGCGCCATCCTGATCGGCGCGGCACGTGCGTGGGCCCGACAGCGGGAGGCCGCCCAGAATCCCGCGCTAGGCACGCCCGCGGGGACGGACGCACAGTGATTCTGTTCTCACCAGTGTCCTCATCAAGAGCCAGGACTGCAGTAGTTTCTGGAATCTGAACAGTAAAAGTGCGTGATCTTTTAGGCCGTAGATTATGACTTTTTGTTATGACTAATTAAGGTCCGTTTATTTCGGTTTGAATTACTGATTCGGTGCTTCTTTTTTATTATTTCTAAATTTTGATTTTTTTCTAGTTTTTTTTGTTTTTTGAACTGTTTTGCCGATTCTTTTTTCATATTCGTTTGTATTGTCCCTAGTGGGCTAAATTGTTTTTCTATTTTTAATTTTTTTAAATTTAGTTATGTCAAATAAGCCATTATCAGTTATAGTGTAATTTCGATAAGCTACAATGCAATTTTAGCCATAACCCAGCTTATTTGAGCTTAACCAAGCGACATCTTAGTCTAATAAATAATGATTGATGAAAGAAGATTAAAGATAAAATCCGATAAAAACAAAAATAAAAAAACAGGGCTAAAAGCTATGAGCCGGCTGTTTTCTACTATAGTTCTCCAAGACTGACCAAAACACGCAGAGTTCACGACCGAAGTAAAAGCGAAGCTCAGAACGGGAGGCCACAAAACTGGAGTATTTCATTCTCAGCACCTTCGAGGATTCGATATTTCGACCATCGTCTTCGACGTTGTTACTCCTCCGCCATAATTAAGAGACGGCAGCCGCAGTTGTATACCCCTGTAGTACTGTCAAAGACACTGACTGTCATTAACATAGATGGTCAAAACCAACGAAGCCAAGGCCTGTAGATAAGGATCGATCTCTCTTACACACCCGGTCACAGACATACAGGGCAAGATGCAAATAATCAAGACAGAAACAGCGTAGAAGTTAAGGGTCATCAACCGAGTCAACTGATCTCGACCACAGAATTGCCATTTTTATTTGGAGAGGAAGAGAAGAAGCGGGGACTCAATCGCGATGTATTCCATTCAACTGGCCTATCTTGCTCGATTTCAATGTTTTATTTGGCCCAGTGCAGCCTTGCTTAGGTGTGATATTTCCGTAAACGGCTCACGTAGCGTATTGCATAGTGAAGTGACATTTCCGTAAACGTCTCACGTAGCGTATTGCATAGTGAAGTGGCGTATTTCTTCATTTCCGCCACGTAGGTAAGAAGACGGAAGTAAGACAGATGCTACGCCCCCTGCGGCAGAAGTAGGATTTTTAAATAATTCTTTTTTATTCAAAAACACAAAATTATACATGTATTTTTATTTTTACAAAATTAACCCTCTGTAGCTCAGCCGTTGGGCAACTGCACCCTGTCACCTAATGGACAAAGCGACACGCAGGCCGTAGCTCTACCGTTGGACTACAGGGATACAGTCACTCAACCGTTCGACGACAGCACCTTCTGTCGCCCAACAGTTCGGCAACTATATCCCAAAGTAAATAATCTATTTTTATTCGGATGTGAGATTGGACAACGTCTATTGATGATGTTGTTAGACTATAAATTAGTGCTATATAATAGTTCGGAATATTTTGGGCAGTACGTTATATGTCATATGGCAAAGAAGTTAACGTTTGAGATCTTAATTTGTAAATAAATAAAATAGAGTCTAAGTATCAATTTTGTTGTCACAGTTCAGAATTCTTGGATGAAAAAAATATAACGCATATAAATCATGCCGTACAATGCGAATACACCAGAAGGTACAAGAATGATGAAATGTTTGGACCAAAGATAAGTTGGGAGATAAGAAACATGTAATATATTGGAGTCCATGAACTGACGCGCATACGATGTGGTTATATGGCATAGTGCTTCCGGTAATTGCTTAAGTAAAGATCGATACTACTACAGTACATTGTGATGAAAGCATCGAACTAATGCCAGAATACATGTATGTGCATAAAGGAACAATATGGCCGGTATGGGGGTTGCTACGGAATGCCTCGAACTACTGCGTGGATTGCGGTGCGAGCTCGATGTTGTACTCCTCACCTGTTGTCCTCGCCTTGGCCACTAATTCGTGCTTTCTCTCGCGAGCCTCACGCGCCCTATGCCTGCATGACTCGAAATGAGCCTGCGTCTCCCACCGGCACTCCTCCATTCTCTCGCAGTGGGTCTTGTCGTCCCACTCCTCACAGTCAAGATGCCACTAGTCGTATGGGTGGATCTCTCGGTTGATCCAACTGCAGTAGGCACATAGTTGATCCAGAGACTACGGGTAGACGGGAGAGGATATTAGTGCGAGTTGCGGAGAGAAATATTATGGGAATAAGTTGTAGCAAGTCCTTACCGGCTGTCAGTAGCGGCTCGTGTCCCAACCCATGATGCATCCTCTTCTTGATGGCTTTCAACTCATGAAGCTATCTTCCATCCCACATTTTGACTTGATGATCTTCAACACATGAAGTCATCCTAAGTCATTCTCATTTGTGAATCCCAACCTATTTATCCAGCTCATGAAAAATATTAGCTCAGAAACCAATTGTCATTAATTACCAAAATTTCATTATTAACTCATAATGGAGAAACTAAATTTAATAATCTTTTCTTTTTTGATAATTCATGACGATCTCAACAAATAATGAGATAAAAATTGATTTGCGAGTATACAACATGTACACAACAAATGTATACTCTAGAATAAGCTTTCAAAGCAAAGCTTACACATCCGATTGTCATTGATCATCCAACCATTAACACATAATGAAGAAACTAGAGACAATCCTATAATGAGTATATATAAACTACATAAGCTATATATACTTAAGAGATATGTTTCAAAGTAAAGATCCTTTATATGTGGCAAAAGGAATATAGATCAATTCTTATGAAATCTCAAAACACAGAGTGAACTCCTTCTAGATGTGTGCATACAAGAATGTATAATAAAAATATACGCACATATTCAAGTTTGACTATTTATGGAGTTAAATATATATTTTGGATCTAAGGAATGCATTGAGATATAAGAATATGGATGTCAAAAGCATACATCTATGATTTCACTTTTTCATCCAAATGAGACTAAGTAATATTATAATTAATAAACACGTTAGTCTTACAATTTCATTTGTCATTATATCCAAAACCATTTTGTTATTATCACATTCAAATGAGACTAGGTAATATCATAGTTGACAAACAAATTAGTTTCACAAATATATTTATCATTATAATCAAAACCAACTTAATGAAACTTGAACTTACAACGCTTCTCCTCCCTTTTATTTTCTTTCTCCTCACTTCTTGCTTTTCTTTCCAGCCATCTAACCGAAATTATGCTATTTTTTCTCTAATTATAAATTTCTACGGATTCTAGTTATAGTATTTACACTAAATAAACTATTTACTTACTACAAAAACATAGACTAAAAGGTAAAAAAATTTACCTTACGGACAAATCGCTCCTCACAGAAATAGCTGAACCTCCTCATCTTCTTCTCCCTCTCCCTCTCTTCTCCTTCTCCTTCTCCCTCTCCCTTCCCTCTCCTCTTCTCCCTCCCTTTCTGTTCTTACGCTCGGCCGGCAGTCGCTCAAGTGCACGACTTATATAGCCTATCCAGTCGCCAAACGTTTAGGTGACTGGAGGGTGCTGTCATCGAATGGTTAGACGACAACATCCATTGTTCAACCATTCGGCTACTGCATTTATATAGCCCAACGGTTGGGCGACTGCCTACGTGTTGCTCGGCTATTGGGCGACAGCGGCCAGTCGTTCAACAGTTGGACGAGAGATGTTACTTCTGTAAAAAAATAAAAATACAGGTATAATTTTGTATTTTTAAATAAAAAAGATTATTTAAAAAAAATTACACAAGCAGAGCATCATTACATTACCTCATTTAGCCAACCCAAATCCATGCGAAAGAAAGCAAAAATCCCAATAAACCCTCGCGTCCAAAAAACGCAGCCGCTTCCGCCGCCCGGCGCGATGGCGTCGGCGCCGGAGCCGGAGGATGGGAGGGAGCTCTACGCGCTGCTGCACCTCTCGCCGGACTCCTCCGCGGAGGAAATCCGCAAAGCCTACCGCCAATACGCGCAAATCTACCACCCCGACAAGTACCAGGATCCCCAGGTAGAGAGATGCCCCTCCCTGCAACGCAGTTGCGATTCGATCGGTGTGAACTGATTAGTTTAGGGTTCCGCGTCATGCTTCGCTGGGAGTTGGATTGGTGGTGGAATGGCGATAGCCTGATTCGATCGGTTTGAACTCGCTCAGCAGTTAGGTGTTTACTGGTTTGATTGGGTACCCTCCGGATTGGGCATTGGTTGGTTTGTACTGACATTGCTATGCTAGTTTGTAGTGTTTTTTACCCGTTTGCGTTGAGAGATAGAGATCAAGGGGAAGGGTTGGGCAATATGTATGCTAATGTGATAGGTATTTTTATTCCTTTATTACCGATTTGATTGCCTCTTAGGAGGTTACTAGGAGAATTAGAAGGCTATAAGAAGAGACTGGGCAATAAGGAGAATTTCACATTAGTTGTTGTCGCCCAACGGCACAGAAATTTGGTCAGCGCGAATGGAAATCCGTATTTTGCACTAGGACTGAGCTTTGTCAGTTAGGTAGCACTATGGGAAATTGGAGAGATATCATGAGTATTGGGCTATATATGTTTCTATTCCATGCATTGGTTTGTTTTTTTCTTAAAAAAAACGAAACCTGAAACTTATCCCATAAAAATCCATTTGGCGCAAGCACCTTTACATTCATTTTCCGATGAGCAATCTCTAGTGATTATTTGCTGGACAGAATGAAAGTTAGAGAAGGAACCTATTAGTGATCCTCTGATTCAAATGGAAACTTTCTACTTTTCTGTGATACAATTTTATGAAGAATAACGAAGTTAGAAACTTTGACATTACATCTAATCTTCAGATGGTAACTTGGCTGGTGCTATCAGGCGTTTCTAGTGCACTACTTGATTCTCCCAACTTACATTTCAAAAAAAAAAAATAATCATTTGAAGTTAGTTAGGTTCTTGCACTTGTGCAATCTGTATTTTGTTGAACTAGTCATCTCCTACAATTCACATTGCTGAATTCTTCCAAACTGACTATTGTCCTCCATTTTTCCTGTGCTTTTCTAGATGAAGGATGTAGCAACTGAAAACTTTCAACGAATACGTGATGCATACGAGATACTATCAGATGTGAACAAAAGACAGATCTATGACATCTATGGTATGGAAGGTTTAAATTCTGGCCTCGAACTTGGCCCCAAGCTAAACAAACCAGAGGAAATCAAAGAACAGTTGGAACGGCTGAGGCGGCGTAAGGAGGAAGAGAAATTTTTTGCCCATGCTCGATCCACTGGCTCAATCATCGCTAATATTTCAGTGCCACAATATTTAGATGGAGATGGCATCATGAGAGGGTACAGAGTGTTTTCCATTTTAATATACGCTTGTGCTCGCTGCCCAGTCACATGCAATGGGAAGTTGTTAACATACTTTAGAAGCCATTTCTTGTTTAGTTCTTGGTTATAACATGTTGCAAATTAATTAGTAATTCAGTAATCATAGGCCCCATATGTTAATTTGTAACTTTGTTGATGAAATTGCTCTGTATTGTTTCACATTCTTCCACATGTTTGTTAGTGATGGGCCATGATTTATCCATATATTATATACCTTCAGCATACCGGACTTCCAACTTTTTTTTTTAAAAAAAAACAAAGATTAGATTGGGGATCTTTCCTTGCAGAAGTTTACATTCATTATTACCTTTTCCACCCTTTTTAATCTTATGCCAATTCTGATTGTTAATATACTTAGACACCTAGGTAGCCTGTTGGTGAATAAACCTCTTTATGTATGTATTGTCCTTCAAGTACTTCTTTAGATGTCATATTAATTGTTATACCTCCCATATTCTTCAGCAGTACCATGATTTAATTATTTGATTTGAAAATGTCTAGAATGGGAATGTCTAGTGAAGTTCAGTTGCCAGTATCCAAGCGAAATACTGTTGTTGTTGGTGGAAATTTGGTTGTCAATGGTACAGTTGGAACCGGTGCAGCAACCACTGTGCTACGGCACCAGTTGTCTTCAGTGTCTTCAATTGAGTTTATGGCAACAGCTGGACTACGCTCCCTTATTGGAATACAGTCATTTCGGTGAGAATTGGTCATTCCTTTGTTCTCCTTCGATTTCTAGTTGCTTGCTAGTTGCAAATCATAATTCCTTGGTGTTATTTGCTTCAGTCAGATTTCACCACATTCGACAGCCACTTCCGGACTTGCTCTTTCCTTGAGAGATGGATCTATCAACCTGTCAAATGCCTGGACTCGCCAACTGTCTGAAAATACTGTTGGGAGTGTATGGCCCTTATACTTAATGCTCTTTTCATGTGTCTGATACACTGTTCATTTGCCATATATAACTAAAATAAGTGAGTAACTTGACACTTCAAAATTGCGATAATAATACGAGTAACTTAACTCTCCAAAACTATGATAATAATATGTGCATAATCTATGATGTCAACCACAGATGCTGAAAAAATGACTTGTGTTCTATTCCCTATATAAGACTATACAAACCAGTATCTTTTAATTTCAAATTATGCAATTTTTGACTTGCAATACAAATCCCCTGGCTGATTAGGATTGTTACACAAGCTTTTAGACAATGTAAAGGTAATGTGTTACAGTTAAATGTATGACTTTAGAGTTTAGACCTTATATTATCCCATATTTGATCCATGTCTAGAACGAGCTGTCAACTGTTTGTTTTACAGCTAATGCATAATTTAGACCTTATGGCTTATGTGATCGTATATCTGATCCATGCCCAGAATGAGGTGTCAACTGCACCTTGCTTGATAAGTGACAGTAATGGCTTCCATATGTTACGTATTAGAAAATTTCAAATTCCAGAGAAATCGAAAATTTGTCCTATTTAGTTTGCCGTTTTATGCTCCGTTGAGGCATCTTAGCATAGTTATTCATTCCCTATTATCTTTATGTAGTATGGATGTGATTTTTAGTGCTCCATTATTTACAGCATGGATGGATTGTTCATCTTCATGTATATGTTTGTTGTGTGGATGAGCTGATGATGATTTTTTTTGCCTGTCTGTTACTTTCTTTTCCCCAACCTCCAGATACAACTTGTCCTTGGTACTGAATCAAATATATCTGTTGGATGGCAAAAGAAGGATGACAAAAGTTCTGCAGCAGGAGAAGTAAAGGTAATTCTTATTTAGAAAACCAACTCAGCTTTAGTTCTTATTTCGAAAACCAACTAGGTCATCCATAAGCTAACAGTTGACAAATTTGTTTCGAAATGTATAGTTGACATTCCAGGTTCTCACATCATCTAGTTTGCCAGGTAGGATTTATTTTTAGTTCTGCATAGTGTCATATTGTTTTGTTCCGAAGAATCCATTGTTTTCTCTCTCTTTTGAATAGCTCCCCATTGTGTTTTATCTGGGTCACTTCAAAAAAGTTGTGTTTACTGTAGTTATTTCAAAAGCACCCCATTGTGTTCTGAAACTAGCTGGCTAGTTTAAATAGCCGTAGTTAAAATACGAGCAGGATTAAGTAGCAGATAAAAGTGACCGTAGCAATCATATAATTCATTTAGTACTTGCAGATGGAAGCCTATGCATTTTTCTACTCGACTTCAACTATGACTCGCCAATATTTGGTGTAGGGCCGTGAAAACATGAAAACATAGTGATACACTGGCTTTTTGGGCGTTTTGGTAAACTTTGCCGAACATGTTTTAAGTTCTTTTTGATTGGGTTTTATATGCCTTGCCTGTAGTTACAGGGCAGTATAATCTACACATGTTAATTGATTTTGTATACTTTTATTATACTGCCTTCAAGAACTTATTGCTTATTAATCTTTCCACCTCTTACATCAGACAACAATCTGTTGCTTGCCTTTTGAGGGCTGTTTCATTTATTGACGACTTCTCTTTTTCTCCCCAGTTTGGTGCTAATTCTTTTGGTGCATCTGCTCATTACACCCATCATTTCTCCTCCAAGTCTCATGGTCGCGTTGCTGGTAGAGTTGGAAGGTATATGCATTTTGATCTCACTTATGTCTGGCCGTGTAATTTTCAAAACCCATTATATCAGTTGGTAACTTATGTTCCTTTTCTCTTGAACTGTTTTCTTGCAGCACGGCCCTTGATTTTGAAATTGGAGGAGGAAGGCGGATATCAGAATTCAGTACTGTAAGGATGCTCTACAATATAGGAATCCAGGTGAATTGCTTGGTTCTATGGCGCTGTGTGTTTGAAGTGCTCTCAATTTGCTTCTTGAGTTCTGTTTCAGCAAGATTGCAAAGTCTTTGTCGCACTCTATCTCTTTGAGTGGAAGTAATAGTAAAAACCGCACCAACTACTGCATTCATGTGTTGCTAATTGTTCATGGATAACAAAGAAAACAGCTCCTGCATACTCTTTGTTGTCAATACGAAAATTAGAATATACTTTTTAATGTATAGTTACTAGGCAATGGCAATTGATGCATGCAAACATGCATTTGACATCATGCATTTGTTATTATTTTTTGAATGATTGCGAGGAAGCATTTCGCTGAAGTATTTGTACACATTGGAGTATATTAATACCTCTATGGATGCTTCCATTGGGAAAATGGTAGTGCTGTAGTTCACAATAGTAAATTGGAGTCATTACTAATGAGCTGCTTATAACAATAAAGATGGCTGTTTCGAGCATTGAGGGCCTTTGTTGTGGTAATCTTAGCTCTTAACTGCTTTGCATCTCATGTAATAGCTTGTGGAAAACTTGTGCTGCTTGATGCATTTTGACAGGTTGTTACATCTTATTAACCTTTTGTGCTCTGAAATTCCTCTTTCTGATGTAGGGGGTCTCTTGGAGATTTGAGTTACACCGTGCTGGTCAAAAATTAGTTATCCCAGTAAGTGGAGCTGTTCCACCTCCGAGTCCTGCCTGGCTTTAATATTTTTTTGTTCATCTAAATCTAATAGTATAGATGTAGTAATGGTATAAATATCACAGAACTATAAGGCAATTTTATTTGCTTGCAGTTATTGATCCCTGCAACTCATTGGGGAGGTTTTTACTAACATGTGTTTCTTGTATCATTCTCTTGTCAGATTTCACTGACTTCTTCATTAACTGTGCAGGTCTTGCTTTCAACTGACTTCAATGCATTATTTGTCACCAGTGCATTTGCTATTCCTTCAACACTCTATTTTCTACTTCAGGTTCTACAATATTCCTGACCTACTTTCGTTCTTACCCTGACAGAGATATGTGATAGTTCTATGTAGATAAGACTCCTATCCCACTTTTGTTACCTTTTCTGCATCTGTTAACTAAAGCCAAGCTGTGGCTTCTTATTGTTTGACAGACATATGTTGTAAAGCCGTACTATCTTAAGCAGGAAAAGCAGAAGACACTTGAAAAGATGGAAAGCTTGTCCACACAGGTAAAATGAGGTTGTTGTGTGCATTTATATTCTTGCTTATGTTACACAGCTTATGTACATTAGCGCATAAAGGGCAGACTGGTTATGCTTTCATGTTTGAATCTTCACATATAATTTTGTTTTGGAATAGACACCCAACGGTTGTTATAACATGCTAGTCGAATTGACTGTATGTAAATACAGGTAAAATGCATTTCACTTTTCGGAATGGAACAAATGTCTTGTTGTTTCTCTTTCTTGCTGCATGTAGCTTTGGAATATATTCCTTAACTGCTTTGGTGGCAGTGTTTTTCTTGTTAAAATTTCATTTTAAAAGTTCATATATATAAAATTATCTAATAATTGAAGATGTCCTTTTCTGTATAGCTAATTGAAGCCAGACAAGCAGCTAAAAGGCACAAAAATTGCTGGAACCTGTCTCCAATCGCAAGAAGAATAGACAGCTAGAGAATGATGGTTTAGTAATTACAAAAGCTCTGTATGGTAATCATAAAAAAATCAAAGAGAGTAGTGAATTGAATGAGATAAATGATGATGTGGCTTCACAAGTATTAGATGTGACGATCCCACTGAACTTCCTCGTGACTGAGGCAGGTCAGCTCAAGGTATGTCCGAGTCACATTCTTGATAAGTTTTGAGTTGTTTATGTGAAATATAAAGTAGCACTTAAAAAGCTGTGGTATATCGTAGTTTATTGTTTGCATCATGTCTATGCTTTCTTTTCTGGTTAGTGGTTCAATTGGAAGACCCATGATATAGGATGTTACTTGTGGGTTTCAACTTGCAAATGGATAGGAACTAACTGTCATAGAATCATCATACATTCCTAAATTAACCATGTTCTCCAAATTTATCTCTTCTAAAAAAAGTTTCCACGTTTAATAGCTTCTGTTTCACATTTCTGCCAGCTATGCTAGCAAATCCTCTTTGAGTTGTAGATGCTGGGGAAGAGGGTTATGAAAGTTGTGCTGGGTTTGTCAGAAGACTAGGCTTATTACATAAACACAATCTGGTATGGAAAACCTTGGTTGTGGCTTATAAGTTTTGTTCTCGCAAATTTACGTGCATACATGTAAGGAAACCCAAATTTGGCCAGCATATATGTGAAACTGATCACCTTTCAGATACTCACACTTGATATGGGTGTCAGAACAAGTCAGTTTCAATTCATATGACATTAAATGAATGAGATCGTGAATCAATTGCATGACCTATCAGGTACTCACGCTTGATATGGGTCAAAGAACAAGTCTACATCAGCTCATATTTCATTAAAAAATGCGATTATGAATTAATTGCATGCTACTTTTACTCCTGGACCAGGCTACATTTCAATCTTTTACATCTACAGATTGCTCATCGTAGTAATCCATTGCATTCTTCTTTAAAGTTAAGTAGGTTAAACCATTTGACAGATTCATTTTCTGGTTATCTGACACTGAATGTTGTCTGTCTGCCACCTGCAGCTTCATGAGGGGATAAAGAAGTCTGGAATAATGGGCTTCTATGATCCCTGCCCTGGAGATCCGAAGCTATTACTTGTTGAATACACATTTCATGGTCGAAAATGCAAGGTAGAGAATAATTTAGCATCCTATTACATACTATCATGTTTGTATGTATGTTTTGGTCAATATACAAATTTGCTGACCTTTTTGTTTGATGGCAGGTCATGGCCGATGATTATGATGCACTGTTGGCACCACAAGATATTCATCAAATTTGATCTTATACTGATCGAAATCACCATTCAAACAATTTTGAGTCGCATAGTTCTCGTCACAGTTTTCTTGTGCCGATGAGTTCTTTCTGTTTTTCGGTATCATTTCTTTATGTGGCCCCTTTGTTGTATACATGCGTGGGTTTGTACTACCTAGACAGCAGATACAAGGATCATATCCCAACAGCTAATAAGTTGCAATCAATCAAAAGTTTACAACATTAGTGCAATCTTCACTCGACACCCTGAGAACAAATTTTATTGGTGAGATGCAGCTGTCACCTTGCAACTTATATGGTCGGTTCTTTTAGGCTGTAACTTGTGGTTTATGATTTTTGAATTATGGTTGTTTGCACAAGAGAAAGAGCGTCGTATGCAATTTTGGCCAGTATAACTGAAGTTAATGTAGTCTCTACTATAATTGATTTGTAAACCTTTTTTTTGAAAAATATATCATTTAAAAGTTAATTACTACCATAAAAGTCATAAGCATAAAACCAAAATCAACCATAGCTACATCTGAAACGTCTCTCTTAACACATGCATCTGCTTCTCCCGGTCTGCGCGCGTGCGAAGATGGGTTGCTTTGGTTTCCTTCCGGTGTTACTTCATCTGCTCTGTTTCCAGTATCAGACTGCCCTGCTCAAAAGGGTTTATTTTGAGTGGCTTTTGGTACTACAACTGACGGTGGTTTATTTGACATAATTAAATTTAAAAAAATTTAAAAATAGAAAAAAGAGTTACCCTGTTACAGATAGTACAAACGAATATGGGAAAAAATAGAACCGACAAAAAATCTCAAAAAAAAAGCCAAAAAACCAAAAAAAGACAAAATTATTGAATAGTAAAAAATAAGTCAAAAGCCCAAGCCGAAACATTGATATATCCTTAAAACGTAACTTTGACAATTACTTTTTATTATAATATATTTGTAAAACTCAATAAAACTATAATATTGTAAAAGTATTTTTTAAAATAAATCTATACATATGATTTTTATCTACCCAATCTAAATATTTAAAAATATATTAACAGCTAAAATTTAAAAAATTTAACTATGTATATTCTAAAACGATATGTATTTATAACCAAAGTAGTAGCAACGTGGGAGTCACTTTTAAGCATTCTTTTTTGGGTACTAGCTTCTTCCAGCCCCTGCCTATTAGTATACTCACCATTTTCTCGGTTCTCTCCTTGTTTTATACCGTGTTCTAGTTGTCCAGTATGCATTTCTGTGTTAATCAGATGTGATCACTTCAAAACCAGATCTCAACTCCAAGTCTGGGGGGCAAGCGTTTGCATGTGCAACCCTTGGCCCTTCATTTACATCTTTGTTAGGTACACATAAGTTTTACCATTTGATCGATCACCAACCACATGGTCCAAGGCACAGGGCCACCTCCAAATGCTCAGCGCGGCAGGCAGTCCCTGCCGCCGATGATCACCAACCCCTCTGCACTGAACGTGCAGTTGCTGACATTTAACACATCACACGCGGTTTTCTGCTGCGTCGCTTGATGCTTCCGCTCCTGGGCTCCAAACTGAAAGATGGTTTAGGAGAGGCTAACACATCTGTTTTGCTGGAGCTGTGCTCCCGCCTCTCACGTGATCCAAGTAACAGTTTGAGATGTTCCCCTCCTGTTCTGAGACCGGTGAACACATCCTGCTGTGTATGCCATGTAACCGACGAGATGCTGTCGGCGACAGCTTGAGACTAAGGCTGTAAAACGAGCTGAGCTCAAGCGAGTTTAGCCTCCTAAATTTGAATTTGGTAAAAGCTCGATCCAAGTTTAAGCGAGTCTGAGTTGGAGTCAAGTCTGAACCTAATTTCGAGCTTGGTTCAAGTAAACTCGATAACAATCATCAATTTAACATATACTAATTTTCAACAATAAGAAAATCTCAAGCAGGAGTTTAACTCGAGTAAGCTTGTAAGAGTTAACATATAACAATATTCAAGCTTGAATTGAACATTGACGAGCTATTCAACCTTGGCTCATTAAAACTCACGATCAAATTCGAGTTTGGCTTATTTAGAACTCAAATCAAGCCTAAAATAAGACGAGCTCGAGCAGTTTATGAACCCAAGTTTTGTTTACAACCCTAGCTGAGGCCGATGGATAGGATCGGATTCCTGACAGGTTAATGACATTGGTACTCACTCTTCCGGTCTCCATGAAAGGCTCCCTTTAACCATCACACTTGTTATTTCGTTTTGTCATCACATTGGATGCGGATCCCTGGAGATCCTATGAAGTATTGGTGGGGTTCACTTCACTTGATTCGGTACATTCATCCTTTAGTGGTGATCGGTTCGGCTGAAAGCTTATGGCTGAAAACACTGTAATGGTGAAAAAAACATCAGAATGACATAGACTTATTTAACATAATTAAATTTAAAAATTGAAAATATAAAAATATGTTAGCCCATCACGCACAACGCAAACGAATACGAGAAAAAAAAGAACCGACAAAAAAGCTCAAAAAAAAGTCAAAAATTCAGAAAAAGACGAAATTATGAATAGTACAAAAATAAACTTAAGCCATAAGTTTAAGCCATATTGAACACAGCCAAATCAAGCAGGAGGCCCCCTCCTCCCAACAGGCCACACGCTTGCTTTGTGTGCCTACTCACAACAAAAGTTGGAAGTAATGAACCCAGAGGCTCTTAAATAGTCTCTAATGGGATGTAAACGAGGTAAGCTCGATTGAGCCTCACCTTTTAAGTTTTAGTCTGGTAGGAGCTTGAGCGAGTGTGAGCTATGGTCTGAGCTTGAAACTCGGATTGAGCTCTGCTCAGTTTAAACTCAAGTAGACTCATAATATTTAAAATAATTTAATGTATACTAATTTTTAATAATAAAAAAATCTGATCTCGAGGTTGACTCGAGTAAACTCGGTAATAGTTAACATGCATCAATATTCAATTTCGAATCGAGCCCTAACCAGTCATTCGAGCTCGAAATTAAGGTTGAGTTCGGCTCACTCTAAACTTAGGTGAGTTCTTTTGGGCTGTGGTTTATGATTTATAACTTAATTTTTTTGAATTCTGCTATTCGCGAGAGACAGTATACAAAGGAAAATAGTCATATATAATTTTGATTGGTACAGTTGAACATTTTCTATCACAATTTGTTTAATGACTCGACTTTAAAAAAATATACTATTTAAAAATTAGTTCCTATAATACAAAGATATAAGCCACAAGTAATACGTAACCTTTGATTCAAGCTTAACTCGAGCAACTCGCGCGCTCGATATTTTTTACAGTCTCAACCAAACGGGTGCATACGGACCTGTTCGCGTGTGCAGAGTGCGGACGCGAGGTTGGTACAGTACTATACGCGTATTCTGCCTGGGAGTAGCTGCTCGGCCAGCCAGCCGGGACCCGGCTCGCTATGCTACAGCTCATCGTCCTCCCTCCACCAAACATGCAGCCGCGCGCTCTGACAACGGTCAAATGTCGACCAGCTGCTGACTGCTGTGCTGTGCCGCAGCTTGGAAACCGTGCAGCCACCCCGGTTCATTTTTTTGGGCGCAAATGGTTCGGCTCAGTACGTGCGTTCTCATTCCATATGGACCTTCCCCACATAGATCAAACCTGGGTCTCGACGTTCTGGTTTCGGCTGTCAACGAGGGCAGTGGAGATCATTCGCTTGCATTGTTTTTTTTTTTGGATTAACATCTCGATCATGTAACCCTAGTGAAGGCATAGCATCAAACTTTCTCTCTTCACGTGTTTAGAGTAGTTTAGAGAGAGAAAACACTCGAGAACAGTACACTAGAAACATGTTCCTGAATGACTCGGTATACTATTAGCAGTAGTTTAAGCGTCTGTTTGGCAACAGCTACGGCTTATGGTTTTTGGCTAAAATTTTTGAATTTTATCTGTTTACGGTACAGATTACGGAGAGAGAGATATTTACTTGTGATTTTAGATGGTACAGATGTTGGACTTTTAACGTGTACATCGTTTAACTTGTAGACCCTATCTTAAGAAAATACACCGTTTAAAAGTTAGATAATGTAGCAAAAGTCAAAAACCGCTAGTTTCGGAGAAAAAGAACAGACCCTAAAATGAACTGGGAGTAGGAGTGGAAAAAGTGTGTCCACACAACTGGTTTATTCACTCCCAGCCAGGACACCTCCAAACCACAACATCTACAGGGCTACAACTATGGTGAATTTCTTTCTTTATTTATAGGAAGAAAATATTATGGATCTCTTTTGGCTACCATCATAGAAATGAAACTACAGAGTCAAACTGATGCCTCAAAAGCCATTTGCCCAAGCACTCCTCTACTTACCTCTTCCAGTCACCAAGCGTCCAAGCCCATCTACTGCTAGCAGCACTGCTTCCTCCAGTGCATCACCACTGAAACGAGCATAATAGCTTCCTTGACTCCTTGTATGCAGCAGTACTACAAGCAACAACTCGAAGTAAAGACAAGAGGACACGGGAGCAGCAGAAGTAGTAGGTAACATATCCTACGCACTTAAATTTATGATGTATTCATAGTGTATTCTAATTAAAAAAACACGAAAAATTCCGAATTGTTTTACATGTATTCTATGATTTACTCCACCTATGTATAAAAGTACATAGAGAACTTTTTAAAAATTTTATAACTTTTTTTAGTTAAGATGTACTATAATCACATTATAAACTTACGTATATAAGATATGTTACGAAAATAGTAGTAAAGCAGCATCCAGTCATGCACTGCGCAGGACAGCGTCCAATACAACCCTCCCCGAGGCAATCTCCCCCGATCCGACCTCTTCCTCGGTTGCTCCTCCCTCTTTCACTAAACAAAACAAAGCAAAACGCCCAGTAGCAGAGAACAGCATAGCCGAGCACCATTGCATTGCATCACCACGTCACAGCAGTAGGACAGCAGAATCCAAAAAAGGCCCAGCTCGCCATCTCTCCGCCAACCGACACGAGTAGGATGGTAGGTAACGGATGTAATACGAATTAAATAGTTATTTTATTATATTTTTATTTATATTTTATAAACATTTAAATATTTTTGAATATAAATATGAATTGAATATTGTAGTGAATACGAATTTGAATCAAATATCTACTTAATTCGATCGGATCTGGATATCCTCGTAACTTATGTAGTATCAAGATATTAATGATATTTTATCTTCGTATAGTCACGCTTAATCATTCTAATTCATTTACTTCATCTAAAGAAACAAGAATTCACATTAATTTGAAAAAACTTATCCAACTAATTAGTCGTATTGCAATAAATATATATATTGCTTCGCCAAATACGAATATGGATACAAATGTCCGAATAAAATAATATTTTAGATGGTAAAAGTCTATACCATATTCGTATCCATATTATTTATACGATTCGAATAGAAATACAAATAGAAGAAAAAGTTAATCGAATGAAAAAATATATACCATATTTATATCATATTAAATATGATAATCAGATAATACTCACGGTACATATTTCCCACCCTAGACACGAAACCTTGTGTGAGACCATGTGGAGGTCACCCCATGATTGTGATAAGTAATTGACCCTTGGATTAGAGTTTGTGCAAATGTTGAGTTTGGTTTTTGAGGTCTGAGCAGAAGTTTGCTGGCTCTACGACCTCTATCGTTCGATTTGGTGGTCGGCAATCAGTATTATGACTTGGTGGTCGGCAGGAGTTCTTATGTCTTTGTGGTCGGCAGAAGTTCCTACGACTTTATGGTCGGCAGGTGATTTTACGACTTGATGGTCGTAGCTTCTGCTGGTCGTGATCGATAGTCGTAGCTGTGATCGATGGTTGTATCTTCTGCTGGTCGTGCTCGATAGTCGTAGTTCTGCCTGGTCGTGATCGATAGTTGTAGCTGTAATCGATGGTCGTAGCTTCTATTGGTAGTGCTCGATGGTCGTAGTTCTGTCTGGTCGTGGTCGATAGTCGTAGTCGATGTGTGCAATAGTCGTAGCGCTCTGCCTGTGTGATCGATCGTAGTTATTTGGAATCTGGGTCTTGAGGTCATGCACATTACTGGCTTTCCTCTGTTCTTCTAAGAACGTTACGACCACTTCCAGTTTCGACCACATTCAGATCTATTGGTTCTTTGCCTCTTTCGTTGAATCTGAACTGAAGCAGTCGTAGTCGGTGCAGTCTCAGTCTGGAACGTCGATCAGCTTTACGACTACGTTGGTTTCGACTATGGTCAAGTTCCAGACTACATCGCACTGATTTCGACCACGCTGATCATTTTGGTTGCAGAGTGGTTCCACGTTGGTTGTTCGATCACTCGTTGGCTTATGACCATGTTGTACTTCTGTCGAGTAGTCGAACTTACGACCACTCTATCGGTTATCGATCACGTTATTGAAACTTACAATCACGTTGTAAGTTTCGACTACATTGACAAATTTCGACCACATTGCTTTTCTTTCTCGGTTCGTGCAGTCTCTTCGATTTTCTTGTGAGATTTCAACTATAATTTTTATAGCTCTATAGCTATCAAAGAAAAAGAATTGAATGAATACTTAAGAAAAATTTGAAGACACTATACACTTTGTCCCCCAAACTTCTACCTCACTAGTCACTCCCTCACCTCATCTCAAGCTCAGCTAGCTCACTACCCCTACATATACACCCTCACCCATTCCAACCCCTCCACTAACCGTCCTCACATCTCTAACCTTAGACAGCTCTGGAGTTTGGAGCTAGCAGAGAGCCAGGAAGATCGAGTTGCTGGTTGCTGCAATGGCGAGGTGCTATGGCTTCTTGTCATTGCAGAGGCTGCTGGTGCTGCTGGTTCTTGGCGGCGAGGTGGTCGGGGTGGCGATGGCCAGGCCGCTGCTGGGCATCGCTGAGCCTCCATCGCCCCCGGGCGTGGTGGCGGCCGGGCCGGCCGGCGTGGCGCAGCTCGGTGGGGGAGAAAGGAGGCCTGACCGGTCGATCGCCGGCGCGGATGTGATCCTTGCGGGGTTCGCCGCGGCGGTGATGGTCGTCATCTTCTGCTACATCAGGATCACCAGGAAGAGCAACCAAAGGGTGGTAGGGTTTGGGGAGAAGGCCTAAGAGGGTTCTAAACTTGTAGTACATAGTATTACATTTTTTTTTTCTTTGGAGTTCAGAGAGACTTGTAAAGAAGATGAAATGAGAGGAGAGGATGAAAAATGTAGCAGTGTAGATGTCATGTTCAGTTTCAGGTTTATCACTTCACTCTGTAGTTCTGTACTGTACATGTGTGATATGTCTGATGAGAGGATGAGATATGTAGGGAAAATTAAGAAACATCAATCGAGCTAGTCTTTTTCTTGCATATGAACTATCGCAAATTTTCTTTGCATCATGTTACCAGCGCCCAGCGGCCATTATGTCTGAACTATGGTTCTGATAATCGGCCGATTATCAGTTTTTATCGGCTATACCAGTTTACCTTAAAAATTACTAACCGGCTCCGAAAAAATTATTTCGCATGAATTTTGTTAAATATAGAAGAATTTTTGCCGAAATTAGTTTTTAAAAATTTCGGTCTATCTTTTGAACCGATTTCTGGCCGAAATTTGTTTGAAATTTTTGGGCCGAAAATCATCGAAAATTTCTGATTATTGGGATTATCACTTATACAGCCCCTCTGGTGAGAAAAAGACCAGTATTGAAAAACACTGGTCTGAGCGAAATCTGCAATCTTTACTCTGGAACAATGTGCATGTTTGATTTCCGAATGCATCGCAAGTCTGATAAGAGTTGTTCGGTTGGGTCATCAGTTCAGTACCTAGCAGTAGCAGGTACTGCTAGGTAAGTACCATCCAAAAGGTGCAGATTAAGGCTTTGCTCTAAAGTGTTGTGGTTTTTCGCTGAAATAGTATTGTAGCAGTCGTTAGCTTTTTTGAGATATTCAATTAAAAAAATAAAGAAAAATAGAAAAAAATATTGTTATATCTATACAAATAATGCAAAAAAAAAATGAGAAAAAAGAGAAAAAAATCACGATAAGAAATCAACATGTTTCAAATGGTTTTTAGTTTCTGAAAGCCTGAAGGTAGAAGTTATCGCTGTTTGAAATGTAGTCTAAAAAAATACCACATCATTTTTAAGATCATATTAATACCACTCCCTCTAGCATTGTTTGTTCCGTGAAATACCACTCCATCACTTCTCTTGGCTTTGTCGTTAGCTCCCTTATGAATTGATGCAATTACCCCTAAAAAATTAGATGCGCCGAGCCCAACTTCCTTCCCTGTGAATCGCCCCTGTTCACATACTGCCTCCCAGGCCCCCTTTCCTGCCTCGCACCTCTTGTCCCCCCTAAGTAAATACAAAATTCATCTTTAAATGTAACATATACAACTAAAGATTCCTCTCCTTGCTCACAAGATGAAACACATACACAATTAAAAGGAGAAGCTCACACTAACTCAAGAGTATAAAATGAAGTACCAAAAATCTTACCCGTAACCGGCCACAAAGGAGTATTTATAACTCACACAACGAAACTAGCTGCTGGGAACAAAAACTAGCAAATCCAGTAGTACCGTCGTTATATGACCGGTACTACCGCTCCCCTTGTAACGGTCAAAAAACTATCCGTTATAGACTGTAATCGGTAGTACCGCCAACCATTGTCCGGTACTACCGCAACATGATAGTACTGCTTGACACATGCGGAACTGTCATTTTTCCAAGGAGGAGAAGACTCTCAAAAAGGTGTCTCTTATGATAAAACGTACCGCTACACAAGCGATCGTACCGCAACTCTGGTCGTACCACTCAGATAGAGCCGGTAGTACCACAGACAAGTCGGACCGCTCACACAAATCCGGTACTACCGATCGTTGACCACACTGGTTTTTCGACCACGTTGTCTGGTTTGACCACGTAGGTCTCCGACCACGCCGATCTTCAACCACATTGTCTGGTTCGACTACACAGCTTTCCGACCACGCCAATCTTCAACCACGTTGTCTGGTTCCATCATACAGATCTCCGACTACGTTGGTTTTGACCACACAGGTCTCCGACCACGCTGGTCTCTGACTACGCCGATCTTCGATCACGATGGTTTCGACCATATTGGTTTCAACCACGTCGACCACACAAGTTTCCGACCACCATGTCGATCTTTGACCACGTTAGTTTTCAACCACAGAGGTCTTCAGCCATATTGGTCATTGACCACTAACGAATGTGGTAGTACCGTGATCCCAACGTCGGTATTACCGCCTGACGGTAGTACCGCTCGACACAAAACGATAGTTCTAATTTTTCTGAAATATGCATGTATTTCAACAAATTTTGCAAAACACATTAGCAAATTATAGTATCATGCACGCAAGGATCAAACCATGATTCCCACCAAGTTGCAAAATATATTTGCACACTTTCATAATCATGACATAAGGAATCGGTACATGTACTCCACACGTTTGCAAAATACATTTGCAAACCTAAGTCACATGCTATTAGAATTATATATGAGTTTCAATCATTTGCAAAACATATTTGCAAATATAAACCTCATACCACAAGGAGTATGAAACATGGACCCAAACACTTGCAAAATATATTTGTAATGTATAGTCCCATGTTATAAGGATTCAACACATGAGTCTCAACTATTTGCAAAATACAGTCGTAAATAATAACATCATACCACGGAGAGTTAGAGCAAGTGAGATTGAGCTATCGACACATGATGAGACTCAAGCTACTAGATAAGACCGCTCTTAATAGTACGACAACCTATACTAGTAATCTGGTCTTTCAACTAAGCATCAAGACCGGCAAAAGACTAGTAATACATTCTTAGCCCTAGTTAGTCATACCTTTGCTTTAAGTATCCTCTTGAAGCTTGGTGATGCATATCTTCACTTCAAGTCTAGATCATTGTCTTGATATGCATCAACTCATAATGCATTCTACTTGAACTCCATCAACACATGATAGATCTTCACTTGACTTGATAACCAACTCGCGATCATTTCTTCTTGGGAATCTTGATGTGAATCAACACATGATGCATCCCTTCTTTAGAATCTTGATCAACTCACGATTATCTTCTCTTGGACATACATCAAGTCATGATGCATCATCTTCTTGATGACCTTCAACTCATGAAGCCATCCTCTATCCCGTATCTTGAGTTGATGATTTTCAACAGATGAAATCATTCTAAGTCATCCTCATTTGTGGAACCTAACATATTCATCCAACTCATGAAAAATGTTACTACATAAATCAATTGCCATTAATTACTAAAACTTCACGATTATCTCATAATGGAGGGACTAGATTGTACAATCTTCTCTTTTAAGTAATTCATGATAATCTCAACAAATAATGAGATAGAAAATAATTTACAAGTATACAACATGTACATAACAATTGTAGAAAATGATACTCATTTGAATATGAGTGTTTATTTTTTAGATTAATTGCTAGCAAAGCTTACTCATTTGGTTGTTATTAATCATCCGACCATTAACACATAATGGAGGAACTAGATTCTTCAATCCTTTTCTTTGATGATTGATGACAACCGAATTACAGTTGATTTAGTTTAAATCAATCACGAGTATATATGAATTACACAAGTTTTATATACTTAAAGGATACATTTCAAAGTATATATCCTAATATATATTGAAAGGAAACACAGATCAATACTTAATGAAACCATAAAATATAGAGTGAACTCGCCCTAAATGTGTGCATACAAAAAAGTGTAAGAAAAACATATGGATGTGTTTGTAAGTGGCAATATAGAGTGAACTCCCCCTAAATGGGCGTTGGCCAGGCGACAGCCCAATGGCTCTGTATACAGAGCCTCGCTCGCTCCTCCTCTCTTCTCTTTCTCTCTCAGTTTTAGGAGGTGTTTGTAAGTGGCAACCGGCGGCCTCACATCATAGTCTTGTGTTGCGGCAGTGCTCAAGGACGACGATGGCCTTGGAGGTGTTCGTGAGTAGTAATTGAGCCTAGGGCAGCTTGCAGTGAGCTTTATGGTAGAGATTGGGACGGAGGCAAGGCAATAGAGAGAGATGAGTAAAAGGGGAAGGAGGAAGAGATTAGTATTACATGTGGGACCTACCATCTTTTCCCTGATGATGTTGATTGGTTGCCATGTCATCTAAAACTAGCCTAAGTGTCAAAACAATTGTCACTTGTGTACCACATCAGCGCAAAACTAGCTTCAAATGATCTAAGGGGGTAAAATAAATAGTATTGATACTTGAAGGTGATAAATCATTTGATTTTGCAGTTGAAGGTTTTAACTTCGACTTTCGCAAAAGTTGAGAGAACGGTTAAATAGATTTCTTTTCTAAACTGCAAGTTTTTCGATGATATCAACCCAATTGTTTCTCCCTCCACCTTGTGAGTTTCCAACCTCTTAACAGTCTAAGCTAGTTTCACCGCTAGTCAGAAGTGAGAATAGAGATCCTCTGAATTTCGTTAAGCAAGGGCGCAGAAGAACAGTGTTGTGCCTTCCCTATCATCGGTCCATTCAATCAAAGAATCCCGCCTGTGATCGATTGCTACCGCAAAATGATTACTTCACAAAGGCAAACGATGTGAATCCCAGAAGTGACCTCCGAAAGAGCTGGAGCTAGGCCAACCTTCAACTGTAGCATGTAGGCCAGGTCCAACAGCTTCGGCTGGAGCATATGCACACACATCAGAAGGACACGGAGCCGCTCGTCGCAGCGAGAGGCTCGTCCCGTTCAGTGCATCAAGATCTCCGCGTCCCACTCTTTTGATCTGGCACACTGCTTCTGAAAGCAGCCATTTAATACGAGGGCCAGCCCGGCGTCGACTCACAGCACAGCGCGGCCGTGAATTCGTGATCGCAATGCACGGCCAATGGGGGGCTTCAGATTCAGCCCCCGGCACCGTCGCCGACGTGATCTTTGCACCGCCCACCGTCTCTCCCCGCCACCACCCAAACCTTAACGTAGCCGTCGGCCGCCTAGCCGGCCGTCGCCTCTCGAAGCCTTACTCGAGTAGGGCTTCTATAGAAAGATTAGACATGATTCCCTCGTCAGATATTTTTAGTTCAATTTTTCAACCCATCCGAACCACCGAGGAATATACACTGCATCTGCACCTATGATTTGAGTACACTTATTAATGGGCTGTCTACTCCTCAATCTTGGCCCATGTATAATCGCTGACATTGATAGTAGTACCACCAGCATATCTCGAATTCAACGCCTTTTTCGGGCCCCCGCGCACCACTATTGCTGGATATGGTCCTCTCCTTGCGCAATGCCCGGAGTGGCCCCTTATGCGGTGAGGGGCTGCATGAGCGACGTGGCGCGGTCTCTAGCCACGTGAGCTGGGCCTGGCATGGCTCTCGACTCGCACGCCCACTGTTCGCGATATATATATGCATGCACGTATCATGTACGGATGTATGCATGAACGTACGTATGTATGTGTATATACATATATTAAATGCGTAAATTCAATCCAAATTTAGATGTATTTTCTGAAAGTATCATTTTTAGGGTATATACTCGGCTTTTACAATTCGAAAGAAACATATATCTTTGAAAAAAATAAGGGCACATACCCATCTTTTACAAGTCAAATGAAACATATATCTTTTAAAAAATATACTCGATTTTAAAATTTTGAACAAATTTAGATCACATGCTTTGCCGATTTATATATATAATCAACATATATCTACAATTAAACTATCGTAAAAGCAAGGCAACTACAATTCATATTTCAGTTGAAACTTATTTGAACTAGTTAGTAAAGCAGTTAAACTCGACGTCGAAAAAAATTCCCCTATGTATCATGTGCAAAAGGGAATTTTTTCGACGTCGAGTTTAACTGCTTTACTAACTAGTTCAAACAAGTTTCAACTGAAATTCCAATTGTAGTTGCCTTTTTTATGATAGTTTGATTGTAGATATGTGTTGATTATATATATAAATTGACAAAGCATGTGATCTAAATTCGTTCAAAACTTTAAAATCGAGTATATTTTTTAAAAGATATATGTTTCATTTGACTTGTAAAAGATGGGTATATACCGTAAAATTGATACTTTCAAAAAATACACATGAATTTGGATTGAATTCGCATATTTAATATATATACGTATTTATATGCACATATACGAACACACACACATATAGGGAGCATATCTAGTGCTAATGGCCATTTCAGTGCTAAGATGCTAATGGCGACATGGACCGTCCGATCTAGATTGCATGGCTCAGATGGAGGTAGGTGGAAACTCCATCTCACTTAAACACTTTTGCAGAAAACCCACTACGTTTTGCACTTAAATGGAACTCTACATTATACAACAACAATGGTAGACTTGATGGGTTTTTGTTAAAAGTGCAGGGGATTTTCTGTAAAAGCGTTTAAGTGGGATGTGATTTTCACCCACCTCCATCCGAACCACACAATCTAGATCGGACGGTCCACATCGCTATTAGCATCTTAGCCCTGAAATAGCCATTAGCACTAGATATGCTCCCCCCACACACACCAAGCGTGGCCAGTGGGCGTGCGAGGAGCTCATGTGGTCAGGAGCCGTGCCAGGCCCGGCTCACATGGCCAGAGACTGCGCTACGTCGCTCATGCGGCCCCCGACCGCGCAAGGGGGCCACTTCAGGCATTGCGCAAGGAGGGGGCCATATATGGTAATAACGGCATGCAGGGGGCCAAAACGGCATTGAATTCGCATATCTCAACAAGAGATGAAGTCTCAGTCTTCTAACCTAGCCGTCGCCGGGAACTTCATCATCAACCTCCATCGTTGGCCCCTCTACCCTCCTCTCCGGCGTTATTGCTGGAGTTGAATGGGCGGGGGACCCATGATTTTCCATAGTAACTTTAGGTTTCTTTAGTTTTTTCTTTATTTTTTGCTAGATGAAGCTATTCTAGTTTTTTTATTGGTCGGTTCTGTACTAGATTTCTTTTACCTGTGATGGATTTTGTTGTACCAACCCATCTGCATGACGACTGTGACGCCTACACCGAACATCATTACGGGCCAAGTTGGTTTTAAATAAATCTCCCTAGTTTTCTTCCTATGAACAACCCTGCTACCAAGGCGCAGGTCCTACGCATCTAGAGAGATTCTTGATAATCTACTTCCCGCTTCCATGATCGTTAATAATCCTATTGTTGTTGCAAGATCCGGAGTTTTTAGCGAGAAAGATAAAAAAGTTCATCACGTTCATCGACTCAAGAGCATGATGGTAACAAGTTGTTCATCGGATATCTTTAATATGAAAGTTGGGTACTCATATATTTTATATTTGTATTTTCATTAATATAAATCAGACAATGTTTCTAAAAAATAGCATATCTCAACGTGACAAAAAGAAAAAAAAACTAAACGTGACTAGTTGCAACATGACAACATGAGACGGATTGGATGGCTCCAAATTGTCGAAGGCACAAAACTTGTTTTCTTGGCCTCTCTTTTGACAAAACTATTTGCACAGACACAGAGATGTATGAACACCTTCTCCATTTTTCTTTTGACAAAACCATTTGCACAGACACAGATGTATGAACACCTTCTCCATTTTTCCTCTCTCCTGAGAGGATGTATGAACACCTTCTATTTATTATGGATGTGATGTCACCTTCAATGAGAACGACCGCGTAACAACGAAAAGTGCATACCTTTGCAATTTAGTAGCGTTCTCGTTCCAAATGCAAGGGGATCCTAGAAATATATCATTTGAATAAGTAGAGCATAATATTACGAGTGTAATTTTACAAATTACAAATAGGACGTGCTGCTTGACTTTGTCGTTTACTTTTGTTTTGTTTTTTTGATTGAGACCAATGCCATTTTCTGTCAGGTAGGTAGCATAATTTGTTAGTTGTTCATATTTTTCATGTAGGCACCGTAATATAGCTCTATCACAGAAATATCACAAGAGTTTCACATGAAATAGTTTAATTCCCATAGGATTATAAGAAAATTTCCACATTCCAAATGGGCCTCACATCTACATGCTCGTATTTATACACATGTGTGTCTCAATTAGAAAGCGTGTGTGCCCATGCGTTTACCTTGTAATCTCAAAAGATCAAGTGCAATGTGTATTTTTTAAAAATTGCATGATTAAAATTCAAATAATAAATTAATTAAAGCTCCATTTGAAATGCAGGAAAATAACTCAATTCCCGCAAAAATAAAAAAAACGCGTCCCAAGTGAGGCCTAATTCAGAAATGACCCTTACAAACCCGAGTGAGATTTGAATTCAAGTATTCAACAAGAAATTGAGGTATTTTAGGGGGTGTTACAGTACCTAACTTTTAAACGGAGTATTTTCTCAAGACGGGGTTTACAAGTTAAACGTAGTACACACTAAAAACTTAACATCTGTACCAGTTAAAATCGCAAGTGAGTATCGATCTCTCCGTAATCTATACCGTAAATAACCAAAATTCAAAAATTTCAGCCAAAAGCCATAAGCCGTAGCTAAAAAGAATAGGCCCTTACTCATGGTATTCTGGATGCTGAAAAAGCGGAACATAGAGGAGCACATATCCAAGTGAAGAAGTTCATAAATGAATGAACAATAGTCACCCTGTTTTAAAACTGAAAATTAATGACTCAAAATCTAAGTTGGAAAAAGAGGATAGAAGATATAGTTATAAGAAAAAAAAGCTAAAGTATGTTAGGTATGTGACAAAGGTAGACCATTTAATGATGAAACCCTAAAATTCCCCTAAGCATCTTTGAGATCACACCATTAAAATCGAGTACCCACAATCATTTAATATCTACAATAACTTTGAAAATAGACATGTTTCAATTTTTTTAATAAAACGGACACATACCTGTCACAAGTCAAACTGAAACAGAAAAGTAGAATAAATGGCTCACCAAAACATACCATGCCAATTCATCATAATGGAGTGTCACGCTGAAAGAAGAAAAGTTATTACTATTTGTCAAAGCAATCTTTTCGTACATTTACAGTCTTTGATAAGTTTAATAAGAATTGCCAAAAAATAATAAACTATGTAAACCAATTATTACCTATAAATCAAGCTTAATACTGTGGCTCAGCACGAATAAGACTATAGGCTATGTTCATATTAGTTTCTAAAAACTATTTTTTATATTAAATAATTTTTCTATAGTACTTAACTTTTGAACAGAGTGTCTTTTTAAAGTGAGATCTACTAGTCGATTGTAGTATATACTGTAGTGACTATTTATATCAACCAAAATCATATGTAAGAATCTCTATAAATTTTTCTATAAATGTTACTATTTATAAACCAAAGGTAAAAGATAAAACAAAAATGCAATATGAACGGCACTGTGTACTAATACAAGTAAGATTGCACGAGCACTGCAATTGATATAGTTATAGTGCTGAAAAAAGTTCTCTACGATATACCCAGAGCAGTAGAAAACGCCCCCAGCACCTGTCTCAAAGACCGCGTACCCTCTCGCGACAGCAGCCATGGCCGCCTCCTGCGACCTCCTCGACGTCGACCCCCCCGAGCTCCAGTTCCCCTGTAAGCTCCCCGTGCTACCTTCCTCTCGTTTCAGATTATGTTTTTCCAGAATTTTTTGTCTGACTTTTTCAGCTGAACCTTTTGCAATTTCTTGGCATGCCTAGTCGAACTCGACAAGCAGGTCTCCTGCCCCCTGAAGATCAGCAACAATACCGACAGTACCGTCGCCTTTAAGGTGATTCGCCTGTTAATTGCGGTGCATAACTCTAGAAAATTGGGTTTGGTCGCTCTGTGGGTAGTAGCTTCTTGAGGGATTCTCTTATGCTTTTCTTGGTGCCCTTGTGTTGTGTGCGGGTAGTAGGTTAAGACGACGAGCCCCAAGAAGTACTGCGTGCGTCCCAACAATGGCGTGGTGCGGCCACGATCCACCTGCGTAGTTGTAGGTAATGTGTTGTGTTTACTGGACCAGATAGAGTTCAAGAAACCACCCAATTTAGAGACTTTTTTGGCTGTTGATCTTAATTGAGAAGTTTCAATGCGTTGTGTGTGCCAGTCACGATGCAGGCACAGACTGTTGCGTCACCGGACTTGCAGTGCAAGGACAAATTCTTGGTGCAGGGCGTGGTCGTCAGCGACAGCTTGTCAGCCAAGGACATCACCTCTCAAATGGTAGTAGTACTTGGATGTAGTTTTCATGTAGTTCATGGCTATATGTTTGACAGTGAATTCGTGGTTTGGTGTTTGTTGCCTAGTTCATGAAAGAGGAGGGTAATGCGGTTGAGGAGGTGAGGCTGAGGGTCGCTTATGTGATGCCACCCGAAGCGCCGTCAGAGCTCGCAGAGGAGAGTGATGATCCACAGCGAATTGTAGTGCCTATGCAGCGAATTGTGGATTCTGGGAGGAGTGCTTCGGAGCTGTCGAGTGGCTCTGTATCATTGAGATCAGCTGAGCTGGGGACAGTAAGTTTACTGAAAATGTTTCTTATATGAAACTCCTTTATTGCTGAGTCTCTAAGGAGATGAATGGATAATTTGCTTAATGTGCTTTCAGGAGGTGGGATCACCCATTGGACGAGTTGTGAGGACTGAGGATTTATTGAATGCTGCAGGACCTGCTGTTGTATGTGCTATATGTATATATGTTCTTTGGTTTATGGTTTTATAGTTTGTATAATTCTTAAAATGTTGGTTTTTCTGTCTTTCTGATGCGAAATGGTAGGAAACAAGAACATATTCAGGACCTGATGAACAGTCCCTTGAGGTGATTTCATTTTTGTCTCAGTTGTTTTTCTGTGTGGAATACTGATAGCTATGTCACACGACTAGGTAACATACTAAAAATGCTCGTTTAACAGAAGGGAATATTTGGAAAGGAGAAATCCATTTTGCGCTTGCTAATCCTGTTCATTCATTTTTCTTTAGTCTGTGAATCATTGTTTAACCAGAAACAATGGGGATGAAATAGAATGTCTTCTGTACTAAGATATATGAACGATAGTTAGTTGCTTTATGTTGGAATTATATCTAGTTGCGACTTGCGAGTTTTAATTGTGCACACATGGCTATTTACCAATACTTCTGTTGTTCTTCCAGTTAATTTGCTTTATTATTGGGGTTTGTTCTTAGAGGGTCTTCATCATCTTTATAATTCAGTATATACATCATACAACTGGCATTGGTAGCGCTCTTTTAATTCAGTGTGTTTTTAGTATTTTACTAATGTTTGTCCCAGGCATCAAATTACTTGTTTGATGCAAATTGTAATCCATTTCGGCATTTCCCTTGTAATAGTTTTTTTAGATGCCTTGTAATTGTTGTTTCTGAGCTGAATAACCACTTGTATGTTTCTCTCATTCCAGCTGTCAGCTTTAATTGCAAAATTGACTGAAGGAAAGTATTCTGCACTTGAGCAGAATAAAAAGCTTCGAAGTGAGTTGGTGAGTATTATGTTGGAATCATGTGCTCTTTCCATGAGCCACCATTGGCACCCTGAATAGTAGGCGGATGTAGAGCTCTCTCCTTTTGATTAAAATATTGTCACGAAAATGAATGTCAGTATGTCACCTACCTTAAATAAATGTTCCTGTAAAATATACACATAAACCGTTATTCTAGGGATCCCTTTGAAGGGGCTTCAAGCTACATATCTGCAGCAGTATACATCCATCAATTGATGTAGTTTGTTCAACTATTTTTTTAGTATGGAATTCTTTTAGGGGTACCCACTTAAACTAGAATATGCATGAGGAACAATCCTAGATTCTTAACTATGCACTCAATAATGTTCATTAGGCACTCATACTGTTATCCTAGATGCTTAAAAGACTCGTGCACTTGGAGGGATCTGACAGGTCCAGCAAAAGAACGTAAGGGCATTTAACTCTTCAAGAATGTGACTAAAGAACTGGAGTAAGCTCTGTCCAGAAAATTCCCTTTTTTTAAGGGAATACAACATTGGAATGCCCTGCTGTTAGTACATTAAATTAATATATAGGATAGTATGGTACATCAATATTTACAGTAAAAAAAGAAGAATTTAGCCCAGCCACCGGGCAATGCTCTCATTGACTTTCTGTCAAACTCGAACTCTTAAGTCTATATCAAGGAGAAATTTTTTTTCCATCTGAACTTATCTGGAGGCACCCCATCAAAAGCACATCTACTTCTTTGAAGCCAAATGTGCCCGCAGCCAAGGGTTGTTAGTTCTTTAAACAAGCTTACAACCATTCTTGCAGAAAGTCTGGCCCTTTTGATCATACTTAGAATTCCGGGAGAAGTATCCCATTTAATATTAATCAGTGCTCAGCAGTCTTCACTAAATTTGCAAGTGAAGATGGTCCCAAGATGCAGAGAGCACATGATTCTGTTTCCACAAAAAAGTTCTTCCTTTTCAATCGCAAAAAATCCTGAAATGAACTCCCTGAATGGGAGCCAAACTTGTGAATTATCATGTAGTAATGAACGATCTAAACTGCTGCATCTTGAGGATGACTTTTGGTTGATTTTCTGCAACTGGAATAAAAATTCTCTGATAAGGAGCTAATTTTTCCCATCAGACTTTAGTTAGGGTCCTTTCTGGAAGAATTGGTCTGCTGAATTCTGATATCTGTAACTACCATGATCATTTATCGAACTCACTGTAAAATGTTTGTTGCTTCAACATGCAGGAGCTTGTAAGGCGTGAAGTCGGTAAACATCAAGGAGGCTTCTCGCTGGTATTCTTACTGGTAGTTGGGCTGCTTAGCATTATTCTGGGCTATCTTGTAAAGAAATGAGAATTTCACCTTCCAGTCTAATCATATAATTCCTACAGTAAATAAAAGATGACATCGTGTGATGTTTGGTTTTGTTGTCCAACTACCAGTATTACAGAGAACAGTGTTAGATTTCCTTTTTCCTTCGGGTTCGAGTGAGAAGAAGAGAGGGAGAGGGGATTAGGGTTAGTGTACCGACCATCCGATGCACTGGAGGAGGTGTTGGCCATCACGGGTTCGTCGGTGAAGTCTGCGCACGGGCAGCGACGGTCGGGGAAGAGGAGGGCGGTGGCGGCGGTGTAGATCCGGTGACGGCGACGGCGATGGCGCTTCCCGTCGCCAACTGCGCGCCCTCTAGATCGGTCTAGGGTTTTGTCAGGTGGGGATTGCGGCTCAGGTGAACCTCGTGACTCGAGCCGCCGGCCCCCACCCCTCTATTTATGGCGCAGCACGACGGGGGCCCATCAGTCAAAGTTGGGCTGTGCGCCCCCGATCAGGGCGCGGATCAAGGCCCCGATTAGCCGTTGGGCTAATCGGGAGAGAGATCATCTAACATTCTCCCCCTTGATCTCCTCTCATATCATACCTTTTCTTCTTTTCCCATTTCATCACAGATTAATGCATAGAGCATGCTTCATCGTCACGGTCAATTGCCGATAGATTTAACAGCTACAATACACATCTCTGTACTGAAACAGATTCTTTAATTTTGGGCCCTTTATAGTCCAGGAATCATAGGCTTTCCCTTAAACCCATGCCGACTACATGTTCTCTGAACACGTTGGGTGGTAAGCCTTTTGTAAGCGGATCCGCTAACATCTTTGTGGTACTTATATGATCAAGACTTATGATATGATCTCGGACTTTATCTTTCACAACATAGTACTTTATGTCAATGTGTTTGGCAGCACCACTTGACTTATTGTTGTGAGCATACATTACTGCTGGTTCATTATCGCAGTACAATTTAAGTGATCTATAGATGTCGTCAACCACCTTCAAACCGGGTATGAACTTCTTTAACCAGTTCACCTGCCCCGTGGCCTCATAACATGCTACAAACTCGGCATACATTGTGGACGATGTAGTGACGGTTTGCTTAGAGCTTTTCCACGGTATAGCTCCTCCTGCGAGAGTAAATATATACCCTGATGTGGACTTTCTATCATCTCCCGCATAATCAGAATCCGAGTACCCTACTATGCGCAAGGAATCGATTTTCTATACGTTAGCATAAGGCCTTTCGTGTCTTGCAAATAACGCAAGACTTTCTTTACTAATTTCCGTGTTCTAGTCTGGATTGCTTTGAAATCGCCAAGTAATCCGGTAACAAATGCTAAGTCGTATGTGCATACTTGAGCATACTGTAAGCTTCCGACAACTGAAGCATATGGAACCGCTTTCATTTGATCGATCTCATACTGGTTCCTGGGGCATTGAAAATCCCCATATCTATCGCCTTGACTATAGGAGCGGTGAGGGACTACATTTGTGCATCTTGAATTTCTTGAACCTTTTCTATGTATGCCTTTTGTGATAGTCCTAATACCCTTTATTTCTATCTCGGTGAATCTCTATACCTAGAACGAACGAAGCTTCACCGAGGTCTTTCATATCAAAATTTGAGGACAAGAACTTCTTTGTCTCCGTAGTAGACCGATATCACTACTAGCAAGTAAGATGTCATCCACATACGGGATTAGGAAAATGTATTTCCCATTCTTAAACTTTGCATAAACACGCTTGTCCTCTACATTCTCTTTAAACCCAAACTTTCTTATTGTACTATCAAACTTCAAATACCACTGTCTTGAAGCTTGTTTTAACCCATAAATAGACTTCTTTAGGCGGCATCCCATTTGTTCTTTTCCTTCCACGACAAAACCTTTTGGTTGTGCCATGTAAACATTTTCCTCCAAATCCCCGTTGAGGAATGCCGTCTTTACATCCATCTGATGTAGTTCTAAATCATAATGTGCTACTAGCGCCATTATGATTCTAAAGAATCCTTACATGAGGCCGGAGAAAAGTCTCATTGTAATCAATCCTTCTCTTTGCGTGAAACCTTTTGCCACAAGCCGCTTTAAATTTTCTATGTTCCTTGGGAGTCATATTTTGTTTTGTAGACCCATTTACAGCCTACTGTCTTGGCTCCTTTAGGAATTGACTCTAAGTCCCAAACCTCGTTGGTACTCATTGATTTCATCTCATCTTTCATGGCTTCAAGCCACTTCGATGACTGATCGCTTCTTCAAATGAGGTGGGATCATCCTCCATATGATACTCTTCAGTAGCATAAATCTCATAGTCATCAGAAATAGCTGATCTTCTTACTCTTTGGGACCTTCTGGGACCTTCGTTAGTCGGCCCTTGTTCTGTGTGTGTCTGTTGCTGTTCTTCCTCATGAGCAACAACGGTTTCCATGGGTTCCTGAAGGACAGGTTCCACATGTTCATTCATTGTCGCCATGGGAGAACCAACAACAGGTGCTGTCACTACAGTGTCAGACACTGTTGGTGCAGCAGGAACAGGCAATGGGAAAAATGGCTCCTGAATCATCGGAGTTGGCACATATACCCGCTTCTCTTCAAGATCAATTTTCCGTGCTGCCATGCTTCCCCTCATCATCTCATCCTCTAGGAAAACAGCGTGTCTCGTTTCTACAAACTTTGTATATCTGTCTGGACAGTAGAAACGAAAACCTTTCGACTTTTCAGGGTAGCCAATGAAATGGCAACTTACTGTTTTGGGATCTAGCTTCCCAATATTTGGGTTAAATATTTTAGCCTCAGTGGGACTCCCCACACACGTAAGTGATTTAGTGAGGTACTCTTCACATCCACAACTCATACGGTGTTTTGGGCACCGACTTACTTGGTACTCTATTGAGAATGTGAATGGTCGTCTTTAACGCCTCCATCCACGAGACTCAATGGTAAGGTGGAGTAACTTATCATCTGCGCACCATATCCATTAGGGTGCAGTTCGTCTTTCGCCTACTCCATTACATTGAGGCTCTTTGGTGTAGAATCTTGGGCTACTATTCCATTCTCCTGTAAGAACCTTGCAAAAGGTCCAGGAACCTGTCCATACGGGGTATGCCGACCGTAGTACTCCCCCCACGATCAGATCGAACTATCTTAATCTTTAAATCGTGTTGGTTTTCAACTTCAGCTTTAAATATCTTGAATTTATCCAAGGCTTCATTTCTTTCTTTGATTGGATAAATGTAGCCAAACCGGGAGTAATCATCCGTGAATGTTATGAACGAGTCATAACCATCCACACTCTTCACAGGAAAAGGACCACAGATATCTGTGTGAATTATCTCTAAAATTCCTGCGCTTCGTTTGGCATCTTTCTTAATTTTCTTTACATACTTTCCTTTAATACATTCTATGCATTGTTCTAAGTCTGAGAACTCTAATAGAGGAAGAATATCATTCTTAACTAGTCTTTCTATTCTCCCCCTCGAAATATGGCCTAAACGACAGTGCCATAATTTCGACGATGCATTATGAGTTCTCTTTCGTTTTCTGTTTGCATTCACAAGCGAGGATATACGCTCATTCACATCACATACGGAATTCACATTTTCACGAAGTGACAATAAATAAAGCTCATCTTGTTTGATGGCAAGACCAATACATTTATCATTAAATGTTATTTCACATTTGCCATCTCCAAAATGGCAATCATAACCATCATTATCCAAGCGTGAAACACTAATCAAGTTTCTTTGTAAAGAAGGAACATAAAGAACATCTCTAAGTAAAAGCACGAAGCCGTCAGCAAGCTGTAGATGAAGATCTCCAACGGCTTCAACGTCTGCTCGGACTCCATTTGCGACTTTAATGCATCTTTCTCTTCTTTGCGTAGTCCTCGTCGAACGGAATCCCTGCAAGGAATTGGCAACATGAACGGTTGCACCTGAATCAATCCACCAAGTAGATTTTGAATATTGTACATACATGGACTCATCTAAGAACGTAATGATGTTCTCACCTTTCTTTGACATAATCATTTTCAAGAAATCGGGACAATTTTTCTTGTAATGTCCCTTTTTCTTGCAGTGAAGGCACTGATCTTTCTCCACTGTGAAATTTTGTTGCTGAGGCTTTCCTGTCTTTGAGAAGGAATGGTTAAAGTTCTTTTTCTTGTGGTCTTTCACATAGTTGATGGAACCACCATGTGAAGCCTTTACCCTTTCCTCCTCCTGCGCACACATAGCTATGAGTTTCTCTAAGTCCCATTTCTCGGGCTGTATGTTGTAGTTAACAACAAAGTATCAAATTCCTTTGGCAAGGAAGCAAAAATCAGATGGATTAGGAACTCATCCTTGATGGCCAGATCCATTGGTTTCAGCTTGGATGCCAAAGCGCTCATCCTTTGTATGTGCTCTCTTATGCCACTGCCACCTCCATTGTACCTCTCTGTAACAAGCTGCTTTATCAGCTGTGTAGCATATGTCTTTGAAGAGCCAGTGAACTGACTCTTTATTCTTTCGAGGTACTCGGTGACAGTGTCACATTCTGGGATTGAGCCCACAATGGCGGGCTCAATCGTGTTCTTTATCACAGCTAAATATTTCTTGTTGGCAGTGACCCACTTTTTATGATCAAGATCATATGACATTTTTATGGGAGCATAGTCCCTCTGTTTGGTGCCTTAGCGACATCGACCTCATTTTCCTCCCTCACCGGTGCATGAGCTCATGGGACACGTGTGGTGATTACCCAGTCCACCTCGGCCAAAATGAAGGCCGGGTCAATCTTTTCTTCCATTCGGTAGTTGTCTCCTTTGAGAACCGGATATCCTGATGTAGCCCATCAAAGAATATCCTCCTGAAAACACAATTCATATATAGTGAGAACATTTATAACAACAACAACTGCATGCCTTAGTTCCAACGTTGGTTAAAATTAAAACATACAGTTGTTTACACATTAAATCTATATCACCGTTGGGCAGAAATAGAGATAAGGCATAAAAAATATCAATTAAAATTATAATACTGTTATTATCAACGTTGGTCAGAAAATAACAATATCATAATTCTCAACAATTCTCAAAAAATTAAATTCTCCCGTTGGTTCGAATTTAATTGAAAGAGTAATCAATATTAACTTTTGCAGCGGAAAACATGAAAACATTCTAAAATAAATTCTTACTCAGAAGAATTTTATTACTGTACTCATCTAATCTCTGGAAAAATAACACGTTGGTGCAAAAATTTACAGAGATTCTATTCAAATTTCTATCAAAATCATTCAAAAAATGCTTCTGAAAATAATTGAAACTCAATTCTCAGAGTTACTGTTCAAAACGGCCATTCGGCCCATTCTTTCGCAGCCGCGGCCCATGTCCTGCCTCGCACCCGCGCGCACGGCCTGCCTCGCACCCGCGCGATCTCAGCCGTCGGATGCGCATCCGACGGCTCGGCGGCGAACTCGGCGGAACAAAAACCGCTCGCGGCGGACACCCCCGAAAACCCTAGCTCATTTCCTCCTCTCCCCTCTCGCCCGCACCCGGCGGCGGCGGCGAAAGAGAAGCGACTGCGGCGGGAGAGAAGAAAGCAGCGCCACCGCGCCCTCTCGCCGGCGTCGCGCTCCCCGAGTGCGGCGCGCCGTCGGCGGCTCCGTGTCGGCGCCTCTTGACGCTGGCTGGCGGGATCCGGTGCGCTCGATCTGGTCCCGCTCGTCGGCGGAGCTGCTGGGCGCCGGCGAGCCACGGCTCGGCCGGTCTTCCCGCACGCCGAGGATGATGGCGGCGGCGAAGGCAGTGAGTCCCGCCGTCTCACATCTAGGGTTAGGGTTAGGGTTCTTATCCCCCGCTCATCCGATGCACTGGAGGAGGTGTTGGCCATCACGGGTTCGTCGGTGAAGTCGCGCGCACGGCGGCGGCGGTCGGGAAGAGGAGGCGGTGGTGGCGGTGTAGATCCGGTGACGGCGACGGCGATGGCGCTTCCCGTCGCCAACTGCGCGCCCTCTAGATCGGTCTAGGGTTTTGTCAGGTGGGGATTGCGGCTCAGGTGAACCTCGTGACTCGAGCCGCCGGCCCCCACCCCTCTATTTATGGCACAGCGCGACGGGGGCCCATCAGCCAAAGTTGGGCTGTGCGCCCCCGATCAGGGCGCGGATCAAGGCCCCGATTAGCCGTTGGGCTAATCGGGAGAGAGATCATCTAACAAACAGATCAAACCAAGTTTGGTGAGGTTTGCTAGTGTCCAATTGGCAAAAAGATGGTTTGTCCAATGACATCTAATTTGATCCATGATGTATTTTAACTAATCATTGGAAAGTAACTGCTCTTGATTGTGGTGTGTGATTGCTGTACAAATCATTCTGATTATCATATGAATTGTGGATTGTGTCAGTTTGAGTATGACCATGTCTAATAAACGAACGGAGATCTTGCCCAAATAACGCACATATGTTGGTCTAACCACATGTTTGCTCGAATTGGTTAGTATCAAAAGGAAGCTGCTTAGCTGCCAGACTTCTCGGTCGACTGGCGCCAATTATTCATGGTACACTTCGAGTTTTGACCATAATGCAAGGTTGCATGGTGGTTCTTCAAGTGCCATTGCCACTGAGGACATCCGGAGTGTATAAAAATAGAGGATCATAAGTCATCTTAAGCTCGATCTTATACATTATAGGGTTGATCTTAGGTAGGCCATAAGGACATCCATAGTGTATATAACCCAAGAGGTCTTAAGGTGGGTCCTATCTAAACCTTAAGACCAATGCTGTAATGTATATAACCCACTAGACCTTAAGATGGTCCCACTTGTCAGATAAAGAAAAAATGTATTTTAATGCTTATGGCCAGGTCTTTAGCTTGAGGACTGGTCTTAAGTTTTTTTTGCTTATGGCCTGCTTAAGGTCACACCTGTAATGTATAAGGTCGACCTTAAGGTGGCTTAAGACCCTCTGTTTTTATACACTGTGGATGCCTTAAGCAAAAAAGGCTTGAGGCCGGTTCTCAAGCTAAAGACCTGGCCATAAGCATTAAAATACAATATTCTTTTAATCATGTTGTTCTCTCTCCTCCACCGGTCAACTATCAACTACCACATTCAATAGCAACAGCAGCACCACATTCAAAATACAATTTGTTACTGTCGAGTGGAACCCTTGTTATAGCCGAGCGATGGCCTCAAATATAACGAGTCGGTCTTAACAATTAGATAGGGTCTATCTTAAGACCTATTGCGATATATACACTCCTGAAGCCCTGAGCCAGCGGTGGCTGCCAAGTCCGCACTGTGCACAAAACAACAATTCTGGCGGTACAATGCAACACAGCATGAACATTTGTTTTACGAAGTGCAGATCAGAAACCCAAACCAAGTATGTCCATCAGGAAAGTGTTGATAAACTTTACAAACGAAGAGCATGCGAACTGCTAGCCCGCTACAATAATACATTTGTAGGTTTTACAAAAGAAAAATTCGCACATAAATTAACATCTAAGAAAGCAAACGGAATCTTATTGTCTACTGAGATGTTCTTGAACTGCTTATAAATTTATCCTTTGGCACCTGAGCAGCGTAGCTCTTTGCCTCCACCGTATCCTCCACAATCTTGCACAAGCTTAGCCAGGCCTTCAGTTTACCGACTCCATTCCTGAAGAAGAGAAAGATCAGCGGACAGAAGAAATTTATCTTACATAAGAACTACAGGTTGATCTGCAAACGTGGCTAAATAGTTCAACGACTCCCAATACTGTGCAGATCAGGATCTTAAAACAAACCATCAAGCAAACCTTCCATCGCAAAAATTCAGATAAGTTCTAGCCTCAACCACCAAGGAATTAAAGTTGCTTAGCATACGATGCTTAAAATTTCAAAGCTATCTTATAGACAAAAGTTAACCATCGAAGTTTTCAACTAATAAGTCTTTCTTTCCTTGTTCTTTTAAGGTGTGGGCATATTTACATTCCCAAACAAACATTTCCAAAATAAATCATTGGTCAATTGCCATATCACTTGTTAGAAATAATCTTGACTTAAAGTTCAAGACATAGTAGAATCTGTCTCTGCGTAACTCAAGTTGAAGTTATGTCCAACTTGAAGTCCTAATACGTATACGAGTAAAAGAGTATTATCCTATATATTGAGAAGACTTGTAACAAGTTTTGTAAGAAAAAGAAAAAAGAAAGGAAAAATGGGAGCAAGTAAGAGAATAGAAAAAATGGGAGCAAGTAAGAGAATAGACTACGAAGCATGTAAGCCATTCTGACGCTATGACACCCCGGCCCATGTGTGTGTGCATATGAATTTCTGGATTAGTCCCACCTTGCTAGTTTGCTTTGAGAAGCTCTTACATATAAGTCTAGGAGTTCCAATGGTAGCACCTCCGGTTAACTGTTTTGCGCGAAGCGAGGACGAAAGCGCAAGCGGGTTGCTACGTGTGTGTGGCCTATTTAGAATGGGGTTAGGCCTAAACCGGTTTGGACCCTAGGGCATTACAAATGATATCAGAGCCGACTCTCGCGGTTATATGGGTGTGTGCGGGTCAGGCGCGCGAGCATATGGCGCATGGCACGTGTGGGCCCGGAGTGGACACACGGCATGGCATATGTGCTGGCACTGAACGCACGGATATGTGCCAAGAGGGGAGATCCTTATCATTTGCCCCAGTGTGGGTATGTTGGTCCGACGAGGACGTCGGGTCCTTTGAGGGGGGTTTATGTGACACCCCGGCCCATGTTGGCCTATGTGTGTGTGCACATGAATTTCTGGGTTAGTCCCACCTTGCTAGCTTGCCTTGAGAAGCCCTTACATATAAGCCTAGGAGTTCCAATGGTAGCACCTCCGGTTACTTGTTTTGCGCGAAGCGAGGACGAAAGCGCAAACAGGTTGCTACGTGTGCGTAGCCTATCCAGAATGGGGTTAGGCCTAAGCCGGTTTGGACCCTAGGGCGTTACAGACGCAAGCCAAGGAGAACCGACGGGAGGATCCACGAAAGTTGGGGAGTTCACGCAGTGGGTTCACTCCCATGCCCCTAACTTGGAGAAATGGTCTCTCCTCCACGACTTCGGTGGTGCAAGATATGGAATAATGATGAGCAACATGTCAGAAGTGTACAAAGGGGTCCTGAAGGGTGCCCGATCCTTACCGATCACCGCCATTGTTGAGGAGACCTGAAACCGTACCATCGAGTACTTTGTTAACAGAGCTAGGATGGCGAACAAGCATCTCAAGGAAGGCAAGCAATTCTCCGAAGTGATGCAGGCATTTATGGACAAGAAGGTCGAGAAGGTTCATTCCCACAATGCTCAGCCCTTGTCCGGGATCATGAAGAAATTCGAAATCTATATGAGGACAAAATATGTCATGGGCCAAGCTAGAGAAGATCGGAAGCAAGTATGAACGCTCGACGATGAAGTGGCCTGCACGTGCAACATGCCGCAACTTCTTCACAAGCCATGCTCCCATGTGTATACAGCATGTGCGATGTGGCGGCAGGCCTCAGCGCCTTACGTCTCTGAGTACTATGACATCCACTACCTATACGGCATATGGAGTGCTGAGTGGCTGCCGAACAACGCATTAAAGCAGGCAAGCCATGGAAGACGACAATCCAGTCGTATCCATAATGACATGGATGAAAGTCTGCATGGTCAACGTGTTAGGCGCCCTCGATGTAGGCTGTGCAAGATGCTCAGCCACTATTCAGAAATGTGGTGAAGAAGATGAGGAAGAGAACAATTTAGAAGAGATCGATCATTTTGTAGTATCAGTTTGTTGCATATAAAACCAGAATAGTGTGGAAGTTTAAGGGCCGCTTGCATCGAAATATTAACAGCGGGAGTAGTGCGCGAACATTTAAGTGTAATCACAGACGGTTCGTATTACGAGCCGTCTCTGATATGTGACTTATCACAGACGGTTCTAAAATAGAACCGTCTGTAATAAGCATTCCTATATATATATATATATACCGTCAAGCTAGGGTTTTGCGCGTACGTTGCAGTTATAGATCTACATATTGTCTCGCCGCTCGCCCGATCTAGCCCGTCGCCGTCTCCTTCTCGGATCTCCCTCCTTCTCGCGTCCACGCCGTCGCCGCCGCCTCCTCGGACCTCCGTCCCCAGTCGTCGTCGACCCTCGTCCACGCCGTCGCCGCAGCCTCCTCAGACCTCCGTCCCAGTCGCCGTCGACCCCCGTCCAAGCCGTCGTCGCAGCCTCCTCGGACCTCCGTCCCCACTCGCCGTTGCCGCAGCCTCCTCGTACCTCCATCCCCACTCGCCGTCGACCCCCATCCACGCCGTCCAGTCATTGTCTGTATTGTGAGTATTTCGGTTCTTTGTTTGCAAACATTATGGGTTGTGCTTGTTTTATAATCTCTAATAAATGTTCAAGTACTGAGAGAGAATGCATTGATTAGACATGCTGATTTTAGTCTTTTATGTCTGGCTACTTGTGATGGCAGCATGTTACTTCAATGATTTATGTCTCAAATCTGATGTGTTGTACTCCATATATTGTACTCTTTCGAGGAGAGTGCGCGTACTTTTTATTGTCTAAAGTCATAAGATCAGATGGAGAGTTCCATAACGCACAATGGATGTTTTATGTTTGTGAAATGAAGTGCGATGTGAATTGGATGTTTTATGTTTGTGAAATAAATTGAGATGTGAATTTGATGTTTTATGTTTGTGAAATGAATTGAGATGTGAATTTGATGTTTTATGTTTGTGAAATGAATTGAGATATGAATTGTATGTATACATGTACATGTTGAGGGCATGACTAGCATTTCCTGAGGCTAACCAATAAACAGAAATATATCTGGGGTTAGAAAAGAATATCACAGACGGTTTGTAACTAAAAACCGTCTGTGATTAACACATATCACAGACAGTTTTTACTTACAAACCGTCTGTGATTATCAGATATCACAGACGGTTTTTAGTTACAAACCGTCTGTGATAACCTTCGATTATCACTGACCCGTAAATTTAGACGGTTCAGAAAACCGTCTGTGATGACGTTTTTGAACCGTCTGTAATACGGTTTTCTGTAGTAATGATGGCAATTAAATTGAGCATATGTTACTTTTGGAATGACTTAAATGATTCATATGTTAATATATTTGTGAAGTCATTTCTTTACCATGTTTGTCATGCTTGTCTACTTATAATTATTACTGAAATTAAATTAATAATTATGCTTATACCGTATATTTTACAACATAAAATGCTTCTATCTCTTTATAGGCACAATAAAATGTCTCTATAGAATATTGAAAAAAATATAGAGATATTTTAATAACACGCCTCTACATTTATATTAACAATGCATAGAAAGACAATTAGATGACGTTTTAAAAATATCGCTACAACATTATAGAGACAGAAAAAAACACATCCACTATATTAAAAAAAAAGTCTCTACATAGGATTTATGTTACAGTGATGGTCGTCGCCACATTATTACATGGTGAAGCGACATATGCTTTCCAGCTTCACGTTAATTGCATGTTGGAAGTATGACATCCTTAGCCAAACATAAACATGTATGGTCAACACAGGCGGCCTCGGTCGATCGTTCTGTGCCTCGCTGGTAATCGAGCATGACTAGGGGTGCAAACGGGTCGGGTTAATTCCGATTGATTCGGCACCGAATCCGATTGATACCGAATCTAGAGAAAAAATATAGGTTAGGATATGGTAACAGCAATATCTGTCCGAATTCGATACGTCTTCAAATTTGATTTCAGGTTAATGCTACTATTTGACGTTTCAATAAGTAGGGGTATAAATGGCTCGGGTTAATCCCGACCGATCCGACACCGAATCCGATTGGTACCAAATCCGATTGGTACCGAATCCGATTGATACCGAATCTGGAGGAAAAATATAGGTTAGAATATAGTAACAATAATATCCATCTAAATCGGATCCGGTTGCACCCTGATCATAACTGCTGCCGTCGCGTGCTTCGAATGAATCTGAGATGTAACACTCCGGCGCATTGGAACCACACGTATAAACATCCATCTTAGCGGCCTAACATGCATGCGCAGGGACGGAGGTCGGAGACCCAGATCAAAATTATTTATTTATAATACTGTAGCTAATAATAATATAGATCGTACCATCGTTATTTCTAATAGACTGGACCTGAGATCTAGCCACTGGCTGGCTACACCCCCTATTCATATGGATAAGACAGTGATACTACTCTTACGTTCAGCTTCGTACCCCCATTCAAACATGAAAATTTCCTACGGAAATTGAATTTATTTGTATCAAATTTTCGTGTTTCAGAAACAACCGAGAAAGAGTAACATCATCCATCAGTTTTAGCTTGCATCTTAAAGACGCAAGGCTTGATCGCTACCGATGGACCATTTACTCCTATCATTTAAAATTATAGCTACCAGTCACTTTCCAACTCGACACTATAGTATAGTGCTTTGATTTTTTAAAATGAGTATAACAAAACGTACTCACACACACATCTATTCACACATCCACATAAGTGCACTTAATACGTACGTTTGAGATAAGATAGAGATCCTAGAGTCTTATGAAGCGTAGGCATATACTTTAATTACTCAAAACATCCACACGCATATATACTTAAAGAACACTATTTACATAAATAGTACTAAAAATACTGTTTATATAGACAATACACCTGAAAATAAGACAACCACGGACTCAAACCTAGGTGGATGAAGTGCTCACCTGCCAGTCGCACCAACCGAGCTACCCTCGGTCCTCTGGTGCTTTGATTTTTGGCGTAAGGGCTCGAGTGAAGCGTTACGCAAGCACTTGGACAGAAACGTCAGTGCAAAGTACTCACGCAGAACGAACCGTCCGCAACGCCTCCTCCTGCCCATAAATACCAGGAACGTGCTTCCCGTGTACCACCAGCCGCATCTCACGGGGCTGCCACTAGAAGTACTCTTCTTGCTTGCACGCTTCACCGGAGCTTGGAAAGAAGTCGAAGAAGATCATGGCTAAGGCGGCGGCGATGTGCGTGGTGGTTGTGGCGGCGCTGGTGGTGGTGGTGGCGATGGCGGGCGGGGCGACGGCGCAGTGCAACGCGGGGCAGCTGGCGGTGTGCGCGCCGGCGATCATCGGCGGGCGGCGCCGACGGCGTCGTGCTGCTCGAACCTGCGGGCGCAGCAGGGGTGCTTCTGCCAGTACGCGCGCAACCCGGCGTACAGCCGCTACATCAACAGCCCCACCGCCCGCAGGGCCATCGCCTCCTGCGGCATCTCCGTCCCGCGCTGCTAGGCGCGCCGCCCCCGCGTCTCCCTATTACGTTTACGTACGTACGACGTCCTGTAGCTTCGTGCGGGAGAATACGGTGTATGAATAAACGAGGGGTGTGTGTGTGTTTTTAAATCCGATGGTTAAATAATACTACTCCATCTCCATGGTGAAGCTACTACCGTAAGTTGATTCGTTTTTCTCTTGTAAATTTATTGTGCGGATCGTAGGTAGGTTCGTGACCAAAATCGACTGCACTTTTAAGAGTCTTCACGCTTGACTGTGGTCAGTTTTCATGTCGCATAGTTTGGCACCTTGTGTCGACATCAAGAACAGGCAAACCATTCTTTTCTGTTATTAGTCCCTTCGTTTTCAAATCAATATTGCTTTAGAATATCACTAGTCAAATTTTCTTAAATATATGTTAATATTTAGACTCTTCACGTGGTAAGGTCTTGTTTAGATTTTTAAAAATAATTCCGTATGATTTTTCTTTTTATATTTTTTACTAGCATATATTTATGTCCCGTGCCGCCGCGTTATTAAACGTGTTTGTATTATCTATTTAATTTTAAGAGAAATGCTATACAACATTCGACTATTTTTGAAGGTAAAAACAGTCAGATGATCTAGAGACGTTGGATCTCTATCCAACGGATCCACTCATATAAGCACCCCCTCCAAAACAAAAATCAAATATAAGCTCCCCCTCAAAAAAAAAAAGATCTGGAGCGTTAGATCACCATCCAACGTTCTAAAATCTGACTATTTTTACCTCTAAAAATAGTCACATGTTGTATAGACACTCCCTTAATTTTAATCCTTGTAGTTGATCAACAAATGGATTGAACCTGGTACTGGTCAATGGTCACTGCGTGACAGACCAAACAACGTACAGATAATTGGTGGGTTCTTTTTTACTTCTATGGATGATTTTTGTTCTAGTGTAAATACTTATGCGAATAAATCGAATACCGATAAGTTATTTTGAAAAAATTATCCTGATAAACCGCTTCAAAAAGGCAACAAATAAATCATCTTTTTTGTTTATTCAAGAAAAATCATATGGTATGAACTAAAAAGAAGAATGCCACTGCATCAAGGGCCCGTTCGGCTGGGCTTACTTTTGGTTTTTTGACTTTGTGCTACAGTAATTTATTTTCAAACGGTACGTTTTTTTAGATAGGATCTACGGTTAGATTATAATAGACATAGTATCGAGTTCAAATATACTAGCCAAAATCGTATGCCCTCTTCGTACAATAGTCAGAATTCAAAAACTATAAATCAAAAGTCAAAGACATAACCGAAAAGAACTCACCTGAGAATTTGAGGAGCTTCACGTGAAAACATTTATATTAGACATTTGATGGTAAAGCATTCAAATTTTCATTTAAGACCAAACATAATCCTGTTAGGTCATGCATTAGCTTCGTCAGCCTGAAGCTCGCATTTAGGTGGTGATCGGTTCGTAGAAAGTCGAAAGCTTACTACCGAAAATCTTATAGTGGTGAAAAAACATCAGAATGAGAGAGGCTTATTTAACATAATTAAATTTAAAAAATTGAAAAATATAAAAAATATGTTAGCCCATCACAGACAACGCAAACGAATATGAGAAAAAAAGAACCGACAAAAAAGCTAAAAAAAGTCAAAAATTCAGAAAAATATGAAATTATAAATAGTGCAAAAATAAGCTTAAGCCATAAGCTTAAGCTATGTTGAACACCACCTAGTCAGGTTGTTTTAGGCTTAAAGTTAGTTTATACTTATACTGTTTATGTAACTAGTTTTTAAACTATATGTTGATTAGGAGATGTCCCAGGAATCCTAGTCGAACGCCACGGACAACTTCGCATGCGGCGAGACGTGCTACCCAGCCGTGGCTACGCGGGCCGAGGGGAGGTGGTGTTCCAGCCAAGCGCGACGAGGTGGGCGACTGGTGAAGTGGTGAGCGAGACCGCGCTGGGTCATGCTGCCGGGTGACGAGGCCAACGTGCCGATGCAGGCGGGTTCGTGCCGCAAGGCCACGCGGGCCGGGGCGACTTCATCATCGCGTCGTGGCGAGCAAAATTCGCGCGATGCGACGGCCGCGCACGGAGCAACGTCGTGTGGCCAGCGCCGAGCGACGCGGTTGCCCACTTGCTTGCCCGTTGGGTGCAGCAGGCGCGGTTGGGACTTCGGGTGGTGCGGCCGCGCGTGCTGGATTACGTCTGAGGCCCACCCGAACGTAGTGCTGGCGAGTTTGCTCTAGAAACAGCCCAGCGCTACGCTATTCGAGTAAGGATGTCAGTGGGAGGTTGCGGGAGGCAGCTCCCACTGACATATCTTAGCAAGTCCCACAGTCCCCATAGGAGGAATTCGTCCCCCACCTCTGCCCCGCTAGGATAATGACCCTCGTCCCCCTCACCCCTCGAGAGGGAGTTTGCCCCTGTCACCCTAGGGATATGCCCACGGCGAAATTGCCACCCCTGTATCCATGAGGCCATGGTGCCACGCTACCCGTAGTGTTAGAATGTGACCCATTTTATAGTCCACTTTCTTAATTCCAAAGTATGCTTTGTTTAGTGTTGAAAGAGTGTTGCGTTACTTGAGAGGCACAACATCCTTTGGAATATATTATACTGGACATCCTTCTGTTTTAGAAGGATACAGTGACTCTAATTGGATCTCTGATGCGGATGAGATCAAAGTTACAAGTGGTTATGTATTCACTTTAGCCGGTGCTGCATTTTCATGGAGGTCTTGCAAACAGACCATATTGACGAGGTCAACCATGGAAGCAGAACTTGTAGCACTTGACACAGCCACAGTTGAGGTTGAATGGCTGAGAGAGCTTCTATTGGACTTGCCATTGGTTGAGAAACCAATACCTGCAATCCTGATGTACTGTGATAATCAAACAATGTTGGCCAAAGTCACAAGTACAAAGGATAATATGAAGTCCTCTAGACATGTGAAGCGTAGGCTTAAATCTGTCAGAAAACTGAGAAACTCCGGAGTGATTGCTGTGAATTATATTCACACTGAGAAAAATCTGGTAGACCCTTTTACAAAGGGGTTAGCACGGAAAACGATTTTCATTGCATCTATGGACATGGGAATGAGGCCCATTTAAGTTACATCACAATGGTAACCCATACATTCTTGATCGGAGATCCCGTGACATAGGCAATGGGAAAAATAAATTGATGTTGTAACAAGAGAGTACATATTTATTGTACCAATATCCTAATAAACAATGTACTTTCGACTGTTAGGAAGGTTGGCATAAAGCCTTAATGTATTCTGTTGTCCAAATGAGGAAAATGTATTAGCCTGCAGGATACCTAGAAAGAATACACCAACTTGAGCTTAACCGTGTGGTCGCAGTTCACGAGAACGGGGCATTCTCTAGAAAGCTCATGAGAAGATAAGGGAGCATGACCATATAACGCTCCGTTTAGACGTGGTTCGTTGGCAGCCTAGTACTAGTTGAGATCAAGTGAAATCTGATCACGAAAAGCTGTGAATTCAAGGCATAGTCCATTCATCAGCTGTGAGAAGATGAATCTTGTCATTCTAGGTGTAAGTTCAACCCGTACAGGACTTACACTAAAACACTAGTATATTAACAGTACTTCAGCACAATATCTTTATCATCTGTTTACTTCTTACTTTGGAATTGGAGGGGGATTGTTAGAATGTGGCCCATTTTACAGCCCACTTCCTTAATTCTAAAGCATGCTTTATTTAGTACCATATTGCTAAGGAAAGGAGAGGAAGATCAATTTATAAGGTGTTGTCCTCTCCACTCCTTGAATATGGATAGAGATGGTATGTGGAGGGATCTGTGTAGTCACATACAGCGCGCATGCGCATGCGTGGCGTATCTGCGTATTTTCGCGTGAAAATCGCGTGACTTGTGACGCGCGACCGTGCCGTGACGTGACGCGCCACTTGGCAGACCAAGTCCATCTCTATTTTTGCTGAACTCTGCATCACTCTCTCTCTCTCTCTCCCTGTTTGAATGCGATTCAAACGTTTGAATTTGAGGCTTTATTGGGGTTTTGATGACAGACAGTTACCAGTGGATAAATGACTGGTTGAATATGTCAGTTACCAGTGGGTAAATGGATGCTTTAATCACATCAGTTATCAGTCTGTCTATTTATATGCCTGGAGACGTCCAGAGTATGTGTGAGAAACTCACTGCTCCATCTCCTTCCTCTCTGTGATTCTGTGCTCGAGTACTGTGCCGTCTGAACTACGTCGACCTTTCTTCCCGGCGTGCACTTGGAAGAAGGGAGAGCGGCTATCTCCGAACCGTTGCCGCAGAGAGTACCTGCACGGGGCGGCAATAAGGTTTCTGGGCAGCGCATCTGCGCGACCGCTCACTGCACTGCGACATCTACGTTCTGCACTGCGTCAAGCCTGTTCGGCTTCCTGTTCATCTTCAGGCTAATAAGTAAGTCGTTCGTGCGCATGGTCGACTTAGTTATTATATTGTTATTGAGTATATTTTGAAATATGATGAATAACCTGCTGTTAATTGTGAGTTTTGCATCATTAGTTTATTGTATTTGTCTCCTACTAAAACTTGGAATTAAAATATTGCCCACATATCCAACACGTAGTACTGTTATTATCTCCTCCCAGCTCATACACCAGAGACTGACATTTCTAGCTTTCGCGCAGGATGAAGCTGCTAATCTGAGTAGGCAAGTATGGTAAAACAGTCATTCTGGAAGGCCACACAACTGGCAGGTTTTTTCTCGAGATCAAACCGTCACACCATTTGATACGAGTGTTCATTGTATATTTGTTGGCTATGCTAATGGCATTAAAGATATCGGCTTTATCACTTGGAAAAGAAGAAGAACATAATTAACAGAGAAGTGATATTTGATGAGAAAGTTTCCTGGGATTGGGAAGCAACTAAGATTCAAAATAATCAGTTGATATCAACAACAGTTATCTCATTAGGCCCTAAGTTTCGGTTGAGCAAGGTGATGCTCCAAGTGAAGATGAATCAAATTCAAGTTTGAACTTGAGTTCTAGCTCAAGCCCGAGTGTTGGCAAGCAGTTGAGTACGCTAGAATTAGCCCCACGACAAGTAAGGAGTCTGACAGAAATATATGGGTTATGTGGTTTCTCTGTTGTTGAACCACAAAGTTTTGAAGACGCAGAAAAGCACCAATATGGGTAAAAGCCATGGAAGATGAGATTCTTATGATTGAGAATAACGATACTTGGGAGATAGTTGATGGACCCAATAAAAGAGAAGTTACTGGAGTCAAATGGGTTTATAAGTCAAAGTTAAACCAAGATGGCTCAATTCAAAAATATAGGTGGTGATCGGTTCGGCTGAAAGCTGAAAGCTTATGGCTGAAAATACTGTAGCTGGCTGAAATAAACATTGTAGCTAAGAGAGGCTTATTTAACATAATTAAATTTTTAAAAAATTGAAAAATATAAAAAATATGTTAGCCCATCACAGACAACGCAAACGAATACGAGAAAAAAAGAATCGACAAAAAAACTAAAAAAAAAGTTAAAAATTCAGAAAAAGACGAAATTATGAATAGTGCAAAAACCAAGACTTGTGGCGAAGGCTTTAAGCAAAAGCACGGTGTTTATTACTATGAGACATATGCTTCAGCTGCAAGCTAGAGATAATACGAACAATTATTGCTCTAGCAGCTCAAAAGAAGTGGAAGTTATATCAACTTGATGTTAAATCAACATTTCTAAATGCCTATCTTAAAGAAGAGATTTATGTTGAGCAACCAAAAGAGCTTTCAATTGAAGGGCGGAGAAAACAAGGTGTTCAAGCTTAATAAGGTATTGTATGGCCTCAAGCAAGCATCGAGAGCGTGGTACGATTATTTGATGTGCATACGATAATAGGTTTACTATAATTAACAAATGCTAGTAGTTGTTCATGGGTGGGATGCTGGGGCGGTTGACTGATTGGGTCGGTCAGAGTCGCACGCTTATTCTACGCATAGCTATTAAATAGTGCTTTTATATTTATATGCGTGTGTATATAGACACACATATACGTTTGTATTTGTGTGTGTGTTTTAAATCCGATGGTTATATGATACTACTCCATGGTGAAGCTACTACCTAAGTTGATTCGTTTTTCTCCTGTAAATTTATAGTGCTGATCGTATGGTTAGGTTCATAACAAAATCAACTGTACTTTAGTCTTTAGAGTCTCACGCAGTCACGCTTGACTGTGGTCAATTTTGATGTCGCATAGTTTGGCACCTTGTGTTGACATCAAAGCCAGGCAAACATGCTGTGTACGTACCCTCAGTTCTTTTCTTTTATTAGTCCCGTCGTTTTCATATAAATATTGCTTTAGAATATCACTAGTCAAATTTTCTTAAATATATGTTAATATTTAGATTTTTTCACGTGGTAAGGTCTTGTTTAGATTTAAAAAGAATACTTCCGTATGATTATTCTTGTTATAATTTTTTACTAGCATATATAATAGGGAAAATAATTAATGGTACAAATGTGTTTTGGAGACTTTGTCCATGTCTGACTAACAAGTATATGGCATTTTAAACCTGTACACACGTGCTAACAGAAGACAGTAAGACACAACACCATCGTCACGCCCTGTTAAATTTATGTCCCGTACCGCGTCATTAAACTTGTTTGTATTATCTATTTAGTTTTAATCCTAGCAGTTGACCAATAAAGGTATTGAACCTAGTACCGTGTACTACCATGCATTATTGGTCAATGGTCACTGTGTAACAGGCCAAACAACGTACAGATAATTGGTGGTTTCTTGTGGCTTTTTAGCGTGAGCGTTTATGTGAACAAATTAAATATCAATATGTTAATAAGTTATTTTGAAAATATTATTCTGATAAACCGTTTTGAAAAGACGACAGAGAAACCGTCTTGTTTATTTAATCGTAAAAAGCTATAAGTCATAAGCTAAAGAGCTTTTTTCCTAGTTTCTA